>OY970758.1:2461377-2804320 GCA_963853795.1 Xestia rhomboidea
ATTGGTTTTAAAGTTACAGTCAATACACCTGGTCTCCACTAGCGACCAAACTGGCAGGAGGTGACCACATAAAATCAATCTCTATGCTGGTATACCATTTTTGCTTCCAGCTCTACTACGAGGCAATCGCGGCCAAAGATTAGAATAGGCAAACGAACACTTGGCTTGGAATAATTGCCAATGGTCTAGGATGTTACTCTCTTAGATGAATCCCGGTTCGGATTCCTTCCAGATACACGAAGAATACGTGTTTGTCAAACACCTGGACATGAGGCCCGCTTGCGAAATCCACAGGAAGTCCATCCATATCAACGTAGAACAATCATGGTATGGGCTACAGCACAATAAAGAAGCGGCGCTGGCTGGCCCATCCAGTCCCCAAATTTAAATTCTGTTTGGTACGCCTGGAATATGTTGTAACGAAAGTCAGGTTTTTAACATACTTAATTTATATAATTTTATCCTTTTTAGGACAAGCCTGCCACAATATTCACAACCACTCCATCGTTCGAATGGCTAGTAGTCACTGCCACTTACTGTTAGCCTGTGTCCTCCCACATCTGGGCAAAGGACTCTTCCCATTACTTCCAAATTTTTCGATCCAGGGCCAATGGACCACTGGTCGTTGATTTTGTCCAGCTCGTCCCACCGTCTACCCACATCCACCCACCGTCTCCACATCGTGGTTATTTTGGCCCACAGCTTGTTGAGCATACGACAAACATGGCTAGCCCAGTCCCACTTTAGTCCACTGCCACTTATCTACATTTATATGCAATGCTAGAGGTAGGTTTTTGCCAGCCTATTTATTTCTCTAGAGATTTTATTTTGCAATAGGTACATGTTATTCATATCCAAATCGCTATGTAGTAACAGTGTAACACCGCACACATTGTTAAACCGTTCCGTCGCATCAGTACGGTCTGCAGAAATACATTTTGGAGCTTAATAGAATGCGATGCCGGTTGTTATATGATTTTGTGTTACCCGATATTGGAATGTCGGAAATTATTTTGCTAACGATACTGTTTGTAATTACTATCCTGATTTGTAGTAATGGGATAAGCAGACGTGAATAGCAAAAACTCGAGCTTAAAACGGGAACTAGTAGACCTTCATCAGGAATTCTTGAATGTTGTCAATGAACGGGATCAACTAAGGGCGGTCACGGATGGGTTCAACTCTTGTAGCAACTTGTATGAGGAGGCTTTATGTAAAATTAGGGACCTAGAGAATGAATTAATCCATGCAAACGTCAAACTTTTAAATTTGAAAAAGGAAAAAGATCATACTCAGGCTATGGAAACTGAACATTTGTATAATGAATTAGTTAATACAAATTGCCACCCTCATTCCATTATAACAATAGACCTTACAGAGGACTCTTTACTAAAGCATAATTATAGCCATAAAATCAGTCAAAATAAAATGAAGAAATATGCACGATTAAATAGAATCATTAAAAAATGTAATAAATACAAGAAACAACAAAAACACCATTCCAAAAACATACAATTAAGGAAAGAACGTGTTTTTCTAGTTAATAAATTAAATAACTATCAGATTAAATTGGAAGATAGTATAAATATTTATGAAATTGACACTCAGCGCTTACAATCAGAAATACAGGCTCTTAATAAGTCACTAAAGTCTTTATATAATAAATATGAACATTCTCAAAATCAAATTAAAGAGCATATTCTTGCTACAAATGCATTGGTAGACAAAGTGGACTCGCTGACTCTCAGCAACACTCAGTGTACTTGTCAGAGGGAATCCAGCAATGGTGCCCTCCAGCTTGAGGCAACGGAGGACCCGTCCCTAGCTGTGAGTACTCAGGACTGTATTTCTAGCCAAGATACAATACCTGACTTAGGTAATTTTGTCTCACCTAATAGTCTTGATACTAATCTTTCAGTTATGTTCTCTGATAGTATAGGTAGAGGGCTAGGGAAATTAATCAGCAATAACCTGAGTTATTGTACGCAAAATTATTGTATGCCTGGGTCGACCTACAAGCAGGTTATGGCATCAGTAACAAAAACTGTTTGTAATCCTAATACTGCCATTACTATATGTGTTGGTAATAGCTCTAAGATTAAAAAGGAAGACATTACTGACTGTGTCTCAGAGTTGTTAAAGTTAAAATGTGGTAAAATCATATTGTGTGCTTTTCCCTATTTTGAAAATTTGGGTAATAGAAAAAACAATTATATACATATGTTAAATAACCATGTACATTTTTTAGTAGGTCACTATAGTGACAGACTTATATATCTGGATATCAACACTATTGTTGGTAAACTGAAGTCGACACGGGGTAAGGTGTATCTACCTATTAGATGTAGACACAAAATAGCTCGGCTATTAGCTTATAATATTCACACAGACATAAATAGTATGTCTAAGTTTAGTCCTATTATTAACACTGCGACTATTAGTAGTAATACTAATGTACAGGTGACTTTAAATGAATATAGCATTAGTGCTATAAATGTTTACAATCATTGTACTGAGGAGGATCCATGTGTCACCGTGGAGAATTCTCATTTAGGGTCTCATTTAGGGTATATTAGTGATAGGGTCTTGTTGTCTGAGGATGGCACGGGAGTCTCCGGCCTCACTCCAAATATTAATTTAAACTAGAAAGTGAGACAACAGAAGGTACCATTAACAATATTGTTAATCCTACCAACCGCAAGGTATCTTCTTGCACTCAATTAGTTAGTAAAAAAGGGCCTCAGCAGAACACTTTGAAATTATTCCACCAAAATATCCAAGGCATTTCTTCCAAATTATTAGAAATTGAATTGTTTTTAGAAAATAGTAAGTTTGACATTATTTGTTTTACTGAACATTGGCTAAAGGATTACCAAATGCTTATCAATTATGAGAACTATATGGTGGGTAGCTGCTTTAACCGTAAAACTATGCTTCGTGGAGGTTCCCTAATATTAATAAAAAAATGTTTTAAATATAAGCAACGTAATGACATAGTAGGTCTCTCAGTTGAACATTGCGTCGAACTGTCCTGTGTTGAGCTAGATAAGCATGTAATTGTGTGTGTGTACAGACCCCCAAACTATCAAAACTTTTCCTTATTTGAATCAATAATGGAAGATGTCCTTGCAAAACTTGCAGCCAGTAATAAATCTACAATTATTTGTGGTGATTTCAATATCAATATTTTAGAAGAAAGTTCAAATAGCAGTCGGTTATTAAATCTTTTTAAGTCATTTGACTTGACCAACACTTTTATAGAACCTACTAGAGTCACTCCTTCTACTGCTACTTGCATAGATAATGTTTTCTGCGATTGTGATTACTTAGATAAGGCCATAGTAAATTGTCTGCCTTCTGACCATAGCGGACAAACTGTAACTTTTAGGTGTAATACACCCCCATTGCAAAAAGTTCAAATTAAATTTAGACCTATAACTTCTAGCAGATTAAAGAGGTATAATATTTCGCTACAAAACAAGTTAAGTGCTATGAGCCTTGACGATATTAATTTAAATCAATTCTATGATCGTTTCTTTTCAATAGTTCACACGGAATTCAATAAAACTTTTGAAAAGAAGACAAAAAGTATTTGCCCTAAATTCATATTTAGTGATTGGGCAACTAGAGGTATCCGAAAAAGTAGGGAAAGACTATTTGAGCTTTATGGCCTTAAGCCTTTTATTAACACTGAAACTTTTAACAAGTATGTTGCTAAGTATTCAAAAATTTTTAGAAATACATGCAAGGTTGCTAAAGCCCTGCACATTAGCAACAAGATCAAAACAGCAGAAAATAAAATAAAGACAGTTTGGAAAGTCATAAATAACGAGACTAACAGGAAGAAAATACGTAACACTAGCTACACATTAGATACAGCATGTGGTCCTAAAAGCTCTGATCAGGAAGTAGCTCAAGAATTTGTAAATTTCTTTACCGATGTACCATTAAAAACTACAGAGGCTCTTATTTCCTCACCTGAACTCTCAATTGGTTTATTAAAGGCGAATGTGTCTGGCTGCCTGGCTGAATTTAAATTTAAACACATTAACCCTATGATAGTTATTAAAGCTTTCCGGCAAATAAAAATCAAACTGACCGAAGATCTATGGGGAATGTCTATCAAAGTTTGTACATCCATACTTGAGACTATAGCCCCTTACCTAGCTTTAATTTTTAATTTATGTGTAGACCAAGGAGTTTTCCCTGATTTAATGAAATACAGTAAAGTCATACCTCTTTTCAAATCCGGGGACAGTAAAGACACTAATAATTATAGACCTGTATCGGTTTTACCAGCTTTTAGCAAGGTTTTTGAAAAGGTAATGCTTAATCAAATGCTCTATCATTTTAACACCAACAGAATCTTACATGATCAACAGTATGGTTTCACCAAGGGACGTTGTACAACTGACGCCGGTGTAACCTTATTAAAGCACATATTTACTGCGTGGGAAGAGTCTCAAGATGCCATAGGAATTTTTTGTGACCTCTCCAAAGCGTTTGATTGTGTAAATCACGACACATTACTTTTGAAACTTGAGCATTACGGACTGGGTAAACTTGCACTTAGTTTGGTAAAATCTTATTTGAATGATAGACAACAACATGTTCAAATAAATGGTGTTAATTCACATGGTTTAAAAGTAAAAATGGGGGTTCCACAAGGCTCAATATTGGGTCCTTTCCTTTTTCTAGTATATATAAATGATCTACCCTATTTATTGAAAAACCAACCTCAAAATATGGTGTTATTTGCTGATGACACTTCCTTAATTTTTAAGATAAATAGGCGGGCCCAAAATCTAGATGACGTAAATAATGCCCTACTTCAGGTCCAAAATTGGTTCACAGCAAACAATTTGGTATTAAATGAAAAAAAAACCAAATGCATAAGATTTGCTTTACCGAATGTTAAAAGTAGTGATTGTGATATAGTACTGAATAAAGAGAAACTTGAATTCGTAGATAAAACGGTTTTCCTGGGGATTACGCTTGATTCAAGGCTACAATGGGGTTCTCATTTAACATCTCTTGCGGGGCGGCTAAGTTCAGCAGCATATGCCATTAGAAAAATCCGTCAGTATACTGATGTAGATACCGCTAGACTGGTTTATTTTAGTTACTTTCATAGTATAATGTCTTATGGCATTTTGCTATGGGGACGGGCTGCAGATATTGAGTCTATATTTATTCTGCAGAAAAGAGCCATCAGAGCCATATATAATCTTCGTAGGCGCGATTCTCTAAGGGAACTGTTTAAGGATATTGGCATCATGACAGTACATTGTCAATACATCTACGAAAACATAATGTACGTCAGAAAAAATCAGCACCTTTTTGGTAAAAGGGGTGACAGACATAATTACAGTACTAGAAATAGGGACCAACTAGTTCAGCCAGGCTTCAGACTCGCTAAAGTAGACTCATCTTTCATGGGGTACTGTTTGAGATGCTATAATAAAATTCCACAAAGTATTCTTGAACTGAATGAGACGAAATTTAAAACATGTATTAAACGCACACTATGTAAGCAAGCATATTACAAGTTGAGCGATTATATCGCTGATAAAAATGCTTGGCTCAATGCTGGTCCTGCTCCACAAGGACAGGGGCGCTTAAATTGATAGCATTAAATGGTATTGTTGGAGCTGCTGAAGATTGTACAACTATCTTTGCATTGTATAGATTCAATCTCTTTAGTATTATATAATCGCATAGCCCATATTGTGTGAGTACTATGTACTAGAAAGCTATCATTCACTGGAAACCTACGTCTTTTCTTGACTTGAATGTGCCCTGGCGGTTGAGAATATGTCATGCTCACTCAAAAGTCTCGCTGATGGTGGCGCATGTGTCGGATCATTTAGTTCCCTTCAAAATGGTTGAGTTGAATGGTGCTGATCTATGCGTCATGTCCGTGAACGGGCGCTGTCGGTTGTGACTGGTCATCTCTCAGTTGCCATGGCTTATTTTAATGAATTATTTTAGTTTTTGAATTGTTTTTTTTTTCTGTTTTGTTTTACTGTGGACACTTTTAACGTGCACATCTTGCTACATTGTTCTCACATAATATACCATCTCAACATGAATGATGTAACCAAGATTTTGTAACAATATTCTGATTTAAAAGAGTGTCCATGGAGTTTCTTGCCCGTTCTTCTCCATAGAGATCTACGCTAGGGAATGGGCAACTACAGTACTTTCACAGTTTTTATGTCTTGTGACTGGGACTGTAGCTACATTTAATTTTCATCTTTATTTCGACAATTCAAAAGTGCCTGTAACTGGCTTACTTGAAATAAATGCTTTGATTTTGATTTTGATTTTGAGAAGAACGGAGGGTCAATAGATGATTGCAGTGAATGGAAATGTTGTTTATATTAGAGACTTGTTAAAAGGATTTTCTTTTGGAGACATGATTAACGGGAGCTACCGAAGTAATTTAAAGCCAAAAAATACGCGTTGTGAGTTCCTGACTTCGATTTTTTGCAACCCTAAGATAGCCACTGCACAAGAAAAAGTGATAAAGGAAATCAAAATCATTAAAAATATCTGTTTAGAGCTGGGCTAATTTTGGATTCGTTGTAGATAAGATATAATAATGTAGAATCAGCAGGCCTAGCCAAGTTAGAAACGATTCGTATCGATTCTCTTTCTACAGTCGTAAACGTTAAGTCACGTGGTCAAAACAAGCGAATATAAACTTTCATAGACAAGTTTACATCGATCAAGATGATAGAATGAAATCTATTCGTTTCTATAACAATCGTGATCCCTACATCCCATTTAAATCGTAGCCAACTTACAGTTTTGACTAAACTTGAGTTTCCATTCGTTAATTTTGACCACGTGACTTATCGTTGATAGATGTCATTCCCATACATTTGGTTAGTTTTCTATTGGCGTTAACGATTGTAGATTGTCAACTTGGCTAAGCCTACTGGTGTTACTTTGCGGAAATCCATGATCCATTCGCGCCCGAGCGTTTGTCGAGTCGACACCTCCTGACGTTGCCCCGTAGAGGGCCGAAACACGTGTCGAGTATAGGTTTGGGTTCATGGCATCCTAATAATATAATAAATAATAATAATAATAAAAAATAAGTTATTATTGCTTTTCCTGAATCTGCCTATTTTTGCGGGCGAGGTGCTTTATCCTGTATCCAGGCCTGTATTTTTTTCGTCGAATTAAAACGAAATAATTCGCTTAACATTTTCGTTATAGATTATAATTGTCTTCCAGACGTTTCTGTCTGCACTACCTTTGTAATATCTTAATCTCAACCAAATCAGAACTTTAGCAGCATCTTACGTTAAGTTAAATGCCAGCAACCTTAACTATGATCTTAGCTATAACTATGGGCACAAGAACTTAGAACTAACTAACGGAATCAGGGTTGAACATACTGTCTTGCTTGAAATACTGGCAGAGCTTACACACTACGATAATACGACACGCAAAAACCAATCAGTTATTGTTTTCCTATTTGTACCTCATGAACATCATCTTCCTCCCCTTGTCCCGTTTTTTATTCCACTCTACCCTGTGAATAACAATGGAAATCATCGACACAAAGAAGAAGAAGAAGACCCTGTGAATCGACCAGCTGGGCACCTCCTCCCCCAGGTCTGTGGATTTGGATGACATTCGGCATCTGCCAACAGATCTTCTATTCTCTGAAGCATTTAGGACTCTTAATTATAAATCTGCGCTCCATCTTAAGTTGCTATTTTGGAGAAAAACAGCCAAGCTAAAGTGGGAGTGGGAATGGAGTGAGTACGCCCGGAGGAATGAGCAACGATGGACGCCTGAGGAAATCGCCGCTATAGACCGCGGCGAAGGTGGTGTGACGATCTAATCTTCTTTGCGAGGCAAACATGGTCTGGGATTGCACAGGATAGAAGAGTTTGGAAGGGAAACAGAGAGGCATTTGCCCGGCAGTGCGACACTAAATAAGCAAACGTAAAAAACGTATGGTACGTTTGATTTTGATTTTGATTGTATGTAAGTTTTCATTTTTGCCGGATTTTTTCCCTAAAGTAAGAACTAATTACTACGAATTTACTATCACGTAACTCTATTCTGCACCAAACCGCACCGCACAGTCTCTCATCCCAATAATGTGGCGAGCTCACAAGCTAAGTCCTCCAAGTAATATGTATGTAAATCACTTAGACACACGTACAAGTAGCACATAAGTGGACAATGGACAGCCGGTCTAATAATCTCTTTGATGTCATACTCAAAGTTGCGCCCACGTACGATGAGAATGTGAGCAAGAAATTATATTCTACTTACTTTGGTGAAGTATGACGTTGTTGAAAATAGCTATGAGCCAATTGCTGTAATAATCTATTGTGAATGTTTGATAGTGTATTTTTCTTGCAAACCGTACTTTAATGAAGAGAATAATTTTATATCTATTTTTTAAGATTTTTTGTGAGATTTTTCATTAACCATTTCAAATTCTAGTAGTCATAATTTGAATATTTATAGTTACGAACTCAAGTCATTTAAACACCTACGATTTTCTTCTCTCTTAACTTGTTTTCCAAGACGACTTCCAGGAAAATTGCTTCCGAAATTGAATGAAAGAGCTCACGGTTCGAACGACGGACGTCGAATCAATCACTCGTCATAATCAGCGAAGTACTATTAGTTCTCGTTCATCATTCATCACTAGTAATTGACGTGTCAGAGGCAACGGCACTGTCTTATGTAACTTCTTAGGAAGGGGTTTCACATTACCGCGACGACGAATAGTCTTGGCGTTCAAAATGGCTTAGTATCTCAACAAAAAGCTACTTAGCCGCCTGCCGCAGTCAACTGGACGTAGATGCTTCTCAAATGCGCCACAATGCCCTGTCTTCCACTTTCCCCAACCCATCAGTCCATCTGGTCCTCTCCAAGGTTAGTTCGGTTCATCAACCATCGGTCCTACCAACAAAATAGACAAAATATGTACCTAAGTTCATTTTCGACTTTTCCATCATGAATTTCGCAGACAGATTGACACTGCGTCTTTCAAGTAAAGTAAATTTTTGGTGGTTTTGAAATTTCTATTTTTGATGTCGTTTGCTAAAGAATCGGAAAACGCTATGCTTCAGATTATCATAAACAAGCACCGTCTTTATCTCAATTTGAAGTAAACACATCACTACATAGTATAAAACAAAGTCGCTTTCTCTGTCCCTATATCCCTATGTATGCTTAAATCTTTAAAACTACGCAACGGATTTTGATGCGGGTTTTTTTTAATAGATAGAGTAATTCAAGAGGAAGGTTTTAGTATATAATTTGCGGGTGGGCGAAGCCGCGGGCATCAGCTAGTATATTATAAAATGGTATTGTAGCATTACCTAGGTATTCTATGCAGATTTAGCACTGTCCTGTAAAGTTACTATTTTTAACTTAGAACTTTAGGTAGGTATTAGAACTTCAACGACGACTCCAACTTCTATTTTGTCCCATTTTTCCTACCCCATTGCATCTTGGTCTTGCACCTATCGGGCATAGCGAACCCGCATTTAATACCCATGGTGATGGCTCGAAGCTTATCTGCATGAAAAGAGGCCTTTGCGTCGCATAATTTCTGGCCTGGATAAGCAAAGTCTGCCAGTAATGTAATGTTCACATTGTACACTTATCCCTAACAATTAATCACAGCGTATTTGTCTACTAGATAAGTTTTACAGCACGATTTATCTTCACAGTAAATCACTGGAATGTTTTGTAATAATTTCAAACGGGCGCCGCCAAGATATGTGGGTACAGTCGCTACCAATATGATAACGTAAAATAAATTGGTTTTGTTTTTGTACCTCGGGTTTTTTTTTGTAAATGGAATTCCGATCCTGTTTAATTTATACTGTTTCAATTTATTTTCGGCTGGTATTATTTAGTTTTTGTAACAACATCTGTTTGTGTTTTTGTGACTTATTGATTTGGGTTATGCCTGAGTAGAAATTACTTTGTGTTTGTTGAATTTTAGTTAGCATAACTCGTTCGAAGTGGGACAAAAACGCCACTTTTTATGAGTTTTGTAGTGTATAGAGGAGCAGCGGTGGCCCAGTGGTGGCGGCCCCGACTTACGAACAGTAAGTCGTGGGTTCAAACCCAGGCAGGCGCATTACTTTGTGTAATTTATTTTATCACCGCTGCTCTCAAAATGGTGAAGGAAAACATCGTGAGGAAACCGGCATGTCCTAGAAACAAAAAATTCGAAGACATCTACCAATCCGCACTGGGCCCGCGTGGTGGATTATTTTTTTACTGGTGGATTATAGCCCATTCCCTCTCATAGAGAGGAGGCCTGTGTCCCAGCAGTGGGAACATTAATAGGCTGATGATGATGATGTAGTGTATACTTCATAATAGCATCATAGATGAATAATGTATTGCCGTATTTTAAAAATGTTATCATTTTCACCTGGTCTCAATCTGTCAAAATATAAAAATAAACATACTATCTTTGACAAGATTTTGGCATTGACACGCCGAAAAAAGAAAATGATCAGGTTTTAAACATTTTTAATTAAATTATTTCGTTATAATTTTTTATTTGGCCTTCAGGTACCATGAAACACTTACTCAATAATGCACGTCCTGTCGCGTAACGAGGTACAAATACATCCTCTTGGTTTGAGTTCAATTGTCGCACGTAATTTAAGTGAATTTTGCCGGGTATCGCGTTAGAGTATACGGGCGTGTACACATTAGGCAAACGCCTTAATGTGTATTCACCCTTATCGTGTATGGTTTGCATCAAAAGGGAGATGAATGATGATACTTTGGATGCCCAACAAGCCTTGGGCAATCCCGCTGGCTGTGTTTCTTCTGCCTGCATTGCCAAGCGATTCTTTTTTTCACAACGTTGGTTGACGCATTCGATTTTTAAATTATTTAACGGTTCATATACAACTACACACTACATACAGAAAAGAAGAAAGGAATAAAAAGTAAGTACAAAGGTGCTGCTTATTTCTAAAGAAATCTCTTCCAGCATACCTGCGAAAGGAAAGTAGATAAAAAGAGATGTAGACATTATGTGTAAAAGATGAGAAAATAGAATACATAAAAACTAAAAGCAAATAAAGAAATTAAATACAATATAAGAATATACTTACTTAGATACAAGACAAAATATATAACACAAATATAAACTACAAAATAATAATAAATACTTATGCAACTATGGCGAATTGGACAGATAAAAAATGTTCTTTCACTCTTTATATTTATTATTTTATTTATTCTTTTTATTAGTATATCTAAGCAGGTAGATGGTGCCACACTGGCTCAGCAAATTGGCTTAACTACTGCGTGTGTTGCGTGTCGCAAGATTGAATCCAGCACAAAACAAATTTAAATTATAGCCTACTGATATACAAAGTTCATGTGAGTCATGCGTGATGTTTGTCAATTTTAGCCCTAGAGATTATTAAGCCTATCCATTACAACACATGACATTAATTCACACCAGTAATCCCTGAAGGGTAAGGCAGAAGTGTACCTAATAGTACACCCACGTTTCGCCAGTTATGTTTAAGTCCCATGTAATAGGGGGCGAGCCTATAGACATCAATCGGGCACAAGTTCAGACTCCGTGGCTGTTACTCAGAAATTCCTGATGGAATAACCCAATAACACTTTTCCCGACCGATGCAACCTCTAGACCAACGAGGAACTCAACGATCCATTCTTTACAAATTCATATCAAAATTCCCAAATAAAATAATCATTGACGTTATTAACCCCAATGTTGCCATATTTTTTGTATTGAATGAGTACCTAATTTGTTACTAAGACATACATACTTACAGACTTATTTGAGTATAGCTACTTAAATAAACACTACTCTAACCGACTGTACTTATAACAGACTCGTGTATTATTCACTTCAATTACGTTCCACTATAATGATTACGTAGAATAAACTCATTAACATTATGTACAGTGGTAATAGCGAGATAATGTTCCCCGCAAGCACTTCATTTTCTAATTAAACACTGTTAATAACTTGTTTACACCTACTTGTGTAGGCATTTATCTTAATTAATGAAGAACTTATTAATACCGCTGTTATATTGTTTGGACTTTTCTTGAATAACTTATCTGATAAACAAATATAGATACACTTGTATTATACAGCGGGTATCAGAACGTGGTCATATATGTGTAACGGGTGAATAGTCCATCAAACAGAACAACTTTATGTATGGGAATAACATCCGAATCGCGAAAAAAATATCATGGCATATGTAATGCTTATTATCACTGACACACACGCTTCGGTAAAGAAAAACATCGTGAAAAAACCAGCATGCCTGAGAGATATTTCTTGACGGCATGAAGCCAAGTCAGAGGCCCATGGGCGGCATAAAATCTCGGACATCAGGTTAGGCACTACTCACACGATAAAGAAAGAGATTAATGACTTACAATTGTTTAGGCACGAAAAGTTAGTAATCATGTCTCTGTAGCGCGCGCCGTTGACTATAACTTTCTGATCATCTTCATTTTTGAACTTTTGACGAATAAATATCACGAAATTCACCGGTTAACCTCGTTCGTGCGATTAGATTATTTTCTCTGGGAATTAATGTAAAGTCACAAAATAATGTCCCCGATTATTAATCGGAAACAATTGATCACAGAACGCCAACATTCAACGCATTATTGCTGAAATACAGCCTGATTTACTGCGTAGAATATACTGTGCAAATTGGTCCTCCAGATTACACCATGTATGCGCCTGCCACAGTGTCCACATACCTAAAATTATATTCAAACATAAATTGCATAAAATTATCAGTCAATTAAAAGCAATAATTTGAATATTATAAAACTATTTCCCTGTGTTTTGTTTTTCAACTGAAAGCTCTCCTTTAAAAAAATCACATCTCTTCACATTCAGTATCACAGTTACATTTTGAAATAGTGACAAATTGTTTTCATGCACGCCCATTTAAAACTAACGGACACATTTTATTGGAACTGTGTGAAGCGCACTGCCTGTTTCAATTTAAGCTAAAAATGAAACAGTCTAGTTATTTATGTTGTGCGATTGTGATGAGATTTATCGTCCTTTTTTGGCTTTATATTTTATTAGCTTTCTGCCCGTGACTCGTGAGGAAGTCAGAATTACAGCTATGTCATGGTGTATCTATGTGCCTGGATTCATCTAAATTAGTTTAGCATGGCGTGAAATGATAATGGATAGCTGCTATTATTTTGTTTTCTTAGCCGACGGGATTTGTCGATTTTTTCGTCGACAAAACCCCTTACTACGGTGGTCATGCTACATGGGCAGGGGAAAAGGCCTCCATCCACTCTTTTCAAAAGAAAAGCAATGTATGGACTAGCTGTTGCCTGTGCTTTTACGTGGATCATAGAGTAACTTCTTCACGCAGCTTGTGTTGATCCAGATCAGTCTGTGTTTAAAATATGTAATTATACGTAAATTGGCCCAGTGTGACGTCCTTTTTCTGCACTACTGAAGTTGGTTATTTATTTATTTATAATAAGCACACCAACAGCACAGTCACCAACAATTCAAATTAAATAACATCTAAAATTGTAATTTCAGTAACCATGCAATTATTTGCACGTTTATAATAAAAAAATTCGTAGGGATTTCCCGGTTTTTCCCAGAGTATGCTTTGTACCCTTGCCTTGCCTTCGGGAAAAATATACGGGAAAAATAAGCGCGATTGTATTTTAAAACTTTTCGACGAGAAACTTTTCAATCACGAAAATGAGCAAACCGAACAACAAACAGTAAGTATACAAATGTTTCACCAATTTTACTAAAAGCTAAAAATTACAATACGTTTTGTTACGCGTTTTTCGACGATACCCAATGAGCATAAACAATTCAATCATAACCTTTAGCTTTGGTACATTTTCAAAGAGTTTTAGGAATCGGTTTTGATTATAAGTGATTGGAAAAAACATATAATGTGACGACCCGAATGGCGCAGCGGTAGTGAGGCTGCCTAACGTTCTTAGGGTCCGGGGTTTAGAATCCTGGTAGGAGCAAATGTTTGTGTGATGAGCTTGTATAATAAGTATGTATTTACAAACAAAAAGTATATAATTATGTAGTATATCAACTATCTGGTGTCCACGACACAAGCCTCGTTGCTTAGTGTGGCACTAGATGGCGCTGTGTGGAATGTCCAGCAATAAAAAAAATATAAACAGATAAGTAGGCTAGTCTATCTTATTCACACTATTTTGGAATTTCGTAAGATGTAAAGTATTTCCAACTAGCAAGCGAATGTAGGTTACCAATTCATATAATGCTTGGACATGTGAATCGAAATGTTAGGAACGCAGCATTCCGTAGATGTATGTTCGCATGCAAAACTCGGGAACGAAATCGAGAATGAGACTAGCCTTCTCTGACTTTACTTACACATTTTTTTGCTATTACAAAATGGGCCAGCTCTTGACCCCGATTACTCCTGCTGGAAAGCGATGGATGAGGTCTATGATGGACCGAGTGCGCCCAGAACATCTGAAAATGTCGTTGTTTTCCAGCTGTGTAGTCAAGCAGTCTATCTTTGAAACTAAGGTAGATACTACGAACGCTTTCCAGTCAAAACAGCTCCCAATACACAGAACAAAAACAACATTCAATTACCGTACACCCGCCACACATGGATACAATAGTCCACAAAAAAAAAAAGAAAAAAAAAAGCGCCAGTAATAATTTTTCATCCTAATAAGTGGGTACTCGTTTCCAACCGTTTGCCCCCATGATGAATTGAAATGATTCCACGCGACACCATCAAATCGCCTGACAAATGGTCTGCTATAGAAAAAGTTGTATATTTTTAACCCCCAAAAGGTTTTTAGGTCGTCTTTTGTTTGAATATAAAATTGATTTGGTTGAACGTGACCTGTGTATATGGAAGTGGTTGTAATATCCATAAAATGTTATGGTATGGAGAGGGAGTTTTTGAAGTAAAAGATATGGAGGTTAAAGTGTTTTTTTATCAACTGAAAAATGTATGAAAGTAAAAAAAAAATTGCTTGGCTCAGTTGTTACGGCCGAATTGTGGTTCGTGGCTTCCAACCCAGGCAGGTATATTGTGTAATTTATTTCAACACCATTTGCTGTCAAAACTATGGTCGCGAGGAATCTATATTTCAAAGACATGTGACATCTGTCAACCCGCCTGCTTGATGAAAAACAATCCACTCTCCTTCACAGAAAGGACGCCTGTGTCCCACAGTGGGAATATGATAGGTAATTAGGTAGATATTTTACAAAAAAAATCTTCATTGAGAATGAAATATTTATGATTGTCGAGTTAAACAGCGCCAAAATAAGTGAAAACGGTGGCAAAACTATTTCTAAACTATTCTAGCCAAAAGCTAGCCTTTGGTTAGGTTTTTTTGGGAAATTGTTTAGAATTAAATGGTTTGTTCAGGTCTTTATATTTATACAAAGACCAAACAAACCAGTTAATTCTATTCAGATCAAAGTTGTGAAAAAAATACTCCGAAACATCTGTTTCAACAACATTTTTAATTAAAACATTCCGAAGGTCATCCAATATGAAATTATTAATTTGATTGATGAATTCATCGTCGTGTCCTTCAAAAAACTTCGTTCATTATAATTTGTAGGGAAATCATTCAATTAGCGACCAAGGATCATTTATCGGGACAAAGTGTTGTACTACTATTTTGTTGAAGTGATTTAATTTCAATAAACTCGTAATTAAAATATTATCGTAATTATGGAAACATTTTCGAGTTTTGTGGTAATATAGCCGGTTTTTTTTTTTGCTCAGAGAGATTTATATCTACAAGGCTTTGCATCCTGTTCAAATTCAAGAAGGTAATGCTAATGATAATGATTCTCGACCCGAATCAATAGTTAAATGGGTAGTTTTTTTTTTCTTAATTACGGAAATATTATTGTATCGCAACCCGTCTGTTACTAACCCTAGAACCGCGCCTTCACACACATAAATAAAGGCACACAGCGACATGTCGCGCGATAGGCGATTCTGTTTATTTTTCACGTTCATCTGAAATACTGTCAAATTTAAACAATTTAAATAGCAGCTTTATTAATTATTGACCGGGTATCGTAATTTAAATTGATTATTTATGTCTTTTGTGACATGCTCCTGAATTTTGACTAGGATAGCAAAACTACACCTTGTATTTAAGTTGCAAGTTAATAAATAGGCTTCTTTTGGGTTAGTTCGTGCCATTGTCGACCGGGAGGTCTAAAATGGCCGCTTTTTCAGAAACATAAATGTATCATTCTAAAAATTCAAAATTCTAAAATGAACTTTATTGTTATAAAATTAAAGTCCATTTTAAGATATTTTTTTAAATTATTCATACTAAGATTCTGCTAAAGCGGCCATTTTAGGCCCCCTGATCTCTGTCCGGACAGATCAACATTGAGCCAAAAGTAGACCCATTTAATAGGCTAGTTTCTATAAAAAATCTATATAAATATAAACTGCTAATCTATTTAGTCCGTCAGTTGGAGTATTGAAAAATAATGGACACGTATTAATTGTTTTTGTAAATCAATGAATATTGACAAAGATAAAACGCATCAAATCTCGGGAGTGGGGGCTCGTGACGTCACAACGCACTAAAAATTATAACACGGCGTGACTAGCAACACAACAATCCTTTATATGTAGTTGGTGAGGCAATAGACACCCTTTGTATCTAAATACATAATGTCAGATGCGGAGGCAATGTCCTCAGCTTACATAATCTCGTGGGGGTAATGTTGTTATATAATGTGATATAAGCGATACACGATAGCGATAAGTCTTAACCAAGACCAAAGACCAAGACCAAGACCAAGTCCAAAGACCAAGACCAAGACCACCAAGACCAAGTCTGTGCACCATAGTGCACAGAATTGGTCTTTGACTAACATTCAGAAGTCCAAACTCAAGGTTTGCCAACGAGCAATGGAGCGCAGTATACTAGGTGTTAAATTAACGGATCATATTCGAAACACAATACTGCGCTCCAAAACAAATATAGCTGACGTGGCTCAAAAGGCTGCCCGACTGAAATGGGACTGGGCAGGTCATGTCTGTCGCATGCCGGACAAACTGTGGGCCAAAATTGCTGGAAACTGGTGCCCTGACACAGTGAGGCGGGGTCGCGGCAGGCCACGAAGGAGATGGCGGGACGAACTGGACAAGTTCCGTCCGAACTGGAAGGAGGACGCGCGGGTTCGCGAGAAGTGGAAGGAGTGGAGGGAGGCCTTTGCCCCAGAGTGGGACAGAGCAGGCTAGAAAAAAAAAAAAAGCGATACACATAAAGCCATGAAAAGGATTTCCCAGCTAAAAATTAATTAAAATTCATTGAAAACCGTTTTTTTACTAGTGATTTGTATCTTTGTCATTGATATCTGATATCTTACCAAACTATTAGTGTTTTTTAGGGTTCCGTACCCGAAAGGTAAACGACGGGACCCTATTACTAGGCCTCCGCTGTCCGTCCGTCCGTCTGTCTGTCAGCGGGCTGTATCTCATGATCCGTAAAGGTAGACAGTTGAAATTTTCACAGAATGTGTATACAAGTTGTCACTATAATAACAAATAATAAATTAAAAATTAACGAGGTTCCCCTCTACGATGGTACGGAACCCTTCATGCGCGAGTCCGACTCGCACTTGGCCGGTTTATTTTTTATCTGTCTTGCACAAAATTTTTATTTTTTTATCTGTGTTGCACAAAAAAGAGGTCATATGAACGCGTCAGTTTTGGTCTACGTAACAAAAGAAAAAATACGTGTCAAACATTTTTTGAAAATCTAACTGACGGACTAATTAGATTTTTTCAGGACACAAGCCTATTATGCGCACTCTCTCTGTGAGCTCTCTGCCGGCATCTGTTTTCCCACCCACATTAAACCTTCTGCCTTCAATGCAAAAGTGAACAGGCATCTTCTAGGTGTGCTCGTTCCATTATAGACCTCATCCATCGCTTTCCATCAGGCGTGATCGAGGTCAAGTGCAGGCCCGTGGTAAAAGAAAAGTGGGATTATTGAAAACCTATAGCAGTTATTTGCAGTAGGTGTTCTTCGTAACTGCCCCGTTGGCCTCGCTTTCGTGGTCACAAGTAATACTGCTGACCGCGAGGACGTGAGCTCCATTCCTTGATCGGACAAAAAATTGTTTGCTTTTTCCTTTCGGAATTTATCAGCAGTAGTTCAGAGTTTGGAGTTCATAGTCACTTAAAATGATAGCAGTGAATTTAAATTATTTTTTGACTTCAGCACTAGGTTCATCAATTGGACCTTGACGAAGTTGTTCTCTTTATATTTTTGACATTTAATTTAACCTTATACCGCTATTTATTTGACATTATATTGTATTTTTTTTGGTGACATATTTTACATTATTTGAATATTAAACCAAACATTTAAATTTTTATCAATTTTAATAGGCTGTAAATGTATTTGTTTCCGCATGTGATAATTTTATTTAATATGTAATGTTCAACACAATGTAAATTGTTTATGAATAAATAAATGAATGTTTGAGACAAACTTTTGATCCTGCGAGTAATGTCACTCTGATTGATTTGGACTATGAGAGCGAGAGGCTCCTTGCGTCCACACCAGTTCATTTTAAATATTTCCTGCCTTGGTAGCTACCAATAGCTAGTCAGAACTTAGATTAACCATGATCAGTAACCACTATTATCATTTTCCATGTATTGCCATTCTAGAACTTTTCAGTCCTATCCACCATCAGCTGAAATTTACAAATACAGTCGTATTTTACGACGATACAGGCTGTTAACCAAACTTAAAGTTTAGAACCTAAAACTAATTGAATATCCAACAATACGTTACGTGTTAGAACGTACGTCCTTTCGAGCCATTTAGTACTAAAAGTTTTAACATAACAAGTCTGGTCTGGTTTAGTTTCAATTTAAATTCTGAATTTCTACATTAAACAAGTTGCCGCGAAGCAACGCGGTTGGGTTCCCTTTTGAGTGGTATAATATGTATAAGGTATCATTACAATTGTAAAATGTTGATTTTCTAAATGGAATCGCCCTTAGTGTAAATATTGAACTCTTTCAAAAGATTTATTCAGTTTGTTCTTCCAAAAATAGATATTTCCGCAGATCGGAACAATAATGATATTCTGAGTGCTATTAGTCCCGAACTAAATATAAAACTAAATAATTTATTTAATAAGTACTTTATTTATGTTCCAAAATGTTCTCAAGTAAGTGAAATGCTTTGTAATTTCTTATTGAGAAATAAAAAAAAAAATTCTTTAACCTTAACTAAACTAGGCTAATCCTGCATCTTCAGATCCAATACGGAGATTTGCATTAATTTTCATTAAGTGCAAACATCTCACGATGCTAATACCTACTTCGCGTAATCTTAGGATCTGCTATTAGTTTGAGAATGTGTCATGGAGTGTCAATCTAAAAAAAAACATTACAAATATGTGGTTGGTTGTAACAATCTCATACCAAAAGGGAATATGCAAGTAATTTTTCTTTACTTAACATCAATTAAATACAGTATCATCAACCCAAAAAAAGTATTAAATTAAGTTCAACTACTGCTTGTCGCTCAGAAATAATATTAAACTCCTGCAATCTTCTATGACAGTTCTAACGTCCGTGACTGTCACGGCCATGATGTGACGTCATTTACCTGCGTTGTTTACATCTATTTTTTTGGCCCTAATGAAGGTATTTTACTAATTTTATGTGCTTTATTTAAGCAACAATTGCGATAACGATATTGTAGTATAATCTTAGTGAAACTTTTCGTTCTTTTCAAATAAAAGTGTTTTTTTGACACATAGACTTTGACGTCACTACCGGCGTTATCGAGGACGACGCATTTTGAGAGTGCGTTCCGTTTCACCAAAAAGAAGCTACCTAAAACAATTAATTGTAAAATAAGTGATGTTTTAGAAACTTAAACAAGTGTACCACAATGTTTTATGCGCCCATACAAGGCATTTTTAATAAATAAAAAGAGTTTCTTCCTTATTTCTTGTATATTCCCTATTATGGCTCTGCTTCTCGAGCTCTCGTATGTAGATTCCTGACATAATTTAAACTTTTTAATGACTATTGGGCATGGGAAACATAGATATCAGAGGGCCAGTCAAAGAGAATTCTAAGCGATAACGAAGATGTCAAATAAAAAAAATGTATTGGGTTGAAATAAGCTGCTGAAAGCGCTTTGAAAACAATTGCTGTTTTTTTAAGGCATTTGAGTTTATAAATTAACCAACAGTAAACTCAGCTTATACACCACTCAAGATTAAGTCTCTCTCAAACAACGTCACACCACCCTGTTCTCTGCCTCAGCCACGTTTCTAACTGGGTGCGCCTCATGATAAGCTTGCCCATATGTGGTTTTTACAAGACTCGTTTTGCTCCATCGGTGTCTAGGTCCACAATATTTAGAAATCTTACATAATACTCGCCCCTTATCAGTATGAGAAAAGGCGTTTGCCCTGAATTGGGACAGTTACAAGCCAAGCGAACGTTGATCATAATTCTAATCACGTCTCACAAAAGCTCGCGTGACCCACATTCTATTTATACTTCGTCGCCAAAATAAATGCTATTTTTCCGGACCAATAAATAACTGTATGTTTTTCCAATAAATTAAAAGGGGAAAATATTTGCCGTGTTAATGGTTGACTATGGAACGGAAACTCGTGTTTGATGGGTCTTGATATTGAGTGTAAGTTACGAGAAACGAGCGAGCGATTTTGGTGAAATAGTGTTAAAGCTGGAAATAAAAAAATAAGAAAATGTTAAATAAACCCGATTGTTAAACAAAAAACAAGTGCATTTAGAAGCAGGTAGGACCCATTCCATGTTTTAATAGTTTTAAATTTCAATGGGTTCCGCCGACTGCTTTCAAATGCGCTTGTTTTTTACTTTTCGTTCGGGATTTTTAATTTTTATATTTACTTTTTTTTTCTTATTCTGTTATCTTTTTCATAGAGAGAACTGTGCATCCTAGCTACGGAATTGCTGAAAGCTATTTATACTAAGTCTAAGATGAAACTATGTTTGCGAGACATATTGAATAGATCTCGCGACATGAATACTTTTGTTTGTTTCAATGTATTATTTACTAATTTATGTTGAGTAGTTTAAGCTGATTTTAAATTAAACGTCTGTAATAAAGAGGCATTACAAAACAAATCTATCAAAACACTCAAATATTAAATCGCGCCTGTGTTCGCCAAAACAAAAGGCGAGGTGTAAAGTACACCCACGTTTCACAATTTTCGATTTTCCATCGTCAAAGATCAAAGCTTCAAGGCCGTTTCCATGTTAAATGAAGGACGTAACCTTGTATGAAAAACAAGATGGATTACGTATGATAATGATTGAGGAGAGATTTCGCCTTGTTACTAACAGAACATGTTTTTGATAAAATAATGAGAGAATTTGCGTTGTCTGTAGATATTTCAGAAGCTAAGAAAATTTTAGAAATTATGATAAACGTAAGGATTCTTGGAATTCGAGTTTGTAACCAATAAATTAGACTTTGAAAAAAAAAAATATTTTTACTTGTCTAGCAAAAATAAAATAAACTTAATTATTAGTTATTTTCAGGTTCTAATAAAATTCCATGATTCCTTTGAAGTTATAGTAAGTAGGCAGAGTATTTACTACTTAATTATTTCTTAGAAAATAACAAGTTTTAATCAATACACTACTCGATGAGACGTGAAGCTTGTTAACATTTCGTTGGCTGGCTATCAATTACTCACTGTTATTGGTACGGAAAGTAAATTGTTTTTAAAAGTATAGTCTCTTAGTAATAAGTGTTTATATTCACATACGTTCAACTTTCAGAAAAAAAAAATGTTGCAAGCACGCTTTATACATAAATAATGATTTGAAAATGAAAACATCTTCTGCAAAGTTAAACTCAGGATAATGATAGGGCCAATTAAGGGCAGCCCTTATTAGTAGACGACTTTGGCATCGAGGAATTAGCCACCCTAAGGGCCTATTTCAAGATGTCCGAATAGCCACTACTTACCTAAAAAATTCAAAAAAGGAACAGAATTTGTATGAAATTATCTGCACAGTAAGGGAATTTGATCGTAGGTGGTGAAACAGGGGGTGCGAAGTCAGAAGTCCTCCACGTGTGTCCGGCGGCTGCTCGTCCCTCTCGATACGTCTGGAGGGAAGAGCAGCTGCTGGGCCGGTGCACCCCGGGCGCGGCAGTATCCTTCTCCGGGGAATGAGAGGAAATGAGAATTTCCTCTTATCCCTCGGGGAGTGGTACTGCCGCGGCCAATTATTCTGACATGGGTGGGGTCCGACTCGGACCAAAGGTGCGTTCCTTTGCGTGCCCCTCTGGTCAGCAGAGGGCATAGCAGAGGAGTGAGGGCGGGCTCGGTGTGCACTTACCCTGCCTCCGAGCAGACAGAGAAGGATCGTCCTCCTCTGTCACCGCCGGTCTCGTAATCCCACCGTCGAAGTGTCGTGGATCAAGTCTCGCGGCTTCGACAGGGACCGAGGGTCTTGGCTTAACCGCCCGGACCGCGAGGTAGACAACCTCTATAAAAAGTTACCCCGAATCCCAAGCGGCGACGCACCGCGAGGGGATGTATGGCTGACGGGTGTTCCAGAGAACGAATCAGTCGCTAGTGCGCTCCTCGCCAGGGTACCTGCAGACCCCCTGGCGAGTAACAAATACTAAAATCTGCCCTTCTAGGTACAGGGGTCTCTGCCTAGTTAGGAGTATATTTCCCCCATACTCGTGGGTTCAATTATGGATATAAACAAACCAAAAACCAACACCGCCGGCAACGGCAACGAAGAGGAGAGGAGGGATGCGGGGTCGGAGTCCGACGTAGCATCCAGCGAGGTGAGCGGGGGAGGCTCAGTGAGCTCCCGCCGCGAGAGGGCCGGGACTGTTGCGGAGAACAGTAAGTTCTTCCGCAAGCGGTCCAGGAAGGAGGGCGACCAAGGGTCGTCATCGGAGGGAGAGTTGGCCTCGGCCCGTAAGATCCCCACTAGCAGGCGCGGTGGGATCCGAGGCAAGAGGGGGGGGCTCTCTGCCTCCGAAAGGTCGGCCAGACTGGCCGAAGAGGGGCGCCACCCGGGCACTGCTCCGGGGTCTGGCGAAGAGGCGGGTGCACCTGGCGGCTCCGATGCGGAGCGTAAGGCCAGGTTCACAAAGGAGGTGGAAGCCGCAATAAGGGGCGTGGCCTTGAAGATGAAGACATCTTCAAAACTCAAGGCCATACCCGCGGCTTCTGCCTCCATAATGGCGGCAGCGGAGGCCAACTTTGGCGGACCTCCTCGTCCTCCTCCCCCTCCTACGATGGATGGAGAGGAGCTGGCCAAGTTGCGGGCGGAGGTGGCCCGCCTGTCGGCCGCCACGGAGGCTCTCCAAAAGGAGAACGCCAGGCTTCTAGCAGACCTGGCTAGTCTGCGGGAGTCTGGCTCCTGCGTGGCGCCTCCAAAGGGGGGCCAGGCGCAGCGACCCAGCCAGCCCGAGCCGGTCGAGAACCAGGTACTGAACCTGGTTCGGAAGGAGCTGGCTTCCTTCCAGGCACGGTTCTCCGTCCTGGAGGGAATTGTCCTGCGTCCCCCCCTGGCGGCAAGTAAGGCAGCCCCGGGTCCGAGGGCAGCCTCATATGCGGCTGCTGCGGCTACCGCACCCGGACCGGGGCCATCCAATCAGCCCCCTGGCAGGGCAGTGGCGGCCCCTCCCCCAAAGCCGGCTCCGGCGAAACCGGCGCCTGCTAAGAAGGCGCCCAAGGGGAGGAAGGGCAAGGCGGCTGCACAGGCGGTGACTGTGCCGGCGCCAGTACCTGCAGCGAGTGGGCCAGCGCCGGCGGCTCGTCAGCCGCCACCGCCGCAGCCACCCCCCCAGCAGCCCCCTACACCTCCCGCGGCTGAAGCCGGATGGCAGGTGGCCGGGGAGAAAAAGAAGGGGCGGAAGGCGGCCAAAAAGGCCCGAAACCAAGAGCGGCAGCGCCAGTTTAGGGAGCGCAAGATCGCGGCTAGGCTCCGCGCCCCTAAGACCGCGGCTGTAGTGATCACACTACAGCCGGAAGCGGAACAGAGGGGCGTCTCCTACCGCGACCTGCTGGCGAAGGCGAAGGCGACGGTGAACCTCGGCGAGCTGGGAATCACCGGGGGCCTCCGGCTTAAAGTCACCGCAACGGGGGCTCGACTGCTGGAGATCCCTGGTGAAACCAGCGGCTCGTCCGCCGACGCTCTGGCTGAAAAGCTCAGAGCGTCCCTTAATGCGGACGAGGCCCGAGTGTCCAGGCCCGTCAAATGCGCAGACCTGCGCATCCTGGGTCTGGACGACTCGGTGACCGAGGAGGAGGTGGTGGCCGCCGTCGCTAGGTCCGGAGGGTGCCCTGCCGATCAGGTCAGGGCGGGCGCCCTTCGCCCGGACCCCACGGGCATGCGGACCGTAATGGTAAGCTGCCCTGTGACGGCGGCCAGGACCATCGTGGAGGGCCGCAGGCTACTGGTGGGCTGGGTCTCAGCACAGGTGAGGCTGCTGGAGCCTAGACCTTTGAGGTGTTACCGTTGCCTGGTGGGGCACCATGTGTCGGTGCAATGCGCCTCGGAGGTCGACCGCAGCGGCCTCTGCTTCCGTTGCAGCCAGCCCGGTCACACATCCGCGACTTGCTGCGCCGCCGCGCCGCACTGCGCTGCATGTGCGGCGGCTGGCAAGCCTGCTGATCACCGGGCTGGGAGCAAGGCCTGCGCTCCGCCCACCAAGGCCACTAGAGGCAAAGGTAGGCCCTCCGCCACCACCGCCACCGTCGCCAATGCCGCAGCCGCAACTGCCGCCGCTGCCGCTCCCTCTGTCGCCGCCACAGAGGGGCCCTCACAGGGGGCCAGGTTGGAGGAAGCGGTAATGGAGTGCCAATAACGGCCCCATTACGCTTCCTCCAGGCGAATATCAACCACTGCGCCTGCGCTCAGGATCTCTTGCTCCAGAGCATGGCGCAGTGGTTGATTAACATCGCTGTGGTCGCTGAGCCGTATTTCGTCCTGCCCAGGGAAGACTGGGTGGCGGACCTAAGCGGCTCGGTGACCATAGTGTCGTCGGCCGCCGCCGGCACCCCGACCCTTGAAAGTGTCAGGAGGGGTCGGGGGTGCGTAGCAGCCCGGTTCGGGGAGATCGTCGTAGTGGGAGTCTACTTCTCCCCGAACCGAACTCTCGCCGAGTTCCACAACTCTCTCGCAGAGTTGAGTGTCGTCGTCGGAAACCATTCCCTCCCCGTGCTTGTCCTCGGGGACTTCAATGCCAAGAACTTGGCTTGGGGTTCTCGTTGCACAGACGTGCGGGGAAGGATGGTGGAGGACTGGGCCCTGGAGAAGGGCCTGGTCGTCCTAAATCGGGGTTCTGTCGCCACGTGTGTGAGGATGCGGGGCGAGTCGGTGGTGGACATCTCGTTCGCTAGCCCCGCTCTGTCACCGCGTGTCGTTGACTGGCGCGTCATGGAGGGGGTGGAGACCTATTCCGACCACCGGTACATCCGGTTCGACGTCTCCACCCAGACCTCAAGCGCGCCGGTCCAACAGGCCCCGAGTGGTCCGCGTTGGGCGCTAAAGCAGCTGGACCGGGAGCTCCTCCTGGAAGCCTCGATCGTGCAGGCCTGGGTGACATCACCGGACAGGCCTGCCGACGTTAACAATGAGGCAGGGTGGTTCCAGGAGGCCATGTCAAACATCTGTGACGTGGCAATGCCCCGAGTCCGGCCAGGAAGTGCCCGGCGTCAGGTGTACTGGTGGTCGCGTGAGCTGACGTCTTTACGGGAGGCGTGCGTGGCTGCGCGACACCTGTACGCCAGGCACCGCAGGCTCCGCATTCGCCCACCGAATGCGGCAGCCATTGAGGCGGAGCTATATGAGGGCTACAGAGCGGCGAAGACCGCCCTCCGCGAGGCTGTCCTGCGGGCCAGGGATCTGGCCCGCGAGGAGATGCTGGGGACTCTCGACAGAGATCCGTGGGGGCGCCCTTACAAGATGGTGCGGGACAAACTCCGCACCTGGGCCCCCCCGCTGACGCAGAGTCTCCGGCCTCAGCTCGTGGAGGACGTGGTGAGCGCTCTGTTCCCCTCGCGAGGGGAACACCCGCCCCCGCTTATGGCTCCGCCGGCTGCGGTGCCGGAAGCGGACCACCAAAGTGACGACGACGACGCTCCTGAAGTGACCGGGGTAGACCTGAGAGTGGCGGTACGAAGGCTAGGTGCCAAAAATACCGCCCCGGGACCCGACGGCTTGCCTGGCAAAGCCTGGGTCCTGGCCTCAGAGGCTCTCGGGCCCCGACTCGAAGGGCTCTTTAGCGCATGTTTGGAGAGAGGCCAGTTCCCGCTTCGTTGGAAGACGGGGAAGCTGGTCCTCATTCGGAAGCCGGGGCGCCCGGCGGACTCTCCGTCCGCCTACCGGCCCGTGGTGCTGCTCGACGAGGTGGGCAAGCTCTTTGAAAGAGTAATTGCAAACCGCCTCGCCGAGCACCTTGCGGGGACCGGGCCGGACCTTGCGGAACACCAGTATGGTTTCCGCAAGGGGCGCTCGACGGTGGACGCCATCATGCGCGTGAGAGCCCTCACGACGGGGGATGCGGTGTCCAGGGGTGGGGTTGTCTTGGCGGTGTCTCTCGACATCGCCAACGCCTTCAACTCCATGCCCTGGAGCTGCATAAGGGAGGCACTCCGGTATCACCGGGTGCCGACCTACCTCCGTCGTGTGGTCGGCGACTACCTGGCGGACAGGTATGTCATCTACCCCGGTCGCAGCGGAGACTGGAACCGGCGAGAGATGTCGTGCGGTGTTCCGCAGGGATCGGTTCTAGGCCCGTCCTTGTGGAACATCGGTTACGACTGGGTGCTGCGCGCCGACCTCCCTAGCGGCGTCAGCGTTGTCTGCTATGCAGACGACACGCTGGTGCTGGCACAGGGGAGGTCGCACGAGGCGGCGGCCGAAATAATGACACGCGGGGTTGCGATAGTCGTTGAGAGGATCCGGCAACTGGGCCTCGAGGTGGCATTGCACAAGTCCGAGGCCATGTGCTTTCATGGGCCTCGGAATGCGCCACCTCCGGGATCAGCAGTGACGGCGGGAGGGGTATCCATCGGCGTCGAGTCGACGTTAAAGTACTTAGGTCTCGTCCTCGACAGCCGGTGGAACTTCGCGGAGCACTTCCGACGTTTGGCCCCTAAACTGGAGCGGACAGGGGCTGCCTTCAGGCGGCTCCTGCCCAACCTGGGGGGGCCAAACGCCTCCTGCCGGAGGCTCTACGCGGGAGTCGTGCGGTCCATGGCCCTCTACGGGGCCCCGGTGTGGGCGCGTTCATTGAGGCAGCGAGCTGCCAACCATTTGAACGCGCCCCAAAAGGTGGTGGCCGTAAGGCTGATCCGGGGGTACCGCACGATATCCCGCGAGGCGGCGAGCCTCCTTGCCGGATTGCCGCCATGGGATCTGGAGGCGATAGTCCTCGCGCGCCTACACGAGTGGCGCGCGGAGGCGCTACGCCGGGGGGAAACTCCGCTGCCGCGGCAAATTGTCGCTCAGCGGACGGACTTCCGGCGGGATCTCATGGCGGCATGGAGAGAGCGACTGTCGCAACCCCGTGCAGGGCACGCCACGATAGTGGCGGTAAGTCCCCTCTTTGAGGAGTGGCTGGAGAGACGCCACGGCGTCCTCACTTTCCGCCTGACGCAGGTTCTTACCGGACACGGATGTTTCGGTAAGTTCCTGCACCGAATCGGGCGGGAGGAGACGCCCGGGTGTTTCCATTGTGAGGATCGACCGGAGGACACGGTGGAGCACACGGTGGAGGTGTGCCCTGCTTGGGTGGAGCACCGCCGTGTCCTCGAGGTGTCGATCGGCGGCGGCGACCTCTCGCTTCCGGCCCTGGTTCGTGCCATGGTCCGGAGCGAGACGGAATGGGACGCCGTCACCTCCTTCTGCGAAGCAGTCATGCTGGCGAAGGAGGTGGCGGAACGTGAGAGGGAGATATCCTCACGTCCCGGCCGCCGCGGGAGACGCCCCGGGCGTCGGGGGCCACGTGGTGGCTTCCGGCCACCGTAGGCGCGGGCCTGTGGACGGGGAGCTATGGGCTAGCTCGCCGTCCGTACGTCTCATGACGACAGGCCGTGTCGACGGCGCGTTCGTGTTCCACGCGCGCCTCAAAGAGAGTCAGCAATAAGGAAGGGGTCCGCAAGGGCCGAAGCCTGCCGGGGCTGCGGGACTATTCGAAAGAGATACCGTGGCCCCGGAACACAAAGGGCGATGAAGGAACATGGATGGGTTTTAGTCAGTAAAAGTCTGACACTCCCTCCTGCTCAGCCCAGAGCGGGAGAAGTCATTTGATGATTTCCCATCCTAAAAAAAAAAAAAAAAAAGGTGGTGAAACAGGCCTTAACACTAACAATTACTTGGAATAGCTAAGGCGCTCAGCGATGCCTCTCGGGCCACTAGGAAAATTCTGTTCATCAGGGCGGATCTGGACTGGCTTGGCTATGTTACCCAGGGTTCACCACAACACACACAATAGACCAAATGAGAATCTAAGTAAGCACAATGACCTGCATACACGCTTCATCTCAAAGTTTTATTTTAGTTAAGTCAGTGCAGGAAATTCACAAAGATAACATATACTTCTTCTTTTACGATAAGTGCCCCCAAAATCACTGAGCCTTCTCAAAACCATGATAAATGTACGTTTATCTCTTATAATTTAGGGCTGCGCATATCAAAGCGGTCTCAATTTCTCTCATTGATTGATTACGTCTACCGAGGGGCAGCCCTAGCCGGATTCGCACATTTTTCAAACTGTGACACCCCTGACAATGGCTTTATTGAATGACGGTATCTAAGATTGATAGTTTTGTTAATTTCGAACTTGTAAGTTGAATGTTTTTGAGTTGATAGAAGGATATGCACAGACCTGAGAATGGGTTTTCTTAAGACAAACTTTCACTGACTTGGCCTTGGAACCAAGGTTACCGACGTAGCCCGAAGAATTGCCAAGCTTAAGTGACAGTGGGCAGGGCACATTGCTCGCAGATGGCCGATGGGGCCGAAAAGTTCTGGAGTGGCGACCGCGAACCGGAAGACGTTGTGTTGGAAGGCCTCCCACTAGGTGGACCGATGACCTGGTGAAGGCTGCGGGAATCCGCTGGATGTGAGTCGCACGGGACAGGTCAATGTGGTGACACTTGGGGGAGGCCTATGTCTAATAGTGGACGTCTTTCGGCTAAAATGATGATGATGATGACCTTGGGTTTCCTATAAAACTTTATTTTACACCTAAAATCATAACACAGCCAGTGACTGTCATGAAAATGATGGCATTGCTAAGTAACGATAGTAATTTAAGTACCTATGCTGCTATTTTCGTTTTTTTTTTTTGTTCAAACAAGATTTTCAGCCTTGAGCCTTTTTCAGTAGTATATAGCCGAAATATTTCGAGTTCTAGAAGAAACTAGGCTCGAGGGAGCGCTAGAGCATTTTATTTACTCTTTAAATAATATTTCTCTTGGGAATAAGTTTGTATTCAACTTGTAATGCTCGTGTAGTTTTACTTGTGAGTTGGTTCATCTTTGCGATTTGTTAAGTTTTGCTATGTTTGCTTCAATTAACTTGCTATGCGCTAATTATACATTAATTAACGCATAGAGGAGTTCCATAATCTAGAATTTCTACGTTCAGTCGACGTGTAATTATTTGTTCGTGATTAATCGTATTTCTACGTAATGGCTTCACATCATTAGCAGCGCCCTCGTGCTCAATAATTTTATTTTATTTGCCAAGGTTGGGACTTAATGAATAAATAGCCCCAACGTTGGCAAGGCTTTTTTTATGTAGCTTCAAAATTTATTTTATATTAGATTCATCTCTATTTGGCCATTAGGAAATCAATTACCAGAGATTTTATTTTTTTAAACTTGAGGTTATTTCTCAAACTTCGAGTAAGTATAAGTAACATGTATAATACCGCCCTTGAATTTAACTGCTTTATTTCGTGTTTTAAAAATCGTTCCGGGATTTTATCGGGAGGTATTATCCACATGTTACTTATCTCATTGAAGTTTAGGCAAATAGGTCAACTCTACCTTCTCCGATCTCTGTCACACAGAGATAAACGATAAGATAATGTAGTTGCTGGGTAGATACCTTTTGTGGACTATCGTTTCGTATAAAGAAACTTAAAGACAAAAAATGAAACGACTTAAAAAAAAACGCTACATAGTTTATTTTTTTAGTTTGGGAAGTAGGTAAACAGCTGGCAAAAGATGAAACTAAATTAAAAACATAGGAACCGCATTACTTACCGAATGAATTACCTCGTCATTTTTTGAAGTCTGTTAACTATAGTTACACATAACATCATGCCTGTAATCTCCGAAGGGATAAGCAGAGGTTTACCTAATAGTACACCCACATTTCGCCAGTTATGTTTAAGTCCTTTGTAATAGTGGACTGATATTGTTAACTATGGTAAATAGTACAAAAATCAATACATGACGAACAATCACAACACAACGTAACCTATAAAAACAATTCACCCTTTTTACTATAACTGTTAACAATTTTACGACCTTCGACTCGATGTAGCGGAAATATCTTCACATTAATGACCACTCAAGCCTTTTATTGTTCCTATTAGTAAAAAACTGTGTCTTTTCCTCTTCGATTCCGCGATTGCGACACTACAGAATAATTGCTTCGTCGGAGAGTTCAGTTCGGGTGAATGCGAAGTTGAATGGAAGAAGTCGAAAGCGTTTTGTTGGAGTGGTGGTTTAGTTGAAAGGGGATTCATTTGGTTTTGGAGTCAGTGAAAATGGAAATCGGGCTATGGGTATGATTTGTAGAGAAGAGATAATTACACTAGTATTCATTACCTGGTATTTGTTACCTGGTATTTAGTACCTAGTATTTATTACCTGGTATTTATTACCTGGTATTTATTACCTGCTATTTATTCCCTGGTATTTATTACCTGGTATTTATTACCTGGTATTTATTACCTGTTATTTATTACCTGGTATTTATTACCTGGTATTTAGTACCTAGTATTTATTACCTGGTATTTATTTCCTGGTATTTATTACCTGGTATTTAGTATCTAGTATATATTGTATATTCAACGTTTGTCTAAAGCCAAAAGTTAAATTATAGCATGTTGGTGAAAACAGTAAATACTCGTATTATATATCGGTATGCTTACTACGTTTCTTTGGCCCATTTTCAAAGCCACACGTATCTAAGCATAAAGTCCCTCCATACGTCTTGAAATCCATTAAATCTTTACTACTGGATAACAAGCAGGTAATACCAACTGCCATAAAAGCCGACGCAACATCAAAACCATACCTTAACATTTTAGGTTCCCGCAAGCGAACAGGAAAACGGTCGTCCGTCAGTTTTGAAGTGCGTCAGTCACACAGTTGCTACCAAATTGAGTCAAGATTTATTGGAATCGGGCTGTCATTGTCTCTAAGAGTTTGATGGTAATTTGTTTTTGTTTTGTTTTGGCTTGCAAAACAAAAAGTTTAGATATTATGTAATTATAATAATGTTTTAGTTTACAGAAAGTAGATTTAGTTTTATAATTACCGCTTTTAGTAATGTATGTAAAAGCCAATTGAGATGACGACTGTTTACGAATAAATTATAAAAGAAGAAAACATGTAACTGACTGCATGACTGCCTCGTCGGTCGAGTGGTCCCAAGAGCGACTGCTGAGCGCGAGGTTTTGGGTTCGATCCCGGGGTCGGTCAATGTGTTATTGGGTTTTTCCATCAGGAATTTCTCAGTAGCGGCAGAGTTTGGATTTGTTCCCCTTGAGCCCTTTGATGGCAATAGGGTCGCCCCCTAAACATAACTGGCGAAATGTGGGTGTATACCTCTGCCAAACCTTGATGTTATGTTACTATGATGATAGTGATTTAAGTTAAGTCTAATACCCTGTTTTCGTTAATAGTAAGAAACACTTAAATAATATGATTGCACTGTAGCAGTTTTAATTTTCGACGAGCATTGAAAATTATTTCTTTTAACGTTAACAAAAATAATGTTAGTGAAAACGACCGTGATTTATGCAGATTGCTCCAAAATATAAACATTACGGACTATCAAATTGATGATAAAGGGGCAACTACAGTACTTTCTCAAGTTATTATGCTATGTGTCTGTGACTGTAGCTTTGCTTTTTTTCTATTTTTGACATTCAAAAGTGTCGTAATGGTCTAATTGAAATAACGGCCATTCTCCGGTTGCAAGTTTTTACTTGTCCGGGCTTACATAATCCGTAATATTATCAAATTCAATCATGGTTTTTTTTTATATGTTAGATAACATCCGTATCTAGCTGTAAACAAAATATTGGGTTCTGTTTTTAATTACATAAGACTAAATTAATTTAACCTCTGTTCAAAGAGCCTCTATTCTCTAATTACCGTGGCGTGTCCGCACACCAACTTAATGTTAAAACTTGCTTGTAATTTCTAAAACGTACAGATTTACTATGATCCATTCAACGTTTTAAACGATATTAAGCAACGTGTATCGCATAACAAAATATCAACTCAATAGAACCAGTCTGTAAATAATTATCATGAAATAACCGCATGTCCGCTCGAAAGTTATAATTGCCGTGACATTTTCTGTTCTCGGGTGCACATACATAAATAACGGTATTTGGAAAATCACTACCGCACGCGTCGGATCTCCTAAGGGTGGGCCGCGGCCCATCAGCAGTTGCACGTCTGTTACGTTAGTGTACCGGCAAAGAAGCACGTGAATATATAATTACCGTAGCCTTGGTTAAAATAAAATCTAATTACCGTTGTACTTATTTAGATACTTGATTTTTTAAGTTAGACCCTAGTTGATAATGTAAATGGAACAGTACTTTGGCCTCCGTACTTTGTGATAAGCCAGTATTAGCATACTATGTTGGTTTTCGATATTTTCAAGAAAGTCTATCGTTTTCTAATTACCGTATACTAATTACCATGTGCTAATAATTACCGTTGTATGAAAAATTAATACTTACTACGCCGAGAACGAATTAAAAATGACCCTGTTTTGTATAAACAATCAAAAGAAAAAGAGAAAGAAAGGTATAATAAAAGAAAAAGAGATAAGAAATACTTCCTATCTGCGACTTCTTTAAAAAAAAGAAGTTCCCTTGAAGAAGATATTAAATTCCATACCTACCTTAATCACATCAACTCCGCGTCCATCTAGTGCTCTGTCATCATCTTCTACTGATACTTTGTTATTATTAGGCAATATTGAGCAATTGACAGAAAATAAAGATACAAGTATGGAACGAGCGTTTTCCTTATGTTCAACACCAACTTCACTATCTTCGAAAAGAACTGGCGAGAAACCGAAACGAAAAAAATCTCACCCTTGTTGTTATTAAAAAGACATATAGATAAAATAAATAAAGAAATGTTATATTATGCTGAAAAAAATTGAGGAGTTAAAAAGAGCAAAAGAAAAGTACAGGAAGCAAGCATTAAGGCTGAAATATAAAAGCACGCTACATGCAAAACCAAAACAAAGTCACGAAAAGGAAAACGAACCAAAGTATTTACATAATAATAATAAGGAGACTAATGTAGAGAAAATTAACGAGACGTCCAATTTTTTCTAGAACAAGACGAGAATAGTCGCATTTGTCCTGGCAAGAGAGAATACATTTTAAGAAAAACAATAAAAAAGCAAAAACGTTTCTTGACAGACACTTTATTAAATCTCCACACTAAATTTCTTGAGTTACACACCTATAAAATCAGCTACCTACTCAACATTTTGCAAGATGCGACCATTTTGGGTCGTGACCCCTGATTCACGAGCAATAGAGACTTGCATGTGTAAGACCCCCATTTATATGGACTTAATTTTTAAATAGAAAATTACTATAAAACAAGACTGATTCAACTGTATGACATACTAGTCGGTGTAATTATGATGATTAATAGAATATAAGTTCTCAGTGATACTAATATACGTAAATTTTAAAAGAGCTATGAGTAGCTTTATGCTAGATCTATCCTTATTATTCAATATAATTAAGAATATTAGTCATAAGTTCCATCCTACTTACCTTTAAAAGATTACCAATTAAGACATCATATTTTTTTAGTATGTTTTTAGCTGATTTTCATTGAAAGTGTCATTTGTGTGTAATTTTTAATAAACGATAGCAATGATAAAGTGTCTTTTTTACGATTGGATATGAGGTACATTGTTAATTCTAATGCTATAATTTTATTAGGATTGTGTACAAATGATTAATGCATGTCAAATGAGTAATATTATAAATTTTAATATTTTACAAGGACTTGATGATATTTTCTAATTACCGTTGCATCAAATATTCAACTTATCTAATTACCATACGTATACAATTTTTAAGTCTCATTATCTAGAAAACCACGACTAATACTTAAATGTCTCATTAACTATTGAATTCGTATCTTTGATGTGTTTCATATTCTAATGTGTTTAATGTCAAACAGTGAAAAATAAAAAAGGGTACGGTAATTAGGCAAAGAACGCCTGATTGGAGAATGACCGATAAATGCTTTGAGTTTGAGATGATAGAACATGAAGGCATGGTTAAATATGTCGCCGGGGCTGCTGGACTATTCGCAAGAGATACCGTGGCCCCGGAACACAAAGGGCGCAGAAGGAACATGGATGGGTTTTAGTCAGTAAAAGTCTGACACTCCCTCCTGCTCCACCCAGAGCGGGAAAAAAAACAAAATGGTTAAATATGTTCGTGCAAACATAGCTAAGTTTAATTATGGAACTCTTCCAAAACGATTTTGTATTCCCTACCAATTACGCAGAGGACATATCCTTAATTTAAAATTGTCCACAACCTAATAGTAAAATGAATGGCCTGCCTATAGTTTGGAGATAAAATAATTGCCGTTTGACCGTTGTTCGCTGGAAATATGATTTGCGTTGTAAGGTCAGTAACCTTTCTCTACCCTTATCTAAAAGGTAGGAGCATGAGAAGTTTTTGTTTGACCCATACAAAGGCCTTTGACCCATACAGAAAAATACTTGACTTCTTCGTGCGGTCAAGTGCTAAAAAAAAAATTTTTGTCTCCGCATCTTAAAGTTGCAATGGGATGGAGGATCGGTCAAATGAGTTTTTCGCCTGAAGCATAAAATTCCTACTAGCCCGAAATGATTCTCGATGGTCTAGGTGGCCGCGCGAGATCCTGAGTTCGATTCCCAGGTCAAACCAGGAAAGTGGTGTTGGCTTTGTTTTTCAGGAATTTCTTGGTAACACCACAGTCTGGATTTGGGACCGGTTGATGGCAATAGGCTCGCCCCTTGTTATGTGGAACTATTATTGGTACACTTCGGCTTAACCCTTGATAATGCGTGATGTTATAATATAATTGTAAAAATGAGTTAAAGAAGTAAATTTTTTGCTTAAGTTCTTGGTTCCATTAATACACCATTTCATTTTAAATCCTAAAGAAAAATATAAAAAAAAGACACTAAATACCTTGTTAAATTAATTAGGATATTGTAGCGGTATCAGACCGTGTCTAATGTTTTTAAGTGTTCATTAAGTATTTTTACCTGGCCTTTAATATTAGAACTAAGTGCTTAAAACCAGCACTAAGTAACGCTGAGGTAGAATCTTTTTAGGAGAATTTTGTTATTAACTTATCTTAGTACCTACTATTTAGTAATATTTCGACATCTTCTCTAAAGATGTCGAAATATTACTAAGTTACGGTGCTCAAAAATACGGGAACTTGAAAAAAAGGTTTTCGGTGAACCATTTAATACTATGTTTAAAAAAATTTGCCAAGCTTCTGACTGTTAGAGTCGACTTCAAGTCCAACTGGATAATTTTATGAAGTAACTTTTTATCTGACCCCCACTACCCAGTTACTGAGAAATAACCGCGTGGTAAGACAGGTCGTCAGACTTTTAGTTTTCTCATTACCTGCAGCGGCAGCAACAGACATGTGAATATAGGTATACCAGGACCAATAGTATCAGACAAATATTATCAGACCAATATTATCAGACCAATATTATCAGACCAATATTATCAGACCAATATTATCAGACCAATAGTATCAGACCAATAGTATCTGACCAATAGTATCTGACCAATAGTATCTGACCAATAGTATCAGACCAATAGTATCAGACCAGTAGTATCAGACCAATAGTATCAGACCAATAGTATCAGACCAATAGTATCAGACCAATAGTATCAGACCAATAGTATCAGACCAATAGTATCAGACCAATAGTATTAGACCAATAGTATCAGACCAATAGCATCAGACCAATAGTATCAGACCAATAGTATCAGACCAATAGTATCAGACCAATAGTATCAGACCAATAGTATCAGACCAATAGTATCAGACCAATAGTATCAGACCAATAGTATCAGACCAATAGTATCAGACCAATAGTATCAGACCAATAGTATCAGAACCATAGTATCAGACCAATAGTATCGGACTTCGGTGACAGCAAAATGGTCCTGTGGAGTGAGCATTATGCCCTCTCAAACTGACTAAAGTTAGCACATCTTAACATTGTAGTTCAATATTTTGCGCTGCTATTATTTAACCAGAAGCCGTTCGTGTAAAAAGATAAACACAAAATACCTTTTAAAATGAGAACCAGCTTCAGTTCAACAATACAAAAATCCTAGAGCTTGAATATGCATGAGACAAGTATTACGCCGTGTGAAGAGAGGGTACATCTGACCGGTCTCGCCTCCCAACGGGTTAATATTTTTTGCATTCAACTGCACGGCGGTTGCATTAAGAGACACTTGGTGGAATAGTATTGATGACATTATGTTCCTGAAAAAATGAAAGGTCATCATGATGTCTTAGCCTTTTCTCAACTATGTAAGAGTTGGTTTCCAGTCTAACCAGATGAAGATGAATACTAGTATTTTACATGGAGTGACTGCCTAACTGACCTCCACAACCCAGTTAGTACTGAGTAATATGATACTCCTTAGTAAGACTGGTTGTCAGACTTTCAGGCCATCACTGATTGCATGTTACGACTGTTATAGATCTACAAATGACAGCCGGTACCAACGGCTTAACGTGCTTTCCGAGGCACGGGAGAAACTGGGTATATAACGGGTGGACACCCATCTACGGACCAACCTAGGAAAGAGCGGCTTAACCTGAAGATTGACCCGAGTGGCTGTTATTATTTAGCCGCAAGCTCCTCCTGAAAAAATGAAAGGCACGGTTCGCATAACAAAGTGTCCAATAGTAAAGTAGTTTTCTATTTCCTTTGCAATTAGTTCAGTTAAAGCTATCATGTTACTCTTACTTGGGAAGAGTCCAATGAATTTGTAAAAATCTAGCGCTTAAGGATCATTGTTTTTTCTTGATACTAGTTTTTTTTTAAATGGCAAGTGTTGACAATACTGTCTCGTGCTCTGTGCAGAAACAGCCGTGATTGACGTGCACCACATTCATATTCATCCAAACATACAGCTGTCAAACAGATCTGCAATACATATACAATTCAAGAGCCATGAGTGTGAAACGTTTATTTATTTCAATGAACATCGCAGTGCACATAAACATTTCTCACTGTTAATGTATCTCCCGACCTGCGATATACATCTCCGGGCAGACATTCTGCATGCTGTCACATGTGTGAAGAAGAAGGCTCACTCATTACAAAGTGAACTGAATGAATAATAATATGAACAAAAGAATATAGGAAAGTCTAGTTGGAATTGCAGCAAAGTACGGAAATCAGTCAGGGCTACTAAAATTCAGATCATTTTCATTTTCAAATTTACTGAATCAGTATGCCTCTATTACAAATGCGAAAGGAACTCTGTCTGTATATCGGTATTTCTGACTGTTTACGTTTAAATGGCTGAACGAATGACGATGAAATTGAGGTAGATTATTTCACCAGATGAAACACTGTCACAGGTAGATCAATAAACCTGAGTTAGACACAGTGTGCTTTTATGTGTGTGTGTGTGTGTCCACGACACAAGCCTCGTTGCTTAGTGTGGTACTAGGTGGCGCTGTGTGTAATGTCCAGCGATACTTATTTTATTTTGTTAGTAGTATGTACCAAAGGGATCATTTCCGACCTCTACTCGAGTGCAGCTGTATAGAAAAGTGTGTACAAAAACGTTGTCTTTTTTTTTGCTTATTCTTATAACACTGAAGAAGCACTTATTATTTTAATTTCTTTCTTTATTTTTCGTAATTTCTTTACATACTTATTCAAAATTTGATTTTCGTCTTATTTCTTTAATAGTATTACCAAATTTAAGAACTACTAGATCTTCTGCGTCTATCTCCATAGCAACTGCATTGTTTGGCGTCCAGCCACCGTCTCAAGTGGCGGTCTAACTTCCAGCTATGCGACTAGGTGCAACAGTACGCGATGGGGAACGAGTGTGCCATCATTAACGAAGGAAACTACTGGAACTGCTGGAGCACCTACGACCACCAGATCAAACTATTGTGCAGTGTGTGAAGGTAAGTTATTGTACCTAGGCACAATCCACACTAATAATATTAAAAAGAGGAAAGATTTTGTATGTTTGTTACTAATAAACACTAAAACCACTGGACCAATTTCAAAAACTCTTTCACCATTAGATTGCTACATTATCCCTGAGTAGCATGGGCTACTTATAAAAAAAATTAAAAAAATGTCCACCCGTGGTAAGCCAGGACGAGCCGCTAGTAAGTAATATACTTGGAAGTCAGTAAACTTACAATGTTTCTGACTAACAAGTCATTTAGATATCTCGTGCGTGCCAAATTATAAACACCTATACAAAATGAATTTTCGTATACAATAAAGTATAATATTATACATATTTTTAGATATCAGACGCCAAAGCGTTTCATACCCTTTATTTTCCCAACAGTAAATTGTGTGTTCACAACACAACTAACAATTTAATCTTCACCTACGCACTAACAAGCATAGCAGATAAAGGTTCTTAATGACATAGAGATACAGTTAAGGTGAATAACCTATAGTTCAGCACCCTTGTGTCACAGAGCTGTGCATTGAAAATATATTAAATGTGAATAAAAAGCCACTGAAGTGGCAGTATGGGGAAAGTAGATCGAGTTGGGAAAATAAAGGGTATCAAATTGCTCTTTCAAGTATAAAATGCTCTTTAAAGATTTTGTATTTCACAAAACTATATTCCTCCGATTTCTACGCTTCGCGTGACTTATTCTTTTTTCTGTTTTGAGCTCTTTTACAATGACTGAAGGTATATGTTACAGGTAATTTACTAGAAGAAGAAGTAAACCGAGATTTATCCGGGTTAACTTAACATTATCCGAGTTTGCTGGGTTTTCGAACGTAACTATGTTACGGCTAAAAGCCGAAGTACTGTTACACCTAGATCTAGGCGGCTATACCGATAGAAGTTGGTAAAACTTAGGTGTATCCTATTTATTATATATCTAGGACACACCAATTATTGTACTACATTTATTTGTTCAAAAGATTCTGGACTAATTAAGCTACCCTTAAACAATTCCGAACTACGATTACAAACATCACACCAGAATTTCAGTAATATTCCGAATATTAACAATTTATATAAGTATGTAGCGAACGCTAAGAAGATTACGTGCTAGGCTAAGTGCCTCGGTGTTTAGTACAATGGCGTGCAAAATAAATGACCCACTTTAAGAGCAGCTGAATTTCCTGTGCTAATAAAAATATTTCATTGAGATGTTAATTACCTACGGTTTTAGTAACCGGTATCATAATAATTAAGAAGGTCGTGGTACCCAGTCGTGTCTGCTTACAATGACTTCGTCTTGAGTTTCACATCTTAGGAGATTTTAGAAAATCGAAAAGATTACAAGCAGAAACTCACTTTTGAATTGATTTACTGAAAAGGTTTCAAAGGTAAAATATTGTATTTTGATGAAACGTAGCTTTTTCAGTTTCTATTTTAATGAAGCATAAAACAGGATACGTAGTAGACCGAGTCCGCGTAATATCCGGCAAAAAATATTATTTTACATACTTCGTTATGGACTATGAAAATGAAAATTTCTTTGAAAGTGTTGATAAAATAATTGAGAACAAAAACCCGATACCCGTTTATTGTTAAAGATGAACCTTGAATCTATGATGTTCAGCATTAAACATTAAGTCTAGACTGCTAACGACTTAGATAAATCTAATACATTTAACAGAATCACCCATTAATTTTGTCCGCCACTCTCTAATATCGTCTGTATAAAGATTAAGTCACACAGTCAAAGACATATAATATTATGATCTATAAGAGTCATTAGACCAAGTATAAGCTCCTCGTGAGTAGGCAGGACTTAAAGAGTTCTTACTTAATGTGTACGACTGTACGTCTTAGGGGCTTTACTGAGTGAGCGGATTTTGACTGCGGTTACATAGCACGTGTCTTTGGAAAGCTAGTGCGAGGCTGCTAAAACAGATATACAATATGTTGAAAAAAATCATCATCATCATTTCATTTCATTTCACTTCATTAGGTAACCAAGTAGTATACCAATGACATTAGCAAATAAAAAAAAGACTTAAAATATTCATGAAAGTGAACATGTTAATGAATTTTTAAATGCATGATTTTTTTGCCCAAATTACCACCATTTCCCTAAAATCTAACGAATTTTAAAAACGTGACAACACCATCTTCGGCATTATTATGTTCGATCGTCAATTGTTTGTTTCTTTGCAAGAATACTGTGATATTTCAGAAAAATCGTTTTTTTTTTTATTCCATAATCAAAACCGCCGTATTGAACTTTATTTTCGATAAAAACGAGGTATTTTTTCGACAATAACGGTGCGTCTATGAGCGAAAGAGACAAGACAACTGCAATATTTTGTGTTGTCGCGCTGTCTCTTTCTGCCTCGTGATTTGTTTCGACAACGTGTCCCATCAGTCGGCGCGTGCCATTTGGAGGGAAGGGCGCTCTCGTATTTGTGCAAAAACGTGACATCACGAAGATACCACATTACGATTGCTAAGGTAAGTTTGAACTCTTTGATATTTTTTTATTAAGTAATGTGATATGTTGAATTGACACAGTTTTGTTGAAAATAGTATGCAATTTTAACTTGTTATTACTTTTGATATCACGTTTTCGTTGAAAAGATATCGTTTTTGTTTTGTAACATCATAAGATGACGCGTTGTTGACAATGAAATATTTTACAAACCATAAAATGGATTCGGAGTATTTTGTAATGTTACTTTTTTCTAGATAAATTATAAGTTTTTTTGTAAATTAAATCGTTATGTCACGTTGTAAATACTAAAACAAATGAATTATAAATATTTATTTTTTCAGATGGGATCGCGGTCCAGAAAATTAGTACAATTAGCAACTATGCAAAACGTAGTTGATAGTAACGTAAATGATAGTTCCAGTATCCAAGCCGAGGAAGTTGATGACTCTAATATAAACGCAATGATTCCAGAAGGTAAGACTTAATAATTTTGTTTTTTAAAGAATATTTTTGTAAAGACTAAATGCCACCTATGTTCGGTCCCATGTAACAAGGGGTGAGCCTGTTGTCATGTAGTTATTTAAAATGAGTACCTATTAATACGAAACGAACTTAGGTGCTTACATTTTCATAGATTTTAAACAAATTGGATTTCCAATATTGGAAATCCATACATGAGGCCTATGCCCAGCAGTGGACGTCCATCGGCTGAGAAGAAGAAACAAATTGAGCAACATTATAAGGAGTCTTAGTGTGTTTTCTACAGATAATTATGTAAACACCTCGATTTTAGTTTAAATTTTTGTTTTAAATTAAGAATTTAAACTATTAGGTACTTATGTTTCATAAAGTTTTTCTATTGTTTAAGTTATTATTATTTATATTTCTTTTAGACAAAAGTAACGATGACTCAAAACATCGTCGACGTGAGTCAACTAGTAGTACCGGTAGCTCTTCAAGTAGCTCTTCGAGTTCTTCTTCGAGTTCCTCCTCAAGCAGTGGACCATCTTTTTATGAAGGTAGTAAGTTTTTATATAAATGCATTTATTATATTTCTTAATACATACATACATTATTATTGTCACGCCTTTTTCCCATTGGGGTAGGCAGAGACTACTATTTCTTAATAAATGCACTTATTCAATTTATGTAATAATTTGTGTTCAATTCTGTGCATTTCGGATGCCGAACGTTTGCAACGTAATTATTTGGGACTAATTTTCTTTTAACTTTTCCCCAGATAGTGATGATTCCGTAAAGGATCCCAATTATCAAGAGGAGAAGTCAAAAAGTAATAATATACATACTTCAGACTCTGAAGAAGAAGGTGCCAGCACTAACTACAACTTCTCAAAAGACCAAGACTTGTTTAATTTAAATAATAATATTGCTTCAGTTGACACCATAGAGCAAGTTGACATGTTATTGGTAAGTAATTCAGCAGAAAATCGAGACATAATAGTTAACCATACAAATCAGATAGATCTGGTCGCAACAGAGAATAATTCGCTTGTAGTTGGGAATGATACCACTATGCCAATAGAGCCAACCACTTCCAACATCACCCCAACTAAAGTAGGAAAAAAAAGACCAAGGCAAGAGTTAAATTGGAAGAAGAACATCGCTAAGCGATTAAGAAATAGTGGACTATCATATATTTCAACAAAAACTAATAAGCCCTTTCCAAAACGCCAGCTTAAACCACCTTGCAGAGAAAATTGTAAATTTAAATGTAGCTCTAACTTCTCAGAGCTTGAACGTGAGAAAATTTTAAACGAATATTGGGGTTTAGGACAAATTGAGAAACAATGGACGTTTATAGCTAATAATGTCGATTTAGTTATTCCAAAACAGCGATATGTGAAAGTGGACTCAGACGGAAATATTGCTGCAAAGCGTGAAAACAACAACGCTTTCTTTTTGACTATTTCTGGTGCAAAGATCAGAGTATGTAAATTGTTTTTCAAAAACACTTTGGCTATCAATAACCGCCCTATAGAGACCGCGTTGAAAAAGAAAAATAATGACACTAATATCTCGTCAATGAAAGATTACCGTGGCACTCATCTAAATCACAGTAAAGTTGATGAAAACATTAAAGAAAGCATAAGAAAATTTATAGAAGCGATACCAAAAATAGAATCGCACTATATTCGAGCAAACTCGAAAAGACATTACATTGACGGCAGCAAAGCAATTACAGACCTGCATAGAGACTACGTTGAACAATGTAAATCTAAAAATATACCCTATGCAAGTTATTTAATGTTTTATCGTATATTTACACAAGAATTTAATATATCGTTTTTTGTGCCGAAGAAAGATTTGTGCGATACATGCGAAGTTTATAAAAATAGTACGCCCGAAGAAAAAGAATTGAAAAAAGAAGACTACGAAAAACATATCAGAGAAAAAGAATTATCACGCATTGAAAAGACAAATGACAAGAACAATAAAAATATTTTAGTTGCTGTTTACGATCTCCAAGCTGTATTCCAGTGCCCTAAGGGCGATATTTCTGTATTTTACTACAAATGCAAACTTAATGTTCTTAATCTAACAATTTATAATATTCAGAATAATGTTGTTGAAAGTTACGTATGGGACGAGTCACATGCAAATAGAGGCATAAATGAAATAGGTACTTGTGTATTTAATTACCTTACCAAAATATCAAATTCAGCTGAAGATTTAGAGGTTGTCTTCTATTCAGACAACTGCGCAGGGCAAAATAAAAACAAATTCATGATTGCCCTGTATTTATATGCCGTACAGACCTTGCCTAACCTGAAATCCATAACACACAAATATCTTGTAAAAGGCCATACCCAGAACGAAGGCGACTCTGCCCATTCCCAGATTGAGAGACAAGTAAAGAGGCTATTAAGATCCGGTCCTATATACACTCCCGACGGATTTATCGGTGCTATAAAAACAGCCAGGAAAAAGAGTGAGCCAATACACGTCAATGAAATGTGTTTCGAAGATTTTTATGATTGGAAAAGTGTGTGTAATCAAATTAATTTTAACTTAACAAAAGATGAAGATAACCATGTAGTTAAACTATCAGAAGTAAGAGTAATAAGAGTTAGTAAAGATGATACAAATGCTATATTTTATAAAAATTCTTATGCTGAAACGGACTTTAAAAAAGCCGTCGTTTTGAGAAAAAAGAGAAACAACAATATAGAAATAAAAAATGTCTATAATAATAAACCCGGGATAGCTGAACGAAAAAAATCGGACCTAATGGATTTGATTAATAAGAAATTAATTCCCGGAGTTCATAGGAGCTTTTACGAATCGCTCTAAGAATGTTTTTATTTTATTTTTTATACTATTTTTGTAATTTTTATAACAATTATTTTTTATTACTTTATGTGAGATAAGTGAAACGTCGGTTCCTTTAAGTACAATACCTATGTGATATTTTATAATGAAAAGTTCCTAAGTCGTAATTTTATAGTACTTAATGATAAATACTCAAGTTTTTAATACATTTTGCAAGTATATAATACTTATAATTTTAGATACTTATTTTTAAAACCTATCTCAATATGAATAAAAATATTTTTAGTATGTATTATTATTCTTATTGAGATGGTTTTGTTTTAGTTAAAATATAGATTATGGTCCACCTAAAGTAGGTTTAGAATAAACCTAGTGATTATTTACAAAGACTAATGTTACGAAGAGACTGATTGGTTAGCTAGATCTAAAATAATAATAACAAATTTAGTAATAACAGTATACTTTTAATTAAGAACTGATAGCTATAGTTTCATTTTGTTAACTTTGTTGATTGTTAACTGTTGAATTACTGTATTTAAGTAGGTAACTGTATATCCTACCTACGTTATAATGACTAATGTTTATGCTTGATTTTCTTTTCCTACAAATTTTTCATTGATTTAATAAACATTTTTATTTCTAAAATGTGTTTTTATCATATAACCTAACACAACACAAAAAAATATATTATCAACAATGTGACAAGTTCATATGTCACATCGATCCTTGAAAACTTTTTCAGTAATAGTGTGACAAAATATCCCTTTTTTTTTAATCCTGTTAATTTATACCGAAAAATAGCCAATAGCGCAACAATTACTATAGTTTTAGATGAATTAATAGTTAAATTATAAATCACTAGAAGGTTTTGTTGCTTTAGCTCTATTATTTTAGATTTTATAACATTTCGAAAGTTTAAAATACGCGTCCTGTAAAATTGCCTTTTTTGAGATGTTACAGTATTCTCGCAAAGAGGCGTTATGACGTCACTACCCGCAAAGCGACCGTGGGTGTTGCCGTGTAAGTTTCTCACTAAAATCCGGATCCCTGTTAAACACGTATAAACGCTAAGTCAGTACGCATCCCTAGTTTAATCTCATGTGGTAAATACTTTGCAACGAAATTGCTTTACTTACTGTTTTTAGTGCTGTTAAAAGAATGGCGTAGGAATACTAATGGCCTTGTGGGAGTCAAGCGGGGAGGTATTAGAGCAAAGTTTGGGCTTTGAGAGATGCGCGTGTGTGGGATGTGGTAGAAGATTGTATACACAGTTACTGTGCAGATTTAAAGGATTTCAGCAGACATTATGGATATTTTGGCGCGTGAAAATCGAAACTATGCCACCATCACAATCTTCTTTTTTTTCTGGTAACCTGGTGTCAGAGTTTTATGCCACCCATGGGCCTTTGACTTGGGTTAACATGCCGTCGAGAAATATCTCTCAGGCATGCTGGTTTCCTCACGATGTTTTACTTCACCGAAGCAAGTGATAATTATACAACACGCACATGAATCCGAAAATTCAGAGGTGCGTGCCTTGGCTTCGAACTTGAGACCTATGACTTGGCAGTCTGACGGTCATACATCTAGGCTATTACTGCTAAAATATCCGTATGCAAACCTGTAACGAAATCACATCTATAAAATATTTAGTATGGGCTAGAATAGATGCACTGTTGTTAATAAATATAGTGGTTCAATGATCAAAACTTTCAACCAAAATTTAATTTTATTTCAAAATCAAAACGATACCTTCCACAGAAATTTAAAAAAAAAAAAAAAATAAACACGCACCATACTTCTTTAAAGTCCCATTCGCAATCGACTTTGAACCCAAATTAAATTTACATTAGCACGAACACCCCAAAAACTCGTGGCCACAAAAGACAAGAGTCAACCCTCTCTTCGCCGTATAATGGAACATCTGTGTCGTACTTTTCACCATTTTTTTTAACAGAAGGGACCCCCATCAACTCTGTCAACCGCAATGTTTTAGAAAAACAGTGCGAAAGTGTAAGTCATAGGTGCCTACATTCGGTACGGTGGACGGTAAGGCGTGCGTCAGTCAGCAGGCGGGGCGTATATTTAGGTAAGTTCTGAAAAGTCGGGGAACATTTTTAGAAAGGTTTTGATTGAATGATACATTTATTTGCAATGATACATTTATTTACAAGAATATTATGTAGTTAACTAATAGTTAGTTAGTTCTTAATAATTATCTATTGGTTTTACTATATTCGGCATTTCGGCCATACAAATATTGACATTTTACATCTTGGTATACTAATAGCATGCATTACACATTTAGTAATTAGCAATTGCATAAATAAATAATAATAAATATAATAATAAAATAAATAACAATAAATTAAAATTACAAACCAATTAATACAATTAAATATAATTAGATTCATTTAAAATAATAATTTATACATAGTAAAATAGTGATCAATAATAATTATGTTATGTCAATAAAAATAGTAGGTATTTGATGAATCCAAAAAAATAATCAATATTAAAATAGCGTTGTCTAATTATGTAAGGATACTAGGGGGGTTGTTTTGATTGATGATGATGAGATTTAAAATTAGACTTAAGAGATCATAGCAATTATTTTCGTCTGGTGACGAAAGACTATACTGCTTCAGATTTTATAAAACTCTAAAAGGTTTGAAAAACTGCCTCGTTGGTCTCAATTGTGACTGCTAAGCATGAGGTGCTGGGTTCGATTCCCCGTTCCGGAAAATTGTTATTGTTTTTTCTTCAGGAATTTCTCAGTAGTAGCCACGGATTCTGGATTTCTGCCTGCGGTCTCAAGCATCATGATTTCTCTTACTTAGGTACTATTTTGTTATGAGTGGCGACTACATAGTCTAACATAACAATTTGGTCCTTTGTATATTTTTTTTCTTCAGCCTATATTGTCCCACTGCTGGGCAAATGCCTCTCCTCCACGCCTCTCGGTTTTCTCTGGCCAATCTTGCCTCTAGGTCGTCACGCCAGCGTTTTCTAGGCCTCCCTCAGCGACGACGCTCGTCTTTTGGCATACACTGCATGACAACTCTGGCCCATTTGTAATATTATAATACTTATATTATAAATAGGTATAGTTTGTAAGTTTGGATGTAGGGGCAATCTTCAGAACTACTGTAACTGATTCGATTCCGTTTTTTTTTTCACTAACAAGAAGAAGAAAGATACTCAATACTCAATTCTTTATTGCTTATAAACATTTCCATAGGATATTTTCCCACCATAACGCGAGCGAAGCCGCTGACAAAAGCTTGTTGTAAATAATAATATAGGCGTTTGTTCCGCTCACTGTAAAACCCATATCCTTCAGCGGTTTGGACAAAGTTTTTGTCGTTAAAGTTTGACTTAGCGAAATTTCATTATGACCGTTATAGCTGAGGTTTCTGTGTATGGCTGTTGTTGCAGTAGATCGCAGTGTTAAATGGTTTAAACACTCAGTTCAGTCATACACTTAGTTTCGAATGCAAAAGGCACCTATAACAAGGTCATTTTGTAACGAAGTGGTGAAGTAAAATTGAGTACTGAGTTTGGTTCTTTCTTTTCGTTTGTTCCGCAGTAAGTATTTTTATATTATACTAGCTGTTGCCCGCGGCTTCGCTCGCGTGAAGTTCGGTCACTGTCCCAATGGATCAAAATAAAGGGATAAATAGTATCCTATACATGGTTAATCAATCATTATCATCGTAATAACAATCACTGTCACGATCACTGTCACGATCACTGTCGCGATCACTGCCACGATCACTGTCACGATCACTGTCACGATCACTGTCACGATACAACTAATACTAGAGGTAACGTAAATAATTAAAAACCACGTTATATCACGCCTGTTAACCTGAAAGTTAAAGTAGAGGCGTGTCTCCCCCTACACTTAAGATAAGATATACAACATGTAACATAATTAACGCACATCCTGAAATTAGTTTGTTCAGAATCGTTTACTGAATCGATTTCTATAATTTTTAATATAGGTTATTTTTTATCCCAAAAATAATTAAAGCTACGTAATTTATAGTCACACTACCCCTGTATAGTCCAAACTAACTGAAATGGACCGTAACTAATAATAAAGCAATAAGACTTTTAAAAGTGCAGTTTTATTTGTATTAATACAAATTCCGCCATTCAATACAAAATAAAGAAAAATGAACCTTATTTCAAGTAAGTTAAAGTCGTTACAAATACAGTTAGGTAAACTTAGCGATTCAACCACACGCACACACTAAACAGACACTCGTTAAAGGACACAATAGATAAACCAACAAAATACAAAATATGTCATACTTGATTTCGTTCCCTTTCTCGTGCAAATTAAAAACGTGGGATAGAGCGAGATAGCCACCATGACATCAGGCGGCGAGGGCGCAACCTACGATGAAACCTAACTTAAATAAATGTAAACAATATTTAGTCACGCGCAACGTTCTTCCGTAGAGTGTATGCAAATAGTTTTTCTCGCGCGATGTCATTCCAATAATTGACACAAAATGTTCAGTGAAATGGTGACTAATGGTGAGGACTGTGGCACGGTGCGGTGTGGTGATAATGTGGTTCTAGCTGGCAGAACATTCAAGTCAACCAAAGGTATGGTACAAGAGTAGACCGCAGGGTAGGACTATGTTAGCTACTACTCAGTGGTTTCTTGGACACGGAACGTTCCGTCCAAACACAGCCATCGACACCCCTGCCGATTGGCGTACACGTACTCGTTTTCAAAACGAAATATGGGATTAATTCGATGAGAATCCCCAATCAGCTGATGTGACGACTTTTTTTTGTGGGGACGTATTAAATCGTTAGTTTATTTTAGTGCGATAACATCTAAAAAATAGGATGGTGAATGCTTTTGATAAAAAATGACGAAGTGCTTTCTAAATTAAAAAATCAATTAGGAAAACGGGCATTAAAATGTATTGAACTTTTCTAATGAAGTTGAGTCGAGCGACGACGTTAACAGCTGATCTCGAACGCGAGCGAATACCTACTAGGCTAACAAGACTCACACAGTCGCATACGTAGGTATGAGATCTACGTATGCGACTATGTGCGTTCGTTGATTTGTACTGTGACTACAACATTCTTCCGGAATTAGGAAAACTAATTTATTAAATAATCATTGCTTATACATGTTTAATTAAAAATTCAGTGCATGTATTATGATTATAACATAATAAACTAATTGGGGTGTCTGAGGGTGTGCGTTAATTACGTTACATGTTGTATATCTAAGCTATGTATTTTATAAGGTACGTTGATAAAATATTTCACCTGTACCGGTAAGCCAATCACTCAAATTCTCCCAGAGTAACCCTGTTAATAATCGAATTGTACAAGCGTCTCTAACCTTGAACAAGATGAAATTCAAACATAAATTCCTGTTGCTACCAAAGTACCTATCTTTCAGACAAAATCCTTAATAAGCTTACGACACCGACGAAAACAGATGGGGTAGGCTTTGAAGCCCACAAGGCAACTCTTGAAAAACAAGCGGCGGTAATGAAACAAGTTAGAACATTAATTAACGTTTGGGTTTTAATTGAAACGTCCGTAATACGTACGTATATGGGTTGTGACGTAATGTTTTCTTTTATTTTAAGGGGTTCTTTACATTTGACACTTACATTTGGTAGGTTAAATTAAATTAAATTAAATCATTTTATTTCGAGCAACATGACTCATAGTGTTAGTAACAATATACTTACAAACTATTGTATGTTAGTAATACACTGTCTTGCAAACAAAACAAAACAAAAAAAATAAAACAAATTGTGACATCATTACTGCAAGGTGACAGGCTCAGCTGAAACCTTGCAGCAGTGGTTCACAAACGCACAATCAAGCCTAGTCGCAATCATAGACAGGATACTGTTGGCGCTGCCCTGCACCCTACGGACCAGGGATGCGCAACGTTTCCGCATCACCGTGTAGAAACAGTCTACGTGAGCTTCAGCAAACATCCCTGATGCGCTGCAGTATCGGGGTAACCCCATCAGCACCCTTAATGCGTTATTTAATTGGACGCGAAGAGCTCTGTATGATTTTTGAGTATAATGACCCCACAGACTGCAAGTGTAAAACGACGTGCAACGTGCGTTAACAGTCTTACTAAGGGGTATTGTGTTTCTCAGTGGGTAACTGGGCTGTGTAGAGGTCAGATAGTCAGTCACTCAATATAAACATAACACCACGCCTATAATCCTTCAAGGGTTAGTCAGGGTCGTACCGAACAAGTACTCCGACATTGCGCCAGTTATGTTTAAATTCCATGTAAAAGGTCGCGATCCTATTGCCATCAACCGGGCATAAATCCAGATTCCGGGGCTACTGAGAAATTCCTGATGGAAAAACCTAATATTTGCCCGATCCGGGAATTGAACCCAAGACCTCCTCAAGGTCAGCAGTCGCGCTAAAAACGTGTAAACGTCGTGTAATAATACGTAGAAACGATTATAAAGAATATTTAAAAAAGAATAATGGTACACACATTCCTATTTGGTGTTCTGACTAAAGTATATTTTTACTTCATGGTTGCGGACAGCCCGTGAAAATAAAATAAACATGCACACTGTACCTTGGAAGAAATTCTTCCAGAATACGTCTTGTTCTTAACAAAAGCTCGAGACCCTCCACCATTGTAAGTTTTGTCAGTACAATAAATAACCCGAGGAGCTTCACAATATTGCACCACGTACGAACTGTAAAAATGTTTGTGATAGATTCGCTTTGAAATTTTAGGGACGCCAGTTTTTCGCCATTTTTGAGAGAGGTGTAGCTAACAGTACACGTCACAGTTCGCTAGTTATGTTTAAGTCCCATGTAATAGGCAGCGAGCCTATTGCCATCAACCGGGCACAAATCCAGACTCTGTGGCTGCTACTTAGACATTCCTGATGAAAAATCGAATGACAATTTTCCGGAGCTGTGAATAGATCCCAGGTTTTCGATTCGGGTTTTTCAACGAGGCAGTCTTCTTAGTTAGTTCGTTCTTAGTTCTTTTTCTATTATTAAAACCGGCCAAGTGCGTGTCGGGCCACGCGCAGTGTAGGGTTCCGTAGTAGCCCCTTATCACAATATAGAATGAACCCGTTGATATAGCCCCATATAGCGGAAGCTTTTTTTTTTTTCAATGCTGTCTTTACACGTTATATGCAGTCTTTACACGTTATAAACAAGCAACTAATTCATCTTGGTCACTTTATAGGATTTATTCTTGGGATTTTGTATTTGGTACAAAATTATCCAACACCGAAGTTCAACGACTGGCATGACGACAGTATAAAAAATTGCAAATCTAATTTTAGTCCGTCAGTTAGAGTATTGGAAATTAATGGACACTTTTTTTGATTTGTAAATCAATGAATATTGACAAAGATAAAACGCATCAAATCTCGGGAGTGGGGGCTCGTGACGTCAGAACTAGCTAAAAATTATACCTAGGCGTGACGTATTGAGAATTATAAAAGCGTCATATCTTCGTCAATTTTGGTTTACGTAACAAAAGAAAAAACCCGGGTCAAATATTTTTTGATAATCTAAGACGGACTAATTAGATTATTTTTGTCGTCTCGCCTATTACTGCTAAATTAATAAAATTATCTTAACCGCTTAGTTTTTCTTTAAAGTTCATGAAATGCACTATCATCAAAAATTTTGCCAGATTTTTCAAGCCAGCAGTTTAGCTATTAGAGGGGAGGGGGACTGAAAAAAAAAGCGAAACGATCATTAAGGGATCGTAGCATGCCGGGGCTGCGGGACTGTTCAAAAGAGATACCCTGACCCCGGAACACAAAGAGCGATGAAGGAACATGGATGGGTTTTAGTCAGTAAAAGTCTGACACTCCCTCACTGCTCCGCCCAGAGCGGGAGGAGTCATTTGATGATTTCACATCCAAAAAAAAAAAAGGATCGTAGCAGCTGGTGTACTCTCGTTTCTGTTTACCCCTCTGTGTCAGTTTAACTATGTGTCCTTACATATTTTTCAGTAACACAAATGGATTGTCGACCAATATGGTAACAAAATTGAATTTTAAAATTGAAGTCCTCCAAACGATTTGTCTTGACTATATCTGCAGTTTTCCCAGAAGGAGTTAAAGCGACGGAGAAAAATATGTAAATCTAGATAAAAATACAAAATACAAATGCATAGAGAAACGCAACGTTGCAAATTGTGTACACAAAAGCAAAAGTGATTTCTTTAGACAGACGACGATTTTGAAAATGAAAAAACTTATGTGGTCTGGTGAGAATACTACTTCGGAATATTATTCTATACATGGCTCAAGCTTGGTAAGTAGCAGCCATTTTGTGTTTCTGTATTTCTCGCGTACAAATTCCGTTTATTGTTGAGTTAGTTTTCGTTGCAGACATAGAGTGTGCTTTTGTTTAATCAAAATGTTAGTTGAGACGTATTTATTTAATTAAATGCTATTGCTAATATTGCAGGGAGAGTAATGGTGCAACCCTTGTTTAATATTGGAGATAGAAAAAAGGAGAAAGATTATAAAATTTACCTCATTCATCTTAAGGCTAGAATATAACAACGAAAATAAAATAAAACATTCCTAAACTGTCTATCTAAGCCACAGATCTGACCTTCAAAATCACGTAACGGGAATACCCTTAAGGACTGTCAAAGATCTACAAATGAAATGCGAGTCCAAAAGTTTCACGCACTTTCCGAGGCACGAATTAGCTACGAGGACATCACTATTTATATTGATGTAGGAATAAAAAAAGATCACAAATTAAATGAAGATTTTGTACAATACAATTTTTTTTCAAGAACTGCCCCGTTGGTTTAGTGGTTGCATGCACGACTACTGAGCATGAGGTCCTGGGTTCGATTCCTGGGTCGGGCCTAGTTTTATTGAGCTTTTCCATCACGAACTTCTCAGTAGCAGCCACGGAGTCTGGATTTGCTTCCGGTTGATGGTAATAGTTTCGCCCCCTATTACATAGGCCTTAACATAACTGGCGAAATGTGGGTGTACTATTATACACAACTCTGCTCCCTTCGGCGATTACAGGCGTCATAAATATGTTATTATGTTAAGTTTTAAACATAAATCATACGTTTCTTTACAAACAAGCACCAAGCCAAAGTTAAAGTAACAGGAACAGGTATTTACAAATATTTTCCAGAACTATACCCAAAGCTGAGCGCAGTCAAAGTGAAATTGTTTAGCATTTCCTTGCGTCCAGACCATTGAAGCATCCACTGTAGCCTTTAAGGAGGCTCCCTTATGTACGCTACCAATGCACTATCTAGACACGGAATATTAAATTGTATCAGAACCTTTAGGAGTTTTGGATGAGTTTTAATTTTAAAGCTATCTAATGGCAGATAGAACAAATGAAAATGTTGATGAATAGGTAAATGTTATTGCCGCAGTAAACAAAGTAGTTTCACCTTTTCATTAAACATTAAGTATTGAAGGGCATTAAAACATTGAAGTAATTTAAATCAATATGTACGGTAGATGGAATGTTGATGGATGGAGAGGGAGAGAAAGACCCCGGAAATGATAGATGGTGTGAGGAATTAAATGAAAGTAAAAGGAGTAAATGATAGCGTGACGGTTGCCAGAGGAGAATGGACAAAAAAATCTTCCGTGATTTTCAATTAATTGATAATTTGACGCTGTTGCAAGCACCACGATCGTGGGTGATGATGTGATTGCATGGTGAGGAAGTGGCAGTGTAATTTTATGTATAAATCGTGAAGGCATAAAACAGTGTTTATTTTAACTTGTCTATTACTTTCACTATTTCTATTTTTGAGTGAAACCCAATTGACCTTTCCAAAGAAAATTAACAATAAAGTCAACGTATGTCATAGAACATACGTTGACTTTATTGTTGATTTTCTTGAATTGAACACAAGGAGGAACATATAGATGTTCTTCCTTGTGTTCATTTCAAATCTGTCTTGAAATTACTAGCTAAAAACACTATTCAATTTCAAAATAATAAAAAGGCTCACAAACTCGAAACAAAACTAGTTCGCTTACGAACATGAACAACACTGTGACAACACTAGTACACACTAGATACAATTTTCAGCTAAACAGTCTGAGAGACAGGTGTTCTGAGAGCAACAGTGTTTCATGGTTTTACTGCTTCCATTTTGTTGATAGTTTGTTGTTTTACTGTTGAAATGGTACCAGTAAATGTTATGCGTCTAAAATTTGAAGTAACTCTACTTGGTTTTAGTTTTCCCGTGGGATGTTTTACTTAGGCACTTTAATCATTTAAATAGTGATTTGGTCGCATTTTTCCCGTTACTATTATACTAGCATAATCAGTAAAAATATCAATGACGTTTTCTCAACAACTTCTTAGCAAAATATTGAAAGTATTTCGATACTTTGATGATATTCGCATCATCACCTGTTTCCAGTCTAACCGGATGCAGCTGAATACTAGTATTTAACATAGAGCAACTGAAAAAGATTTGAAAATAACAGCCAGGACCTACGTGTTTTTCGAGGCACGCAGGAAACTCGGTATGCAATTGGTGGTCTCCTATCCACAGATCAACATAAGCAAGCGCGGCTTAACTTGAAGATTGATCCGAGCGGCTGTTCTTATTTTGCAACGAGCTCCGCTATGTATCGATCAAGAATAATAATATAATTATTATTTATTTTCTTCAATCAACTTTGGATCATGGGTACAATTAAACATAATTAAAAATTATAAAAGCAGCAACACAATTAAAATCAAAATCACACTTAAAATTATTAACAAAATTAAATCAAGTTAAAATAAAATCAAATTAAAACAATATTATAAAATTATGTCTGTGTATTTCTAAGTTTCACGCCTTAACAGCTAATCAGGTTTGGATATTTGTTATCCCAGTATTCCCGCCTCGTAGGATAATCTCTGATCGTGGGAGGAGCCGCGCAAAAAGCTAGGGCTTACTAAATTATTTATAGACACTTCCTTACATTGAAAATGATCTCAGTCTATATTCATATTGATCTTAATCATAAACAGACTTGTTTACCAATTTTATTGATGATCGTTATTCAGCTTGATTCAAAGAGGTGCCGCACGTCCCTTTGCCATAGATGTCACTTTATAATTAGCTTTTAACCGATTTAATTAAAGCCCTTTTAATGGTGACATCGTTGGCTTTGATTGGGGACTTCACAATATTTTGGTTGATAAATCCCTAAAGGACGAGGGTTTAGTATGGTCACGTTAATTGCATTGGCAGCTGAAAAACACGTTAAGTACTGAATATTGTGACAACTAAATTCATCTTGCTTTGTTGGCTTGCTAGTGGATAGGTTATAATATTTATGTACATAACCTAGGTCGTAATATGAATCTTGTTTTGCATTAATGTATAAAAAATATCTTTTCAACAAAGTTTTATCCCCTATTATGTCACTAAAGTTCCAACACCACGTGAGTCAAAAATAGCTGTTGCTATTTTTTGTGACTCTAAAAGGGATGAAACTTTGTTTAAAATATATTTTTTCATTTGATTTGATTTAGTAATAGTTGTGTCACTCTTCTGTAATGTTTTACTGTTGCTATGTTGTTTTTTTTTTGCAGGAGAGTGAAACAACTGCTTAATTATACCTACGTAACAGTACAGAACCATTTTTTATTCGTGCTCTCTTCAAATTAGAAAGAGACGATGCTTGTATCTGCTTGGCTGTGGTTTCAACGCGTTTTCAGATTCTCTAGCAAACAGCATCAAAATTTGTCAAACCTGCCATTTTCTTATAATGTTAAAAACTATGAGTAATGTTAAAAAAAAAATTAAAAAAATGGTTAAAGTACCACTAACATGATTAAAGAAATGACATGGGTACTAAATGTAATATTAACTGAGATGTAATTTAAATGTAAGTTGTGTGAAATGTAATGTTCAATTAAATGTTAAAGGTACTGTTAAATGTAAGGTTTAATGAAATGTTAAATATATGTTGTGTGAAATGTAAGGTTTAATGAAATGTTAAAGGTACTGTTAAATGTAAGGTTTAATGAAATGTTAAATGTATGTTGTGTGAAATGTAATGTCTAATGAAATGTTAAAGGTATTGTTAAATATACGGTTTAATGAAATGTTAAAGGTACTGTTAAATGGAAGGTTAAATGAAATGTAAAACTAATTGCATTGTAAGAAATATAATATAATAAAAGGCAAATAAAAGCTAAATAATAATGAAACATAACAGTCCAAAACCGAAACCAATAATTAGATAGAGACGTTGCTTGTTTCTGCTTGGCTGTAGGTTTCAACGCCAATTCTCTAGCAAACGGCATCAAAATATCAAAACCGCTAAAAATTTACTAACATGTTGTTTTAACTTCAAAAACGATTAACCTCTTTGGGAGAATTAAATTAAACATCCAAGAACTTTGTGCAAAGGTACATGCTTGTAAACACAGTATTTTAGACTATGACAAATTCATCATCAGGTATAGACAGTCAGTTTTACGATGTGGGTACCCCCGTTGAAAACGTTCGTTAATACAACTGGGGTACCCAATTGATGCAGCCCACCTTACCTAAGATGAGACGAAAATACGAGTTTGTATAGTTTGTGCACAATTATGTTTAACTGTAATTTTTCCCTAAACTAATTATTTACCATCTTTTCTTTCCAAGTTCAGATGGAATTAATTATCTTTTAACAGATATAATTGACCGACTTAAAGGACGTCATCATCTTGCTTGATTGTGAACCTCAAAAGTAATTGGGGTGATTTAATTTAATGACCAACTTCAGACAAAAAATGGCTGAAATTGTTTTCATTTGTTTTGGACAGTTCCTGGGCGAAGGGTTAATTTTTGATAATTCGTTTATTTTTGCTGTCTCCTATTTATAACTTGGAGAGGGTCTTTTAAGACAGATTGTTAATTAAGTCTGGCGTAATATAAAAATTAGAGAGGTTCAACGTAAGTTTTTTTTTTTTTTCACGTTGGTCTAGTGACTGGATGACATGGATCTTATGCTCAGTAGCTTAGGATCCCGGGTTCAATTCCCAGGTGGGGCAAAGTGTTATTGGGTTTTTCCATCAGGAATTTCTCAGTAGCAGTCACTAGGTCTGAATTTGTGCCCGCTTGATGGATTTAGAATTATTGCCCCTGTACATGGGACTTAAATATAACTGGCGAAATGTGGGTGTACTAGGTACACCTCTGCTTAACCTTTCGGTTACTAGAAGGTGTGATGTTTATCATCATCATTATAAATTCATAAAGCATAGCCTTTTCCCAACTATGTTGAAATCAGCTTGCAGTCTATTATTCAGTTTTCAGCTGCTTGAATACTAGTGTTTTATTTACATAGAGCGTCTATCTTACCTCAAAAAAGTTACAAAATGTCTTGAAAATTTTCGTGAATTATAATATCACCCATTCTGCGCTCCACCCACCGCCATATATTGCCAGTGCGATATACCCTCATATCTTTTAAAAATCCTCCCAATGGATATGGGTAAAATATTCCAAATCTATAACACAGTATGCGAACGGCTTCGGTGGGTATAAAAACATTATCTTTTTGAACAAACCTTTTCTTTATCTTTTGACGGGAGTGGCATAACTTTTCGACTCTATTTCGTTTACATTTTTCTCTATTGAATTGGTAACGTCTTTTGATAGAAAAATTGAGTAAAAGTCGGTAGGTGTTTTGGGTTCCGTAGAATTTTTGTATTAGTTTTTATCCTAGTTATTTTTTTATAGTGTACAGTACGCTATATAATAGTGCACAGTAGTCTATTATTGATTTATTTGATGACGCAGTTGTAACATCACTTTACACAATAATTAGATAAGCAGACCTTACTGCAAAGAATCATATTCAACTTAACCGAATCGGAGGACTGGATAATTTTTTTGTCATCTAAACATATAGACCAAGCAAAGCCCTTTATTTTTGAATCTAGCGTGCACTGTTTACAGAATATAAATAAATTCGAACAAAAACGATTATTGCGTCCACGTGCAGGAACTAAAAGTCATGTTAAGTGCGCCGGCAATAATGCACACTCCTTGAACAGTAAACCAACCAGCATAAACATCATAAAAAGTTTTGCTTCTACTCAAACCACAAAATCATCAAATAAAGAACAAACAGCATGTTTGCATGCTGTTTGTTCTTTATTTGATGATTTTGATTTATTATTTGATTGTGATTTTGGCACATAACAAACCTTCTACTTTTAAAAACAGAATGCAAAACCTAACCGTCATTTTATTTTCACCACAAACTACAATTTTAAAGGCATCCTTATATCTTGCATACGGCTTCACTTGCCCGGTCTTTGGGATTATGCAAAATTGTTTCGCTTCCATCTGGTGCGTCTGGTTCTAGGAGGACTTCTTTTCCGGCCACGGATGTTGTTGCAGGTGACTGAGGGATTAAACCGGGTATGGAGTAAATCCTTCCTATAGATAGTGAAACCATATCGATTGGTTTGGGATAAAATAGATTTCCGTTTTCCGATTACTGTGTTCTTTAGATGGCGATGGTGGCAGTAGCGTTCTGGTTTTTGGGTTCCGTACCCAAAGGGTAACCAACGGAACCCTGTTACGAAGCCTCTGCTGTCCGTATTTCCGTCCGTCTGTCAGCGTAAAAACAAAATATAAATTAAAGGGGGCTCCCCTACTACGATGGTACGGAACCCTTTATGCTCGAGACCGACTCGCACTAGGTTTTTTTTTGTTATTATGCATTTTCTCTTCCCTCAATATGACTTCATATATTTTCTTCGTACGTTTAATTCTATGTCTTTGTAATGTTTTAACTCACGTTATTATTCAAACAGTTTTATAATATTTTCTTCTTAAACACACACACACACACATAGAAATATTTGTTCTCAAATCTACCAACTGCTTTTCAACACATATTTCTACATTTATTTTCATTACACATCGTAAGAACCCTTCACAACATATTTCTTATTTCACTTTAAACTCAAGGACCCCAAAAGCCGACATTCAGTTAGAATGAAATTCTATGAGAACTGTCGTAAGCCGTTTTTTGTTTACTTGATAAAGTGCTCCAGTTCGATTACGTATCGTTGGCGACGGCTAAGAGTAGTTAAACTGTACAGAAGTGAAACTCTCATAAAGTCCGGTTGATAAAATGCTTAGCAAATTGACTGAATTATGAAATGGCAACAATATAATGTCACGCCTGTAGGTCTCCAATGATGAGACCAGGCATGTAGCAGACAAGAATGATGAGCCGTGTTAGTATTCACAAATTCGGCCTGTTGTTTTTTATTATCAACTTTTGAAGTTGAAGTATCTGGGACAGAGGCCAATTTTTTGGGAGACAAACGCACTATCAATCTAATGTTACCAAATTACAATTTTTAATCATTTTTTTTGCGTGATAGTTTGTGAAATACACGTCATTTCTGCTTTCGATTTTTGTCAGTGTTGGCTGGGCCTGCCTAAAAGTATTTGAGAGTTTCGCATGTTCCTATTTTTATTCTATGGCGATGGTTTCTCTTTTACGTGTGAATTTTTATCAAAGTGCTTTTACATTATTTCTTTGGTGATTGTCGTTTATTTTCATTGCTAGGTGCTGTGTAGTTTTCTCGAGGTAAATAAATGTTTTTGGAAAGGTTTATTTTTAAGATTATTTGCATAGTTTTCTTAAAACCACGACTACGACTACGATTCAAGCTATTCTGTAAAGGTAGAGGCAGTGTTGCAACAGCAGTTGTAATTTTAAATAAGTTAAAGTTGGGCAAAACTGCCAACCGCCGATAAGTACATTAAGTTACATTCATTTTATAATAAGTTTGTATTTACAAAAAAAAAACTATCTATGTAGTATATCAACTATCTGATGTCCACGACACAAGCCTCCTTGTTTAGTGTGCCACTAAATGGCGGTGTGTGTAATGTTTAGCGATATTTATTTAATTATTTATTTTTGGATTTCAGTTTGAGTACCCTTATTTTGTCGCATTAACGTTTTGTAAAGTTTTGGAGGGCACATGCACTTTTCCAAAGATTTAAATCTTTTGTTTTCAATCAATCAACTCCAACTTAGGTTTAATCCGCACTAGAGTCTTCAAAACTGCACAATCTTCATTTTATGTTTTAAATAACCCTTCATTTTAAACAAATAACATCAAAATTCGCTAAGAACGAAATCTCCCAAAATCGCGAGGGAATATTGTCTCAACATTACAATATCATAAATTTAACAGGCGTCCGCGGTTTCTTGTAATTGATCATGAATAATGTATACACCCTCATTCATTCTCCTGTGCAAGATAAATTGATTCTGATTGTATTAATATTCCTTTGGAATTCAGGTAAGTGGGAATGCCAGTGGCCGGGTTCGAGAATTACCTAATGGGCTTGGTGGAAACAGATAATTTGGAGTAAAGGTGCATTAAAACAATATAATAGAAAGCATAGTCAATCCTAACATACTACCTATCATCATCGCTTTACATCAGGCTAGTTGCAGCCAAACAAAAGTCTATCAATAACAGCCTATCAATAAAAAAATAAAAGCCTATAAAATAAATGGTAGAACTATCTGTAGACCTTCACAAGAAGCGAACACCTTTAAAATAGTCCCGTAAATCGACATAGTTAGCTAATGTCAATCCAATACATTTTTGACTATTCCGTCAACGCTAACGCTGAATAGAATGTTGCCCTGTTAGCAATAATTATGCATTATGTTGTCATGTTGTTATGCATGTTGTTATGTTCTCATGTTAATGTCATGTAGCCCCAGTTATTCTGGAGTGAATGCATTTCACCAAGATCATTTAAATTTAAACTGTATATTATTCTTGTTGCACAAAATGCGCGTGCAATATTGCCAAATCAGCATGCTTGTTCACTGAAAAAAATACTTGCGTATAAAATACTAGACTCGATATACTTTACTGGATACATAATGTCAATACAACTACCCGTCCCATACCTAGCCCTCAATCACTCAAATCATTCGTACAATAGGGGACCGAGACTAGCACTCCACAAAATTGTCAGTATCCGCGCCATTATTTAGGACTGTGCGTCCCCGTCAGTCTGGTTGCAAATTAGCGAGCATTACCATAATTTGGCTAACAGCTCGTGCTGAAAATGTCATGGATATAGCTTTCAGTTAAGCTGTTGTTGAAGTAAGACGTGTTTTATGAGGCTCGGAGAGTGCAGAGCGCGGACAACAAACCATTTCCCATGTCGAAATCATTGGCATTATAGTCCTTGTTCCTAGTCCGGCCAACCCCAATGAAGACTGGCCATTGGGAGATTAGACCCGGGAGACCTATGGTGCACAAATGTTTGCAAACACAGGCGCATGCTCTGTTCCTAGACTCTCATATTAGTGCTCTTAAACCACCTCTCATCTTGCGCTGCATGATCTGACGACTGCGCACTCCATGATCTTATGCTGCATCAGCAACCGAAGTTCGCATAGCTGAATTTTGGGATGAACATATTTAAAAAATGCTAAGAGAAAATTGTGCAATGGGAAATTCAATGCAGAGATATAAAAACATAGCATCAAGCCCATATTCCATAAGATAAAGGCAGCACGGTTGTCATATCAATATCAGCTTAGAATGTTGCTAAATACCCACTTTAGCAAGATTCCAAGCTGCTACTGCAAATCTTGTAACGTAAACATCCAATCGTTCGGTGATAAAGCCCAGGGTCTCCATGTGGTCTCCAACGATGCAATGCTAGTTATCGTGTAGCTCGACTTATAACTCAAGGAGCTCAAGGAAACGACGAACAATACCAAAGAAAAGACATTTGGGTAGGTCGCTTATAGTCAAACTGCTAGACAGTCGTGCTCGTGGGGATAAAAATTAAATATAAAAAACTTAACAAAACAAGTATTCTTGTCAAATTATTCAATGTCAAAGTGTATAAAAGTAATAATAAACAAGCGAAGTCCGAAATTTCGGCATTCACAGCGCAAATTTTATTGGAGCAGCTTAATCCCAAGCCTTTTTATCTTCGAGATAGTGATTAACATGATAGTAGGCTTTTAGGCATAACTTCCGTTTTATAAACGATTTGAATTTATTTAGGCTTAGTGCTTGAATACGCTTATGGCTCGGAAGTTTATTGTAAAAACGTATATTTTGGCATCTAATACATACGAATTTCTATCAACTGAATGTTATGCAAGACTCCGTGCTTCTGAAACAAATTTGGTCATCGAACCCTGGATCTAATGGTCAGCAATTACACTTACAACCTCTAGACATCTATACCAAGTTTTATTTTCTAATGATACTTCCAAAAGTCACACATAAAGGGTTCTGTACTTAAAATTCACTTTTCTTTCACGGAAAAAAAAACACATCCGCCATTACCGTACCTTATATCCTAAGACAAGCTTAAAAATATTTTCCACATTACAGTAGGTACTAACTTTTGGCCGCAACTTCGTCCGCGTTAATGATTTTAGTTATTTTATATAGACTTAACTCAAGTAAGCCAAGCTTAAATAAGTTTTAAGCTGGATTTTTACTGACGCGCTTTTAGACGTTGGAAATTGTTTGAAATCCTATTTTTAGTTTTCATCTCCGGAAAAGGGGTGATGAAAGTTTTAACGAATAATTAGTTAGCTTAGATATTATTTTGTACAAAATGATCTAATATGTGTATGTTGAATTTACTTTCAGAAAGGTCTATCAATTAAAATATTTAAACATAATTTAAAATATAAGCCCGTTCAAGTGGTCGAATAATTTTCTTCACCATTTTTACAAAGAGGTAAAATTTGTAGTAGGTATGTAGGGGGATCTCCGGAACTATTTATATCCATACAAAACAATATTTAATTATTAGAAAGGTACATTAGGCGTGGGTGCTTTAAATTTTATTTAAAGCATGCATATTAGCCGAACTTATTACAATTTTTGCGGCCAATGACGCGGGCGAAGTGCTAGTTCAAAAATACACACACAATAATTTAAATAAATATACCAAATAAGTAGGGAAAACATAGTATGTGCTGTGTGCCTCACGGCTGCGACAAACAGGTCCATTTCAGCATTCATGCCAGACAGGTGATGCTGTCTGACGCTGCTCTTCCAATGAACCTTGAGGGGGAAGTGACGGAAAAACAGTTTCAAACATATTAGATAAATAAATGGTTACAAATAAATAGATAAGGAGTAAATTTATTAAATGCGTATTTACGAGTACTGGAGGATTCACTCAATGTAAGTTTTTCACTTGTATTCATTTCTATACAATGACATAATAATTAGGTAAGTGAAGTCCGCCTCTGTACTTTGTGCTTGAAGTGTTTGGTAAATAAATAAAACTCTTATGTCTGTAATTTAAACTGCGTCAATCTTAGAATTAGAGAAGAGACTGTACTCTTGAAGAAACTTTGTTACAAGGGTTTCCCCTCATCATTTAAAATTGACTGTCCCGATAATCAATACAATATTCAGTTATACTGAACGTAAAGTTAGAAGTTTCGACGTACATCGGATGTGATAGCGAGTTTGTAGCAAACTTCACGTACAGAACGGATTGAGGTGCAAATAGATAATGGGTAACTGTAGGGGCGACTCAAGATCGTAGACAGTTTGATTAATTTTTAAAATGTTATTTTATCATCATCTGCCTAGCTATTCCCCACCCATGTTGGGGTCTGCTTCCAGTCTCACCGTATGTTGCTGAATACCAGTATTATACATGAAGCGACAGGCTGTCAGACCTAAGGGCAAAAGCCTACCTGTTACGACTGTCAAGATCTACAAAATATGACAACCGGGACTAATCACCTAACATGTGCTCCAAGCCACGGAGGGAACACTCTTTCTCAATTATACTCTCTCTTTCGCAGATAATACTCTCTATCTCCCTCGATATGTAATAGAAGGTCAACCATCCACATACCGACCTCTGCAGAACTGCTTAACTTTGAAGATCGACCTTGAATGTTGCTAATTGGACTCAAAAAAATGAAAATCGAACCAGGAACCCTTGTGAGGAATAAATTTCTTAACTTAGTCTTAACGCTAATAAACAGCCTTTAAAATAAATTAACTCAACTATGCACCGGTGCTAAAGTTTTTTAATACCGTTCCAATAAAATAGTTCCAGTAGCTCGCTCTTCATAGACGTGGCTAATTAAAATGTAAACAGCTGAGTCTCATCCGCTACGCAGTGGATTAAACACGGAAGGATCTGGCTATACTATCGCTTAGTATAGCTTAAAGCAGCGGTTCTCAAACTATTATAACGGCGGAACCCATTTGGAAACCTAAATATATGACGGAGCCCTATAATACTTACTTGCTTGCCCTTTAATGCTTACTTACTTGCTTAAAAAAATGTCTAAAAAATATATCATCATCATCATTTCAGCCGAAAGACGTCCGACATAGGCCTCCCCTAAGTGTCGCCACATTGACCGGTCCCGTGCGACTCGCATCCAATGAGGACCTTTTTTGGTCTTGTCTCTGACGTAGCCCGAAGAATTGCCAAACTTAAGTACAGCGGGCCATTGCTCGCAGAACGGATGGCCGATGGGGCCGAAAAGTTCTGGAGTGGTGACCGCGAGCCGGAAGACGTTGCGTTGGAAGGCCTCCCACTAGGTGGAGCGGTGACCTAGTGAAGGTTGCGGGAATCCGTTGTAAAAATATGCCTTTCGACAATTTAAAAGTGCCTGTACTTGACCTACTTGAAATAAATGCTATGATTTTGATACTTTGAGTAAGGCGCCAGAGTAATGTACCTTCATGTACTTTTGGCTGAAAACGTCTACAGTTCAAAATTATCATGAGGCATCCTAAATCATATCAATTTTGTGCTATTAAGGTGCCCGGGGAGCCCACGAAATTCAACCGGCATAACTTCCGCCATTTTTTTTTTAAGTTGTGGCCTGCGTTTCCGCAATTTAGCTGGTATCGATCACGTTTCCGAAATATAAGCTGCATCAGTGAATGTTCTTTAACTTTGATAGCATATATTATCTCGGAAACATGAAAGTTTAGAACATTTTGTCTAATTTAAAACGTGTTTGGATTGATACCAGCTATGATTAATATAGGTGTTACGCGTGGCCGCAACATTGAAAAGATTATTAAAGTAGCGAAACTTAGGCCGACCAGGCTTCATACAATTTTTTTCCAAACCCTTTCGTTTTTGCAATTTACTAATCAGTCTGTGTGTGTATTGTGTGTCAGTGGTTGTATGTTAATTGTCGACAGTAAATAATATGGCTTTACTGAGTTATAACCATTAAAATCAATACAATCCCCTCAGTTCATTTAATCCCATTGAACATAGCCTGACACTGATCGGCAAACTGTAGAAAATCTAAGAAAATTTGAATCCAGCACTCTCAAACTGGTGACAAAAAAATACACCAACAATGTAACACCCGATCTAGACTAGCGTGGTGGATAATGGCCCTCAGACTCAAGAAGAAAAAAAAAAAAAAAAAAAAGAGTTGCACAGCTTCCATTGATCTATCCTTCAACTTTCTTAGAAAATAGTATTACTTAGGTTTTAAATCTCTAGACTGAGAGACTGAACTCTGAAACAAATGCCGCAACCATAGAATACATGGACTACATCATTTCTCAATTACATCACATTCCACCCAGAATGGTAACTGCAGTTATACCAACGATAAATAACAAGGTTAATTCTTTGCCAAAAGAACAAGCCGACCCATTATAGCACATTACAGATATCACATCATCTTAAACATTCATCCCAGCAGAAACTAATCATCGTAAATATTTTTCATGTTATCATAAAAGTAACTTACGTAACATTATTGCACCAAAATAATATCTACTACTGAATAATTCAAACGCCGATGTTTGGACACTTTTCAATATGAGTATCTCATAATGAATCCTCCTTATTTACTTGGTTCCTTACACAATGCCTTCAGATGAGAAATGGGAAATGAAAAATGAGTTTTGCGATTCAACATACTTTTCAAAGTTATTACTTGTGTGAGATGTGAGTTTAATTTTGTCATTCGATATTACTTGAGTCGGTTTGGGGTTAAGGGTTTTATTAAGACTGTGGGTTATCTTAATCGATTAAGTACCTTGTAATTAATTTTTTGAATTTATACCAATAAACCTTTAAGAAAACCAACTAGGTAAATCATATGCCATAAAAAATAACGCTTTAGTAAATAAATTATTATTGTATCAGCTGGTCCCAGCTGTCATTTGTAGATATTTGACAGTCTTTACAGGTGCTTGAAAGTCTGACAACCGTCTTACCGAAGGGAATCAGATTACCCAGTACTAACTGAGTTGTGAGGGTCAGATAAACAGTCGCTCCATGTGAAATACTTTCAGCTGGTGCGGTTAGACTGGAAGCCAACTGGTTATTTAAAAGATTTTCTTGAAAACTTTACTTTTAGCCAAATAATTTTCCGCAGGTTTCTAATTAAAAATTCTTTATATTTTTCCTACTATGAATCGTTGTAATTAAAACCAGACACGGTTACACACAACTACAATGACATATAAACAACAACAAAAAACAGTATAACCTGACTTCTCATTGCACGGAAATTCTGTTTCATGCGAGGTATAGCTGGATTCGTACTACACAATATATGTGTTGAACTGTACAGTTCGGTTTGTCACGTTCGAAGTAATCTGGAATCGCGTGAACACGACCTACTAGCGAGTACCTACCTGCTTCGTATCTCTACTTGTTACTATTTCCTTACAGGTGCATCTTGGGTTCCATTGAAGCGTTCTAAGATGCATTTTGTTAAGGAAGTATTATTTTTAAACGACTATAGAGATTTTAGAAAGTGTGCCTTGAGAAATACTATCATCATCGTCTTAGATCTATCTATTCAATGTGGTGGGGGAAGACATTGTGGAAGCTGAAATGTTCGGGTTGCTGAAGATATTATGTTAAGATCTACTTGATTATATTGTTAAGTTTGCACATCTTCTAGAACCAAATATTCGAAGATATATGCACAGGGCCAACTTTCTCTTGCCTTAAAATATTTTTCAATACACTTCCTCGAAAACTGGTCCTTAACGCACTATGATTATGTTCAACATGCAATGTATTTCACACTCGTGCGATTTTTTTCATTTTCCAACACGTGTGCGGGCATGAAAAATGCCACAGATAACTATACCTATACTTAGTCCAAATTGGTTCATTGCCAATAGTCGGAGGTGAATGTTTTTTTTTATTTCGGCAAAGTAATAATGCGTCTATAAGGCGTATGCGCATACGTAGGCGCATTTTTTGAATATTCAAATTGTGTTTATAAATAGAATATCATAGATAAACATGATTATTTTATACTAATATTTACTTTTATAAACAAATTAACATTTATTTGTGTTCTAAATTCAAAAATACAAAAAAAAAACTATTTTTATATTAGGCTGTTTAACGGCTTCATACCTTCGCTTCTCCTTCATCCTGGCGAACGCAAAGCGCGGAAAAAAGGAAAAGAAAATCATAGTTTCCTAATAATTCATGACAAAAACTTTTTTTTTTTTAATTTAATTTCTTCAAAAGTGTATTGAAAAACGTCGTTTGATACACGTGGACATTTGTTATTGCAGTTCTCGGCTCAAATACACCCTCGCCTACGGCTCGGGAGTTAATTTCGCCTCGGGTGCAATAACAAACTTTCTCTACTTGTATCAAAATGTACTATTCTACCATGGTCCTTTTACAGGCCGGGAGAAGTGGAAATATTTTACGATGATGATAAAATGACAAATTAAAAATTAGATAGCAGAACTCCATACACGTAATGGGTATCTGAACATGATAGAATAAAAACAAAGTATTACAGTACGATAATGTCGTAATATAAGCAGTCTTGTGGTGTGACCGTCGGACTGCCAAGTCATAGATCATCCAATACTCATACTCATAATCATACAATATTATGTAATATCACTTGGTTTCCTTATCTTAAAACATCGTGAGGAAACCAACATGCCTGAGAGATATTTCTAGACGGCAAGTAAAGCCAAGTCAGAGGCCCATGGGTGGCATAAAAACTCTGACACCAGGTTAGCCACTAGCCACACGATAAGGAAAAAAAGAATATAGTTCCCTATGCTGATCGATTATAAAAACTATCCCATAATACCTTAAATATAAGATTTATTTTACTAATACCAACTATCTCTTTTTAAAAATACGTCCAATCCTATCTGCTAAGTCTAGTTCAGAGCGTTAAGTCTGGTATAAAATTCCGTGTAGGATGGCAGGCCCCGGCATGTCACGTGCTAGTAATCTCGACTCGCGTGAACACGCCGCGTCGTTGCGGGCTATCTGATATGTAGGTGTGTGTACGTGTGTGCATGTCGAGGAATACTTGGAAGAAATCGTCTTTTTGCAAACATCCCAGTTTGTTTAGGACGATTGGAAACTCGATTACTGATTGGATAATCTTAAGACAAACATACATAATATATCACGCCTTGTAATCCCTGAAGGGTTAGGCAGAGGTGTACCTAACAAGTACACCCACATTTCGCACGTTTAGTTTAAGTCCCATGTAATAGAGACTGAGCCTATTGTTATCAACCGGGCACAAATTCAGACTCCATGGCTGCTATTGAGAAATACGAGTACAATAAAACATTAATCTAAATCAGTGGTTCCCAACCTATGGTCCGCGGACCACCGGTGGTCCGCAGGAGCCTTGAATATGGTCCGCGAAAGGTTAAAATGTTATTCGTACTTTTTAACTTGCACAAAAGAGTGTACGGTACCCCAGCAGGAAAGTGTCTTCTAGAGTTATATGAGTGGAACGTTTAATGTGTGCCCTAACTGCTGTAAATGTGCCCCCACATAAAAAATGTGGGCCCCTGTCGTTTTGAAAAAAGAAAACGGAAAAAACGATTCCTGCTGGGGTAACGTACACCACAAAAGATGCAAGCTCAACCCAACCTTATTAAACCTATCAGAGGCGAGTTGCTTAAACGTTTTGAGAATCTACTAACTTATCGTTTCTGTTTGAATTATTGCTAAATTTTTCGAGCTCACTTCGGTCGCTTTTGTATCCTTCATCTCTTAATTTTAAAGGTCATTCCATTTTCCAATTTTTGCATTGTGTGAGTTAAAGATTCATCCCTAGATATTATGATACTGTTGTCGGTGTCCATGTGTGTGTTTATCTAGGATCTTAAGGCCCTGCTAACAATAAAGACACCAAAGTGGTCCCTGGTCCAAGAAAGGTTGGGAACCACTGATCTAAATCATTATGCTAATCTTGGAGTCAATTATTAATCAATCATCAATATTCTGATTGGTCAGAATATGGTTTGGGGAATACGCCGCTTCGTTGCGGGTGATTTTGGACCCACAACCTCGCTGGGCCATCACCATATTTTTCAAGAATCAATGTATTATTTATAATTTTGTTTTGGTTGGTCAGAATATTATCAACTTAAGAGCTGTGCAGAGAGCTACATACTAATCTAGCAAAATTTCAGTGTATTCGACATCTGATGAAGAAGAAGAAAATGGCCCGGTTGAAATGGTTAACCAAAAAGCGTCTCATTGATTTAGTGTTCATGTTAGCCGGTGATTTACATACCTATCTATTTTATCGTCGATGTTCGCGATGCACGATGTATCTATGATAAGCTGCTTTGTCGCAAAAAACTAGGAATTTCACAAAGAAACGGTTTTTTCAATTATTCTGCGACGTAAGTATATACTGTTTCAAAAGTGTGTTTGAAAGTATGTTTGAATGAAAGTGTGTGAGTAGTAAAAGTTATATTGTATTTTGGTGACAAGGTGAGTGTTTGTTCGTTATGTGCTTTCACATGTATTTTATTTATTAGTGACAAAAGAAAACAGGTTCTTGTTAAAGTTTAAAACTATACACTAGACGCATACTGGTATCGTATTTTATTTTCGACCAGGGTTTTTATATCGTAAGCTTTTTGCCTCAATCAATATTGCAGTCCACTGCTGGGCATAGGGCTGCAAATACACTGTCCCAGCTACTTTTTTGAGCTCATCTATTCATCTAGTTTGGGGCGTCTGATGTTACGCTATAGTGAACATTATTATCATTAAAGTTTATGGCTCGTTTGTGGTCTTTGACAGTCAGTTAGCTATTCAAAAGCTGATTACACAATGTTTTTTCCACACTGAATATTCGTAAAGTAGCGAATAATTATTATACTAGCAGTCTGTTCTTCTATTTGTATACAATCAGGAAACAGAATTCCGAAGCAGTTTTGATAATGTTAACGCTCACAATGTTTCTCCGTCAAGAGTTATTGAAATGAGTGTAGGTAGAGAACGTAGTGATAATGGGAATGTTCTGCACAGAATCTCAACTCAATGTATTTGCAATCGTCGAATGGTTCCGTCTACACTTTGTTGGTGCGAATATCTTGTATGCAACGGGTGTAGTAGTCTAGATTGAATTCATGACCTATCGATTAGTCTGACACCTAATGCCAGACCCAGATTTCTATTAAACAACCGGTGACTACTGAGTACGAGTAATTTGTATTCCAACATACTCATTTTGGAATACAAATTACTCGTAGTCTTACCTTCGATAAATTAATGTTAAGATTGAGGGTTTTCTTATTGTAGATTCTATCGGGTTTTTTCACACAACAAACCCGTAACATTATTTTATAATGATATTGGTTTGTTAGACGAAAAAAAAACAGGAAAAGGGCACAATACAAGGAAACTGTGTGTTTTTGAAAAGTGCTATTATTCATCGAACGATTTTTTTTATGATGATTTCAAAACGGATTGACATTTACTAATTTATTGAATTTTGTTTGTTATTTTTATTGACATTTTATTTGATTCTCACTATCTTTTTGACATGATTGTATTCTGATTATTATTGTAATGTCATTATTATGTAGTTGACTTTAATTTTTGTTTATTGACATTTTGCTTTTGATTATTAGCCTATTGACATGGTTGTATTTTGATTATTATTTTTAATGACACGATTAATTTGACTATAATTTTATTTTATTCGATTTTGTATTCTCTAATATATCTATATAATTTATCTTTTGACATTATTTACTCATTTAGATGAATTTACTATTTTTTAATTAATGATGTTTTTTTAATGCTACTGTCAAATGTTATACATTTTTGGAACTTTATTTTGGTTTTAAGATCTTGTAAAACACATGTGTTAAAAGCAATAAAGAACTGAATTGAATTGAATTGACATTTTGAAATAGACAAAATAGAACAAGATTGGGTGATGAAATGCCTGAGCTGACCTATTTGGCCATAGTTTTGCAGTGGACTAGTACCTATGTAATAGCACAACTTTTTATAGTACCTATCTAATTTACATAGCAAAACCTCGAAATTCTATCCACGCTTCCGTGAATGAAAACGAAGACAATTTCCAACGAACCTACACAATTTTCCCTTTCCGACAAAATCTTAAAATATTAGCATATCCTCCACGAATAAGCAAACGTGTGACCATTTGAGAATCAGACTTTCAAATCCCAACCAGTCCCACCTGAAGCCGCAAGAATAAATTTATTCGCATACATAATCTTTTTAAGTTCGGAAGGAAACGTAACTGAAAATTGAAGGGTTTTGAGAGCTGTTGCCGGTTTATCGTTTAGTTAAATTTTTGGGGACGGTTTTGGGTGTATTTTTTTTTACAAAACTTACTATCACGGCTGAAATCCCCAAAGGGAGAGGTGTACCTAAGATTACACCTACATTTCGCCATTTATGCTTAATTCCCATGTAGTAGAGCTAAGCCTATTGCTATCAATCGGAAACAATCAAACCCAGGACCTCATGCTCAACAGTTGCGTTTGTGACCACTGGACCAACAACGCAGTCTTTTTTTAAATGGACAACAAAACGTGAAATGTTGTCGAAATTATTAAAAGAATAAAAAAAGTTGCTGGACATTACACACAGCGCCATCTAGTGCCACACTAAGCAACGAGGCTTGTGTCGTTGACACCAGATAGTTGATATACTACATAGATACTTTTTGTTTGTAAATACATACTTTTATACATATATACATCCACGACTCGGAAACAAATATCCATGCTCATCACACAAACATTTGTTCCTACCGGGATTCGGACCCGGAACCCTAAGAACGTAAGCCAGCCTCACTACCGCTGCGCCATTCGGGTCGTCATTATAAGTGAACGAATCATATAAAAGACTGCTTAGATCTGACTTTTGAGGCTCGAATAGTACTAATACTAGTTGATACTAATAGTAATACTAGTTGATATCATAATCATGCTGTTTTATAACAAATATTTTTTATTATTAAAAAAAAAACGTTCGTTATTAAATTATTTACTGCCTCGTTGGTCGATTGGTCGCAAGCGCGGTTGCTGAACATGAGGTCCTGGGTTCGATTCCCGGGTCGGACAAAGTGCTATTCGATTTTACAATCATGAATTTCTCCGTAGGCCACGGAGTCTGGATCTGTGCCCGGTTGATGGCAGATGATGGCCCTTGTTACGAGAGACTTAAACGTAACTGGCTAATGACGGTTTACTACAGTACACCTTTGCCAAACCCTTTTGCGATTACAAGCATGATGTTATATTAGTTTTAATTACAATAACAATGAGATGTCCGAAGCTTTGGGAGTCTGACGAAATGTTACCCCAGAAGATGTGAATAAGTCACCCGACTTATTCACGCTACGTATTAAGGAATAACTCTCGTATTACACAAAGAAGGTAAAAATTTAACAATCTTCCATCCTTTGATCTTAACATAAAATCTGACACACACCGTTCAAAAACCCTTTCTTTTTTTACCAAAAGCATCTAAAGGTGAAACTTGAATCTCATGTAACAGAGTAAGCTCGTTTTATGAAATATTCCTCCCAGTTCCGGGCTTACATTGTCACGTACTAAGCACAAACGTAGCGTAAAATATTATCTTGCTGACTGGAACGCTTGTCGGTATTAAACTTTAGTAAGTTTCGAAATACCCTCTCGTATATGCAATTTTAAAGTACTTATGAGCTAAGTTTAACTTTGACATTTTGCATAATATGAGTCACTCTGCTTTGGAAGAGGGTGTAAACGGACCCTTCACGAAGCCGTCAACAAAGAATTCTGTACAATAAACTACTAACTATACACTCTACGCAAAAATATTATTGCTGGGAAACGACTTCAGCGTGAAGTGCTACGACGAAGTGTTGCTACGTAGCTACGGCGTAGCACCACTGCTACGTGGCTACGAGGCGAAGCTCTATTGCTTCGTGATTATACACGAGAGCCGCTGCGTCGCTAGATTCTATACCATCTTTGCGACAAAAGCTGGACTAAGTGGATATTTTGGGTAGGCCACAACTATGAATTAATATTATAGACACTAGAATTGTGTAAAACGAGCCTCGCGTCGTTCATTTTCTACTGAAAATAACAACTATTTTTTGTATTTAAAAAAAAATACAAAAAATATTTGTTGCGGTAAGCCAACGTTTGTACTTAATAGCGATCCTGAATCAATCCATCAATATTTTAATTTCGTTAATATTTGCTAACCGCAGTGTGGTTTGTTTTATTTTGTTAGGCTTGGTATACCAGACCAATCGGTATTTTATGGTTTCATCATTATTTGATAGTGAAATAAATTAAATAAGATAAACTCAAACTCAAACTCAAATCATTTATTTCGATTAGACCATTACGGCACTTTTGAAAGTCGAAAATACAATAAAAGCAAAGCTACAGTCACAGTCACAAGGCATAATAACTTGAGAAAGTACTGTAGTTGCCCATTCCCTAACGTAGATCTCTATGGAGAAGAACGGGCAAGAAACTCCATGGACACTCTTTTAAATCAAAATATTGTTACGAAATCTTGGTTACATCATTCATGTTGAGATTATACATATATGTAAGAACGATGTAGAAAGACGTGCACATTAAGAGCGTCCAGAGTAAAATAATAAAAAAAAAAAAAAAAAAAAAAAGTATTAAAATGAACGAACCGTGGCAGCTAAGAGATGACCAGGCCCAACTGAGAGCGCCCGTTCACGAACATGACGCATGTATCGGCGCCAAACAACTCGACCATATTTAAGGGAACTAAATGACCCGACACACCCGCCACCATCAGCGAGACATTTGAGTGAGCATGACATTCTCTCGTAGCCACCAAGGCATATTTATGTCAATGAAAGATAACTAAATGTAAGTGGTGGCTGAACAGTACAAAGTACTCACACATGTGCTATGCAATTATATAATACTAAAAACTGGAATCTATACAATGCAAGTAGGTATATTTTAACAATCTTCTGCAGCTTCCACAATACATTAACATGGGAATCAATTCTTCTTCTACTTCTTTGCGTGTCGATAGACTCAAATAATGCCCGACCAGTGCAATCAATTAGTTTGCAACTATGGTTGTGGAGCAGGACCAGCATGTAGCCAAGCATTTTTATCATCAATGTAATCCCCCAACTTATAATATGCTTGCCTCCATAGTGTGCGTTTTATACAAGATTTAAATTTCGTCTCATTCAGTTGAAGAATGTGGGGAGGTATTTTATTGTAACATTTCAAACAGTACCCCATGAAAGATGAATCTACTTTAGCAAGCCTGAAACCTGGCTGAACTAGTTGGTCCCTATTTCTAGTGTTATAATGGTGTCTGTCACCTCTTTTACTGAATAAATGCAGATTTTTCCTAACGTACATGATGTTTTCATAGATGTATTGACAAGGTACTGTCACGATATTAATTTCCGTAAACAGTTCTCTTAGAGAATCGCGTCTACGTAATTCATATATGGCTCTGATGGCTCTTTTCTGCAGAATAAATATAGACTCGATGTCTGCAGCCCGTCCCCATAGTAAAATACCGTATGACATAATACTATGAAAATAACTAAAATAGACTAGCCTCGCGGTATCAATATCAGTAAATTGACGGATTTTTCTAACAGCATATGCAGCTGAACTCAGCCGTCCTGCAAGAGATGTTAAATGAGGACCCCATTGTAACCTTGAGTCGAGCGTGATTCCCAAGAAAACCATTTTATCGACAAATTCTAGTTTCTCTTGATTCAATATTATGTCATAATCATTACTTTTGACATTTGGTAGAGCAAATCTAATGCACTTAGTTTTTTTCCCATTTAGTATTAATTACCATTAAAATTAATAGTTAGAAACTCAAATTATCGGTTCAGTAACTATTCAGAATGATAGTTAAAAGGGTTAATATTAGGTGTAAACGCACTGACATTCATAATAATTTATACATTTGTGATTAAAATATTATATTTTTCAAAATCAAAGCATTTATTTCAAGTAGGCCAGTTACAGGCACTTTTGAATTGTCGAAACAAAGATGAAAACTATGTTAGAGTCGAGTGTGTGTGTGAGTATGGTAGAGTCGCTTCCATTCTAACCGGATGCAGCTGAATACCAGTATTTAACATGGAGTGACTACCTCTACAACCCAGTTAGTACTGGGTAATACTAACCCCTTGGAAAGACTAGTTGTCAGACTTTCGGGCCACTGACTACTTGTTACAACTGTCAAAGAACTAAAAATGACAGCCAGGACCAATGGCTTAACGTGCTTTCCGAGGCACGGAGTAAACTCAGTATGTAATGGGTGGTCACCCATCCACAGACCAACCAAGGCAAGCGCAGCTTAACCTGAAGATTATTTATTTATCATTTATTTTCTCTTCACAAAGCTGACTTAAAGTTAATGTGTGCAATATAACGTCTCAGCTGTCTTCAACCTTTGTGAGAGACTGGTGATGTAGGTTTTGGGAAAAACCTGTGTTACAGGTCAACAGGCCCCTTCCAGGCTAGAATGAGCTTTTACAGAGATAACGCGTAAGAGTTAAACAATAAGCAAACAAAATTAATAATAAAGTAGAAGTTAAACAATATGAATAACAAAAACATAAAAAGTAATAACAATAAAAGAAATGCCATGAAGATTGATCCGAGCGGATTTTATTATTTAGCCACGAGCTCCTGGAACAATATCCTACCTTCTGTAACTCAGTATCTAAAACGCCCCATTGTTACTGCTTACACAACCAGCATACGTCCTTCTGATAGCAAACGTGTCGCCGTTTGGTTGATGACGTATCAGCCACGCTTCCACGTGACAGATTTATCGCTGAACATTACGTGAGCACACATTAACAGAACTCATAATACTTCCTTTTCGGATTCCTGGTTTATTCTCATTTGCAATATTTCGAGTGAATAATTTTCTTCGAAGGTGTGAGTAATATTGTTACGGTTATTTTTATGACAGAGTAGATTTATAAAGATGTCATGGAACCTTTGCCCAGCCGTGTGATTCTGTAAAATCTAATTCTAAACTTCGAATCTGAATTCATTGTGAGTTTCTTGATTGGCATTCTAACAAACTCGGTTTATAATTCGAATTTACACTAGCGCCACCCTTGCGAGCGAGTTGAACTAAATTAATACGGAGATTTTGACAGATAAAGTATGAGATGACGTTAGAAGTGGCATTGGTCGCTTCGGAGCTCACTTCCCTTCGCAAGTGACTAGGTGATGCTTACAGAATGCAAAATCAAGGTCATTTTGAACCTTATGCAAAGTGAGAGTGAATAGCGATGTGAGATGCGAGTTGTTGTTTGAATTTCACAGAATCGACCCAGTTGTGGGATGACGTTAGGCTAACAGTATGGTTACGAATAACCTGACAGGTGCCTTGGCGCCTTGCTTGTCTCCTGTCGTGTATCGAAGTAGCGCGCAATGCGGCCGATTGCAAAGATTTTAAAACGTTCGTCTTACTTCGCTACTCGCTGGGCGACTCGCTAGCCTCTACGCGTTAAGAGATCAGTGCGTACGTAACCAAACAGTCAATAACAAGGCTGAAAGTAGCATTTGAATAACCTAAACAATAATGTTTCAGTATTTTATTGTGTACACGTAAAAGTTGTTCTATTAATTTAAAGACTACATTTTAATAACTAGCTTTTGCCGATGGCTTCACTCGCCTGGCGGTCGGCAGCCAGGTACCTATTATATATTCGTATATTTTATCCGTATGCCAAAAATTTAAATCTAATGAGCGGAGGCGTGAAAAACAAACTTAGTTTTACTATAATTTATCATATTGAGTAGGATACACTTCTTTCCAAATCCAAGCAAAAGTAAGATGCTTCACGATAATAAAATTTGTTTTTTCGCTGCATTCAAATATTCTGAAACCTGTGCTATGGTTGTTTTTATTTCCAACTCCTGTAGGGCTATTACGTATCTCTGTTGACAGCTCAAAATAATAGTAACTGGGCTCAGTGTCCATCAATTAACGGTCAAAAGGTAAATTTCGTATTATGTATGACCCTGTTAGTCACCGTAAAGTGATATCCACTCAGTGTGATACGTAATACCAATATTATGACATTCACGGTTGTCATCAAATTTCGGTGTACAACCGAAGCTTGATAGTCACTGGATATCAGAAAGATACGTAATAGCCCTGCAGGTCGCTAAAATATCGCACCAACATCCTCAGTTTAGTGCCACAGTAGGCCACATGCAAAGACAAGTGACACGCGATCCCGGTTCATCCTCCTATAACTAACTTTAAAGACCTGACAGGCATATCCCCTAAGCCCTAAAAACACCACCAAATTCCCCTTGAATCGGGTCGTATACAGCGTGTACCACAAATCTGTGGCCATATTTTGGAGGTAGTCTTTTTCTCTTTTTCGTGTGGTTAGTGCATAAGCTGGTGTCAGAGTTTGTATACCGCCAATTGTCCTCTGGCTTGGCTTTACATACCTTAGAGATATCTTTCAGGCATGCTAGTTTCCTTACGAGGTTTTCATCGAAGCAAGTGATAATTAAAAAATACATGAAAAAAATAAGATTTCCGTTTCTTGGATTCGAACTTTAGATCTATGACTTGCCAGTCCGATGTTCACACCACCTATGCTATCAGCTTTTATTTTTTTTTGTGCTCGTGGTACAGATCATCAATCTGATCAACTTTCTCTATCTAGGACACGAACGTGTTAGTTTAATTACTAATTTAATATACACGCCGTTTAACTTGACATAACATCACGTCTATAATCCTAAATGAGTTAGGCAGAGGAGTACCCAATAGGTCACCTGTTATGTTTAAGTCCCATATAATAGCGGCGAACCTATTGCCATCAACCGTGCACAAATCCAGACTCCATAGCTACTACTGAGAAATTCCTTATCAAAACACCCAATATCACTTTGCCCGACCTGGCAATCGAACCTTATGCTCAGCAGTGGCGCTTGCGACGTGGCCAACAGGTTCAGCTACACGCTGTATGTGGTCGCATAACCGACCATATTTCACTACCACCAGACAGCAGTTTATCAAGAAGTGGATTGTCGTATAAATCAGTGGGTGAATGCTCTGCGATGCGAAGCGGCCCGTGGCCTGAAAAATTCAAGCTATTTGGTCGGATGTCCCATTAATTGGGCGGTTAAGTGGTTCAGCAGGATCAGTCTGTTTGTGCGCGGTGTGTACTTAGCTGATAATTATTTTGTGAGGTTGGCTTGTAAACTGGGCTGTATTTTAGTCTGTTAAGTTATTTTGTTTGTGTTTGTTTAAACTTAAACCTTGGTATTTTGTAGGCAACTGGAAGAAAAAACGTTGAAAATGTTACAAAATTAATATTTTTTAGGTTTCTGAATCTTTTTCTGTGCTTAATTTATTTATAAACCCTTAATAAAATTAAGCACTTTATTGCTCCATTTTTTTTCAGAGGCGGTATGCTCTCTTGTGTTTATAAAAGGAAATGATAGGCTTAAATTTTTCAGATATATCAGATAATAATATCGAACAAAACCATCATTTTTGCGTCTAAAAATATCTGTTTCAATATATTTTTTTATCCTAAAGCTGTCAAGTAGCCTCGACCCTCGCAGCATGCCCTTTTTCCCCAATTTCAAACCCTTATTGGGCGCTATTATTCAATTCGAAGTGTAAGCATTTTTTTCGTACATGTAAACATTTATTTCTTAAACGACAGTGGCCATCTTTTACTCCCGTCTTGACAGGCAATCGATAGGTTGTGAGTTTAAATTAAGGTTAAAATATCGAGTAAATAATTACACAATTAAGTTTTGGTTGCAAAGTAAATATTTACAGATTTCAGATAATTTTGACCTAGCCCTTTCGTGTTGTGAGTTTGCTTCTGGTTTTACTTAATAACAATTTATTTAGCTATAATCAAGTGTCTGATTGTGTTATTTATATGTATTCATACTCGTGAACTAGGTTGTCTTAAAGACTCTAAATCTATTTGACCTCTAAATCGGTTGAAAACCTCGAAGTCATATTGTTAGGTACAATAAAACATAATAAAAAATTACGTATCAAAAAGTTTATTTGAACCAATTTACAAAATGAACGCCGCGACGTATATTGTATCCATTCGAACATTTTCTGCAATCAAATAAATTGATTGGCTTTTTATCAAAGTAAAATCCAAATACCAAACTACAACAAAAAACTAAAAAGACTACACAAACCCATTCAATAATATTAAAAGCATAATACATTACAGCAATAGAAAAAAAGAGCACTTTTTCCACGATTCCACGACGTACCCTTCCGCAACAAATTAAATTAAGTAACAAAACAAGCGGAGCGTCCGTCTAACAATGGATGTCCAACAATAATGGACCCGCTGATAAACTATCCTTTTATCTCGGCCTTTCTTCCGGCCTATTGTGGCCTCAATTTGGCAATAAATCGCCTATTTGAGGCCTGGAGTGCGCGCCGTTGATTGGTTTTCTTTACTTCTATTTGATTGGAGTTTTGGAATGCTCCGTTGGTAGTCTTTTGTTTCTTTAGGGTTTGACTTTCAGTTTCTGGAAACTTGGGTTGCTTTTATCGAAAGGTTTGCGGCAGATAGTCATTTCAGTCCACATTATTTACCAAAACGGGTGACGGCTAATAGAGCTATCTAAGGAAGAAGAAGACATGCTGGACCGATCAAAAACAGAGGGGATAAAATATCCACATTTTTTCTAAGGAGCCTATTTCCATCAACAACCAATAACATTTAGACTAACCTGGGAACTGAACTCAGGACCTCATGATTAGCAGTTGCTTGTACGACCATTAGACTAAAGAACATTTAAATCACTTACCCCCAAATACTGAAACGCCACTCAAAATTTAAGTAGCACTTAAATCTAACAGATACTCAAAAGTGACGTTTGGCCATACGAAATTTAAAGTTTAGGAGCTGCTCAAATGTTAAGCAGCCCATAAATTTTGAGTGAGGTTTCAGTATTCGGGGGTTAATTTGTAAATTTTGAATATGTAATAAATCAAACTAAAAAAAGATTGCTACCACCAAACACTACACTCCTAAATCTTCAGATAGACGAAGCGAGAAAACTACCTTTACTATATTTTCCCTAAAGACACGCATTTTTAATCTAAAAAATGTTAGGGCACTAAAGTGGTGACCCTTTTAACGAAATTGCTGTCTCCGAACAAGGGTCCGGCATGCAAAAACCTTTTTTAAATAGTTTTGCAACAAACTTATAACTGTGTGAAATATTTAGTTACCCTACGTAGCAGTTATTTTAGTTTTAAACTCTTTGGCTCGCCGCCTTAATTATAATTAGCTTTACCAAAATCCTGCTTAATGTCGAAAAGTTAGTTAAAAATATTATGGGTACGTTTTGAATTTGAGGGGTCTCTATTCAGGGCTGCGGGTCTATTCGATAGAGATACCGTGGCCCCGGAACAGAAAGGGCGATGAAGGAACATGGATGGGTTTTAGTCAGTAAAAGGCTGACACTCCCTCCTGCTCCGCCCACAGCGGGAGGAGTCATTTGATGAATTCCCATCCGAAAAAAAAAGGGGGTCTCTATTCAGATTGTGAGAGTCAATTTGTTGATAGCTCTTGATGCTCGTTGAGCAGCACTGAATTATGGTAAAGGAAATAAAAAGAATTGGACTGACTGAAGGTGACACTAAAGATTCATTAAAGTCTGGAATTGCATAACCGTTCTTTTCTGTGTGAAAATGTGTCTTTGTCTTACACAGCTAAGATTTAAGTTGGTTTTTTCAGCCGAAATTGCCTTGCGTTTGGCCGCAACTCGACTGATGTGTAGCGATGATGTGGCCTCAGGTCGAGCACACTTGCCTAGAAGATTCACTCGAAATTTGGAGAGTTCTAGATTATAATTAATTGCCGGCTTCTCTATTCCACGATCGTCGCAAAACATATTTTAAACAACACACATCCTGACACTGATCTACAAAAAATGTAAGAAAATTTAAATTTGCGGGCTACCCTTGCGCTTCCACTTTAAAGATCATGGCACACTATACCTGCACCGCAACGACACCGCTTTAACTCAGCATTAAGCTTGTCATTCAAAGGGCACTAAACCGTGTAAATATTGTGTTCGCGGTGCCAGCAAGCTGGCACCTCGCGGCCGGCGCGCGGACTGCGAGCTTGCACCTGGCGTACGTCGCGTAGTTAGCGCGCCGGCGGTTAGCCGTAGCCTAAATTTGAGGCAACGCGTCAGTTGCGGGGCCCGTGTATTATGCCATGACCTTAATATGGAACTATAATTTATACTAGCCGTCATAACACGATGATCTAGAATCAGCACGTAAGCAATCTAGTCACCATCACACAGAACATCAAACCAATACAATTACTTACACGTCAAAACGGAATATCAGCCAGCCTATTATTTGGTCGCAATCTAATCATTTGATGTGACGTCATCACAGCATCTGACGAACAATAGTTGCGAACGGACAGACCGGCCAGTGAGTTCTATTGGTGGGACTGTTCCAGCCCCTTTGTTGTTGCGGTCAATCTAAACGTTTTAGCTTAATTGAACGTCGTTCTGCCTGTTATAATAATTAATTTCGTTTTTGATAGATGGAGTGTTGCTGTATTAATTTTCCGTTTGATTAAATCGTAGTCGGATTTAGATTTAGCGTTTTAAAAGTTTAAAGTGACAAACAAGGCCGTTAATTTCGTCGCAGTCGGTATTTATGACACTGACTGAAATCGTGGGTGCCTGGACACGTGCCCAAAGTGCCCAATGGCAAAAATGGCCATGCCAACAGGGGGAATGTTATAGGCATAACAACCTGTAATTTTGCCACTGCTTGTATTGATGCTGCTGAACTAAAACTCTATCAAATAAAAACCGGCCAATTGCGTGTTGGGCCACGCGCAGTATAGGATTCCGTAGTAGCCCGTTATCACAATATAGAATGATTTATTCTAAGGATTTTGTATTTTGTACAAAATTATCCAACACCCAAGTTCAACGACTATTACTGATAAACTAATAAAGTTATCTTAACCGCTATATTTTTTCTTTAAAGTTCATAAAATGCACTATTACCATGAAATTTTTCAGATTTTTCAAGCCCGCAGTTTAGCTTTTAGAGACAAAAAAAACTTAACAAAAATTTGCACTTTAAAGTTTAATATTTCGTAAATGGACCATTTATTCGAAAAATATTAGTAGGCATTCATTTTAAAAGACCTATTCAACAATACCCCACATGATGAGGTAGACAACGAAAAAAAGTTCATCCCCAGTTCACATGTAGTCGAGCAACCCTAAAAAACTTTGTCGGCGTATTGATCTAAACACCCCTACAAAATTACTGCTTTCTAGTACTAACGGTCTCTTAGCAAAACCTCGGACAGATGACGAAACTACAAGGGTTTCTTGTCAGGACTACGGAACTCTAAAAACGACTCATTCGGTGGATTTTACCATAAAGTATTTTCTCATCCTGTTTATCTGTGTCATGTCTCATCCTGTTCATCATGTCTGAAAGAACACAAGAAAAGAACATCTTTGCTGGTGGACCTCTAAATTAGTAGTTTAGTCATCAGTAACATTCAAAGACAGTACTTAAACCACCCATCAATTATCAAAAACAGTCGTGACTTCATTAACTAGTTTACATCTCTTATAATAATATTACACCGCTACACAAAGGGACTAACAAATAGAGTCTAGCTATGCTCATACGCACATAACAGCCTAGAAAGTTCTAGTATAATAGTCATAACGTTTAAATTTGTTTGTTATCGTGAGTGGGTGCTTGGGCTAAGCCAAAAGCGAAAGCATTTTAAAGTAAGATTTTGTAACTCCTTGGTTCACGCAATTTTATTTGCTCCCTTAAAATACCGAAATTTTATTTGAGCATTCGTTCTGAGTCTAATGAAATGGAAAAATAAACCTTAAGCAACATTTTATTACACAAATCATATCTTTTATTGCTATAAAAGATTTGATTTGTGTAATAAAATAGAACTTGCCAGTTCAGTTGGCAGTTCATTATTATAAGAATACAAAATTTGCGGGAAAGGCAATTGCTTGATCCACTTGCGCGAAAAGACGTTTGTGCAGATGGACTTTTGCGTGAGGAAATGGTACTATTGTTCACCATCAGGTAAGGGTATGACAAAAGTTTTTCTCAGTAGCCACGGAGTCTTGATTCATGGCTGGTTGATTGCAATAGGCTCATCCCTTATTGCATGGGACTTTCAGCTGAAATTATGATGATCATTTCAGCCGAAAGACGTCCACTGAGACGTCCTTGAGGGACATAGGCCTCCCTCAAGTGTCGTCACATTGACCGGTCCCGTGCGACTCGCATCCAGCGGATTCCACCAACACCAGGTCATCGGTCCACCTAGTGGGAGGCCTTCCTACGCAACGTCGTTCAGTTCGCGGTCGCCAGCGTTCCAGAACTTCTCAGCCCCATCACCATCCGTTCTGCGAGCAATGTGCCCTGCCCACTGCCACTTCAGTTTGGCAATTCTTCGGACTACGTCGGTAACCTTGGTTCTCTTTCGGATGTCTTTATTTCTGATTCGATCACGCAAGAAAACTCTGAGCATAGCCCTCTCCATTGCCCTTTGGGTGACTTTAAGCCTTCTATTGACGCTCATTGTGAGCGACCACGTAGACGGTGGACTTAAACATATCTGGCGAAATATGGGTGTACTGTTAGGTACACCTCTGCCTCACCGTTCAGGGATTACAGTCGTGATGTTGTGTTAAAGCGTAAGTTAATTTAATACCCCCGCTACTTCCTCATACCTTCAACCACACGAGTACAAACACGACATTAGAGTGACAGCACAATATATTCAGAGCGAACGTGTTGCCATCCCCGGTAACCGTTGATAGGTACGTAACACTTTCTTTACGTGATACAACTCTGAGTAATTAAGATTAACGGGGATCTAGTTGAGTAATTACTTGTGTATGTGCGAGTAAGTTCTTAGTTGTAATTCTTGAAGACAAGACACTTTGACATAACATCACGCCTGTAATCATGGAAGGGTTAGGCAAAGGTGTGCCTTAATGTTACTCACACATTTCGTTTATGTATAAGTGATCCTATGTCCCTTAGTAGGGGCGAGCCTATTGCCAGCAACCGGGCACGAAGCCGGACTCTATGGCCGCTACCTCTTCTTTCTTTTTTAGGGTTCCGTAGTCTTGACAAGGAACTCTTATAGTTTCGCCATGTCCGTCTGTCTGTCTATGTCTGTCCGAGGTTTTGCTAAGTGACCGTTTGTACTAGAAAGCTGTAATGTTGTAGAAGTGTGTATATCAATAACGCCGATAAAGTGGTTAAATAAAATTTTGGAAAATGTTTTTTTTAGGGTAGCTCCCCTCTACATGTGAAGTGGGGATGATTTTTTTTTTCGTCGTCTTCCCCTTCTTGTGGGGTATCGTTGAATAGGTCTAATGACTTAGGGGTTACTGATACTACTTTTCGATTTAATGCTCCATTTACGAAATATTAAACTTTAAAGTGCAAATTTTTGTTCCAGTAGTGCGTGCCCCCCCCCCCCCCCCCTTCTAAAAATTTCTGGCTTGAAAAATCTGGAAAAATTCATGATATCCATGATAGATAAATCCATGATAGTACATGTTCATATTCTTACAGTTTCATGAACTTTAAAGAAAAACTATAGTGGTTAAAATAACTTTATTAGTTTAGCAGTAATAGTCGTTGAACTTGGGTGTTGGATAATTTTGTACCAAATACAAAATCCTTAGCATAAATCCTATAAAGTGACTAAGATGAAGTGGTTGCTTGTTTAGAAAGGGTGAAGACTTGCCTTGAAAAAAAACTTAAATATAACGGGCTACTACGGAACCCTACACTGCGCGTGGCCCGAGACGCACTTGGCCGGTTTTTTCTTGTGGTTAAGTGTCTAACGTGGTGTAAGAGATTTTGAAACTTGGCTTTACATGCCGTCGAGAAATATCTGTCAGGCATGCTGGTTTCCTCACAATGTTTTCCTTCACCGGAGCAAGTGATAATTAGTTCTACCTAATATACGAAGACAAGGCCCATTGGTGTCTGGGTGTGTGAGGATTTTTTAATTTAGTGAAGTGTGTTATACTTTGATTACTAGTGTGGGAGTTGACTTAATCATGAGGTTGATTACGATTTTGTAGCTGGATATGTATAATTATTTCGTTAAATAAGCTGCTCAATTAGACCTTATTCTTTTTTGTATTTCTTTGTGAAGCCTCTGGCAAGTGTAATTTTTGCTAAAGCTAATTAAATATCGTGAATTCATGACATGTTTCTAGTGTGAAAATATCTAATCCTATGCAATACATAACCTAAATGTGAAAGCATAGAGTGATAATATGAATTAGTGGTGTTTGTGTGTGATTTATATGTTAGTCTGTAAGGTATTTATCTATGGGCCAAAGTAGCCTGAAAATAAAGGTTTTTTTTTATCATTTATAATTTCATTTAGTATTTGATGAATAAATGAAAACAGTGAAAGATTTTGTCGGCTATTTGTATTTCATTTTAAGCTGCAATTGGCGATTATGAATTATTTTACTAAGGGCTAATATATTGATTTTTAAAAAGGAAAATTGTATCATCGATTAATTACTGAAAAAGTTTGAAATACTTGACAGTATTTTGCGACGTTGCCAACTTTCAGAATGCACAACTTTAACGTGAATAACTCAAAATTGGTCGTCTCCCCTACCCACACTTCCTTGTTCGTCACCATATTATATGTGTCAACATATCAATACATATTTACGGCGCCATAAAATAATGTCGTAAACAAGTAATAAAACGGTCATTCGGCTCATATTGAGACCAACAGATAGGTTATGGTTAGTCATGTGTAAAGTGATAAATTCTCTTCGGCTTTGGTTATACACCCTCGTTTTTGGTGACGTGGTGAGTTCGGGATATAGGATTAAGTATAAAAGATAAGTAGCTGTCTATTACAGACTTAGATAAAATGAGTTGGTTTTTACAGTTTTGCTAGATTATTTCCTAATAGGTCGATGGCTAGAGGAGCTCGCGGCTAAATAATAACAGCTGCTCGGGTCGAGCTTCAGGTTAAGCCGCGCTTGCCTAGGCTGTTCCGTGGATGGGTGACCATCTATTACATACCGAGTTTTCTCCGTACCTCGGAAAGCACGTTAAGCCGTTGGTTCCGGCTGTCATTTGTAGATCTTTGGCAGTCGTTACAAGTACCTAGTCAGTGGTCCCAAAGTCTGACAACTAGTCTTATCAAGTATCGTATAACCAAGTACTAACTGGGTTGTGGTGGTGAACATTATCGTAAAGAAAGACGTCATATATTTTTTGTTAAAGAAATATGATTATTTCTGGCAACATCCTGATAATATGCAAACATAATTCTATTATTTCCTTATTCTATTAATTTACCAGCTAAAAGAATAACGAGATTAAATATAAATGTGAAAAGTTTTCATTAAGTGTTGAGCACGTAATTCAAATTAATTACGATGAAAAAAAAACGGAAGCAAAGTTATTACCATCAGTAATAACTTGAGGGAAAATTATTAATATTTCCTTATAGTTCATTCAACAAAGATAATATTATTATGTCTTTAATGGGTAAATGTTTCCTAGAAAATGTAATCTTTGGGATAAAATTTTCTGATTCCATGAAAGAAAATTATGTTTTAGTTTGTATAGCAGGCTGTACCCCGCCTAGGGCAAAACCCTTACGACCACAATACATTATACTAATCCGTTTTATTTGTCATATTTAGGGTTCCGTACCACAGAAGGTAAAAAAAGGAACCCATAGAAGATCACTTTTCTTGTCCGTCTGTCTGTCTGTCCGTCTGTCCGTCTGTCACCACTGATTTTCTCAGGAACGGGTGGACCTAGCAAGTTAAAATTTATACCAGATACTGAAGTCTATAGTCCCTATTAGGTGTATAAAAATCAAGGTCCTGAGTTAACACGATAAAAAGATATGGGCAAGATTTTCGCGAAAATTTGTAAGTACCAAAATTTACCAATCAGAATCACCAATTACTTTGGTAACAGAACCCTAAAAAAACGATTACCATATCTATTGAACAGTTCATTCTCTCATCATTTTCAGTGTTTAAAAACTGGAAATAAAAAAAATAACTAATAAGTTTAAATAAAAACTGAAAATAAAAAAAAACAAAATCAGGAAACAGGACATACCCATTAAATAATCTAGACTAAAATCATTACATCCAATATACCCATATTGGATGTAATGATTTTACATGACATATTGACTGCAACAGTTGGGACCCCCCAACTGTTGCAGTCAATATGTCATGTTTCCTGAACTTGTTTTTTTTTTATTTTCAGTTTTTATTTAAAGTTATTAGTTATTTTTTACGAAGTTGGGTTTTTTAATTTATTTTTTTAAACTAGATGGGGTCGTTGTTTCGCATCTGACTACTCTGAAAAGAAACAGCCGAAACAAACTCAGAGGTGTCTCATGTATCACCTCATTTTGAGATCAGTGACGTCATCGACCCAGTTCTCCGCTTATAAGAGGTTTCTTCTACGACCTTTATATAGTCTGTAAACTGCGTACCTGGGAGGTAACCAGCGATTATAAAAAAATATAAATATGTTATAAAAAATCTCATAAACTCCTTAACTTTGACCGGCCCTGGTAGCGAGACGCACGGGACTGGTTAATGTGGCAACACTTGGGGGAGGCCTATGTCCAGCAGTGGACATCTATATGGGCTGAAATGATGATGACGATACCCATTAATACTTTTGAAATTGCCTCAGGTCATGGTAGTCCCTTACTATAACAATATTTAAAAGACCACGCTTATTATTTCATATCCCACCTAAAACTGCACAGTTTACCCGAGATAATCTCCTACATATTCACCCAGAAAATGGCGTTAATGTCGTTCTCTATCCGGCAAGTCTGACTAGAGTACCTACGACCCAGGGACATTGGAATTCGCGTGCCGTGCGGACCGACGACGTTCATGCTATTAAAATTACGTCCAGTTTCTGTAGAGATGTTATTACACTTTTGTATAATTTTCGGCGCGATGCTGTTTTGTTTTTGTGCAGATGCAGATTTGAGGATAAGCACTGTGCTATGTACAGACGTTACTTCATCAAGCTACTTCAATAGGTCAAAGGAGTTTGAGTTTAATGACCGGCCTAACTTCCACCATTTTTTGTTTCAAAGATGCGGCCATAACAACCCTATTAATCGATCGCTGGTATCAATACAAACAAGTTTTGTATGTAGCAAAATGTTCTAAAGTGTCACGTTTCCGAGAAATGAGCTATCAAAGTTACAGTCCATTCACTGATGCACACCTTAGGTAATAGCTTGCAGTCTTCGTACAAAAATCTTCTAAGCCCTTTCTTTATTAGACTTTCAACTTTATCGCTGAAGTATTAGGTTCAAAGGTTGATTGGGAAAATTTGACAGATTATAGTACATAGCATACATGCAATCATTATTAGCAAGCCGATGCGATTTCCCTAAATTGTATCTCCTACTAGCTGTGCCCTGCCGTTTTCACAACACAAGTACACGTTGGTATTTTTTCGAGTGTAAGCCTTATTTAGGAAAGAAAAGAGATCCACTTGGAAGATTCTAGGATGAATAACATTAACTAAATTGAATGTTCTAGAAAAATAACATTTCTTTTCCCACATTTTATTCACTGTTTTCTGTTTTTGAGGTTTGAATGTTCTTGATTAAACAGTATTTAAAATGTCTCTTTTCTTAAAAAAATATGGCTACTGCGAATGGGACCGACTACGAATAGGACCAACTGCGATTAGGATGATTTGTGAACGCGGGACGAAGTGCGCATAACCCCTTAGAACACATAAAACAAATCAAGATAAAGTCAAATTGATTGGATTGACAAGAAACAGAAAAAAATACTGCTTCAAATCACACATTAGAAACACATACTTTGTAATTTGAGTTCACTCAGTTGCAATTTCCAACACAATTAGTTCGCTATTTTCTATTGTATGCAACACAAACTCAACGTTTTAATCATTTGAATTCCGTCCACCAACGAATTTAACTAACACTGAATGTTTGAATGACATTGTGAAAGCTTGTCAGCATAAATACCTAATTTCGATGCATTTGTTTCGATGCAAATCCCAACGGAATTCACGTCAGAGAATGTGGTAATCAGTAATTCGAACATTGTGCTTCTATTTGAATTGACGTGTTCGTGGTCAAATTAGTAAAACGGTAACATTGCCTCTAACAATTACCCTTCACAAAGCCGTTGACCAAGTGTTCTGTACATCAAAGTAATTCTACGCAAAAATTATTGCTAAGAAACGACTTTTTTTTTTAATTGAAAAATTATGTTTTACGTTGTAACGCACTCAGAACATTGTGCTGATGGATGGATTGGTTAGTAAACGGGCCATGGAGGTATTTAAAGCAAAGCTACAATCTTAAAAACTAGTATCTAAAAAAAAACTTCTGAAAATGTTTGAATTTAGACCTCCAATATCTCCGTAACAAGAAGGTTCCCAGGTACGGTCTAGAACAAAAAAAATATCGCAATGACGTGCCTTTCGTGCCCTTCGTTAAGGGTCAATTTACACCCTTTATGTTGGATTGTTATGATTTATTCTGTTAGGCTCTTACACCATGTGGGCAGAAGATGGGTTTCGTGCAATGAAAACACACCGGGTGCGATAAAGTGTTCTTATTAAACTAACAAATTACTTGAAATTACAATAATTTAACACAATAACACAGGGTACAATGAATCGGGAACAGTTCTAGGACGTCTCAACTCGGCTGCGATCAGACCCTGAATGTCGTCCTCGAGCTGAAAACTTCACGACTCTGTAAACCCACACCGGGTTGACTGGTGAGTAGGTTGCGTGATGTTACCACTGGCGCGGTTACGATTCATTTAATGTTCGTACTAACCATCAGATCCGACATAAACAAAGGTAGCGAAACATGCGCACGTGTAACGGTCGTGTATAACACAGAATGTAGTGTAAGGACGAAGAATAAGAAGTAGGAACCCATGTATGTAAAGTTGGCTGTACAGTCATGGTCTTTCCGCCAGACCAGTTAAAAAAAATCTCTTAAATCATGCAGAGGCGCCGCGCCACGCCCCCTTAAAGTTTATGCCTATTAGGAAAGCGTCAATTTGGCGCAAAAATAGCAATAACTCTCGTTTGGCGTGCGTCGTCAGTGCGCTCGGCCGATCGGTATTGTCTTTAATTCATTGTTTCTATACAAAGTCAACGGGGCTTGGCTAGAGAGCGTTTCTATTTTGCGAGTGCAAGCAAAAATTAGCTTAGTCGTGATCAGGCGGGAGTGTCCACGATAGTCCACTCTCGCCAAAACACTCCGAGGCAGAGTGAATGCAAGAATGTACAGCGAAGCGAGGAAGGAACATGGTGACTAGAAGAACACTACTGTGTATATATAGTGTAAGGGACACAGACAGTTACTATAATTATACTAAGTAGGTACATCATTATAAACACCCCCACTTCAAAATTTTTCATCGGTAATTTAAAAAAAACTAGGTCCACCCGTTTATGAGCCTAAGTGGACGTATTGACTGCCCCGAGCTCCACGGACTTTTCTGCCGCCTATTTGTGCCCGACAAATACCTGGGGCGCCGTCAATGCCGCCGTCATGATCTGTTCGCGCCACCGCTATCTAGATCTGTTGCTAGAGCCGAATCCCCAGTATGTCAAACCCTAAGGATGCTAAACGCCCTCCTGACAGCCGACCCTAAATGCGATGTGTTTGCTGATGAATGGAGAAAGATAATGCGTTATTGTCTGGTGTTCTGTGAGAGACAATATGCGAGGGTGTCCACTGTTAAATGCTAGTTTATGTTACTTTGCGATGTATTTAATTTATTTAACCATTTACTTAAATAATTATTAATAATTTTAACCACGAATTGTATACCGTTGAATTTATTTTTATTTTTGTATTGTATGTTATTTGAATGCTTTGTTTTATTTTTATTTTTATGATTCCATGTTAATTAATGTAATTGGACTTGTGCCGTTTTAATTAACTATAAATAAATAAAATAAATAAATGAGAAAATCGGTGGTGACAGACGGACAGACAGACTGACGAAGAGACGGACAAGAAAGTGATTTTATAAGTGGTTTTGAAAGTAAAAAAAGTTTCCTTTTTTACACGACTGCCCAAAAAAAAACTCCTATCTCAAACCTCGCCCTACTTCTAGGTGTCCCTGCGAAGCCTGCCCCAATGGGAAGGCGCGAAGTTAAGTAGGTGTAGATGTATGTCAAGATCTTTACACATAATATTATATTTGCGAAACGATCAAACCAAAGTGATGTTTTTAGCATTTCATTTCCAAAGAGTTCCAAGATTTTTTACTAAGTAGGTATAACAATATAGTAAGGTCTTCAGTCTCCAATATTTGTCCATCCAATTTATACAGGAATGGATTTTTTTAACAATATTTCGTTGCTTAGTAATGAAAGAATGCAATTTATCTTACTAGAAGATATCACATTGTAACCTGTTGTTACAGACAGCTGCAACTTAACAAGGTTTTATGAACACATTTAATGCTTGTCTCGTTATGAACACTTTATTAGCTTTATATCGTCACTAAGTTGTAGCTGGCACCTGGGCCATAAACGAGCAATATAAAAAAGAACACAGTAAAGCAATATAGGTGTACACAATGTTGCCTGGCTAAACGCCCGAGTTGTAGCTTGGGAAATAAAACCATACATTTTCTAAAACGAAAACAAATTGTATGCGTTTTGAAGACTTGTTTTAAAGCCTTTAAAACGCAACATACTCTTTTGTTTTGTTTCGTTTTTATTTAGATTGTATATTATCTTTTTTAAGAGGAGCTTGTGACTAAATAATAACAGCCGGTCGGGTCAATCTTCAGGTTAAGTGGCGGTTGCCTAGGTTGGTCCCGGGAGGAGTAACCACCCATTACATACCGAGTTTCCGTTACCGAGTTTTCCTCTGTGCCTCGGAAAGTACTTTAAGCCGTTGGTCTCGGCTGTCATTTGTAGATCTTTGACAGTAGTCAGTGGCCCGAAAGCCTGACAACCAGTCTTAGCAAGGGGTATCGTATTACCCAGTACTAACTGAGTAGTGGAGGTCAGAAAATCAAACGCTACATGTAAAGTACTGGTATTCAGCTGACCCGGCGGCACATTGTATTAATATGAAAACAAATAAATACAAAAGAGGTTAAACTAGTATTTTAGTTTAACTAAAAACCATAAATAATGTCAAAATTAGTCAACACTAATATTATAAAGAGGTATTTTCTAATAAACTTTGAACCCCAAGTCTGTAGCATTAAAGCTGTAACCTTCACTCACTCTACCAATAAAACTATCTGACTGCGAGAGTAAACACAGAAACGTGGTTAAACGATAATCTAAGATTAAGTGTGTTGGTTAAGTACCCCAAACAATAGAGCTAAACCTGTAGTTAAACCATGCTCTGTAACAAAGGGTTAGAATGTTTAAACCTGAACCATTTTCTAAACACAGTTCTAAAACATCTGGTAGTTACATTATTCGTCGCGTCGCGGTCGTCTAGTTTCTTAGTACCACAAACAAGCTAGCTATAAGGATTGTACCTAGTACCACTAGAAATGTACAGTCGGCCTCGTAAAGGCTTTACACCAAAAGTCACTTTTAAAAACATTAAGTTTTGGAATCCCCAAAGGGATAGGTAGAATTATACACTTAGTACACCCACATTTCGCCAGTTATGTTTAATTCCCGTGTAATAGGAGGCGACCATAACCGGGCACAAATCCAGAATTCGTGATGACTACTAATAGTGATATTTTCAGTAGCACTTGCGACTACTTCTAGACCAACGATGCAGTCTTACCAGTAATAATATCAATTTTAACTTAATTAATTCATCAAGATTGAAACTGTACAGGGTTGATTTTTGATACTGGACAGTAATGGCAAGTTATTCCTACCTGCCATGACTGTCCAGTGTCCGAACGATGTGCACATCACGACAGAAAGTGACAGTATTTGGTCTCAAGTAGTATTTTAACCGGCATGTCCCTATGTTTTCCTGCTGGCGAATTTGCGTGCCCGGTGACGGTGCGTGAGCGGATCGGTGCCACACCGATCAGCTCACGCAAAGCAAGTGTAGATACTGCTCTAAACGATACGTGTCGGATATTGTGTCCGATATTATTATCGGACTGCCTAAAACCGGCTCCTCTCAATAAGCACTACCCGCTAGCAGGTATCGCACCACCTGCTGTACGAAGGGATGTTGCATTCGCGCTGGAAAAAAGAACCAAGAATCCGATTCCCGACATCCCCTCTACGACCACACAACTACCCCGGGCAGACTTAAAAGCCGCAAAAGCTTCCTACGCTCCACTCAGGCAATACAAGGCCAAGACAAGCCACATACAGTAAGAAGCAAGTTATGGCAAGAGAAGTATTCACTACCACATGACTTCTTAAAGCCCCAAGAACACCTGGTTCCCGGCAGTGAACTACCACTGCCGGTAACTAGTGTTCTTTTTTCTTTGCGTAGCTTTGTTTGGCCTATTTGGAAAGCTCTGAATCGATTGCGTACCCAAGTAGGCCGCTGCAAACATAACCTGACGAAATGGGGTATTATTGGTTCTTCCAACACCGAGTGCAAGTGCGGCGTTCCAGACCAGACAGTGCCCCATTTGCTGGAGTATCCCAGGTGTCCGTTTACCTGCACTCTTGACGACCTGTTTAGCGCCTCTACGGCTGCAATAAACGTGGCCACCTACTGGGCCCAAACCGTGTAATTGGAAAGAACATCGAAACGATAAGAAGAAGAAGTAGTCTCTTATTCAATTGTCTTCTCGACCCCAACCCAAAAACCCATGCTGTATAACTGCCACATAGACAAAAAACCCTTTCGTTTATGTCGTGACATTCAACTTAGAGTGGGAACGCAAATAAGTAGTCGACTGTACATAGAGCACTAGAAGAGAACAATGTAATTCACTCTTACGAGTCACCGTGAGAGCTTTCTGACACCAGTCTAACATCATTTTATGTAACGTTATCATTTCGTGTTTAAATAAGACGACAAAGAATGAGTGTTTTTGAGAGAAGCTGAGGGTTTATATGTCATAAGAGAGTAGTGCCGAGATCTTTAAATAAAATCTAGCACATAAAATATCATCATCATTATCACCATAATGTTCCCACTGCTGGGACACAGGCCTCCTCTCTATGAGAGGGAATGGGCTATAATCCACCACTCGGGCCCAGTGCGGATTGGTAGATGTCACATGTCTTCGAATTTTTGGTTCTAGTACATGCCGGTTTCCTCACGATGTAAAACTAAAATTTGAACTGTGATAATCTTGGCAAAATCACTCTCAGTCATCTCCGATTATAGATTGTAATGAAATAGCTAGTTCTAACACTAGGTACTCATTTTTTATAATAATGCCATTGATGTAGTGAACACTGGAGCATGTACAAGGAATATTTGTGTTACAGTTGTCGAGGACACCAACTGCCCGCACAAGTGACAATTATACAACATTACTAGGTAATCCTGTAGCGGTATACAAAAAATACTGCAGCAACATATTATTATTATAAAAAGTACTACGCTGCCATTTACAACACAAATGTAAAATTAACAACAACATATTATTATTATTACTAAAAGTACTACGCTGAGATTTACGACACAAATGGAGAATTAACAACAAAATTCTGAAACGCGCTATTAAAATTATCTTTGACATATGAGCATTTAGAAAAACCCGACAACAATCTGTCGGGTAGTGACCTACCAGACATAACAGCCGTCTGGTCGGTGGATCTTCTCTATTCTGTGGATTAATAAGGAACTCTAAAACCTGTTCCTCATACTTAAAAAAAACTATTGGGATGGAAGATGAAAGATTGCGGTGTGAAAAGTGAAAAAGATGATGATGAGACTAATGATGGCCAGAACCAATGGTTTAACGTCCTATTCAAGGCACGGAGATGCTTGATATGTAATAGATAGTCACCCATCCACAGACCGATCTCTGCAAGCGTAACTTAACCTTAGATCGACTCGCGTGGCTGTTCTTACTTTGCCACGTTTCTCGAAATATCTTACCAAAATCACGTTACGTAAAGTCAGTCCAGTAAATTCCTTACATCATTTTGAGCGATGCAATTATCGTGCTAGAGGTTTCTCTCGTCTACCCCTACCTTGATAAGTTTGACACAAGTTGAAGGTAGAGGGGAAGCTATATTTTAATTAATTGTTGTTTCCGAGAACTGAACATGCTCACGCTCGAAGTAAATAACTCACGTGGTTGCAATGGAAGCACTCTGGAAGTTTCTAGAATTAATTACTTATTTATGTAGAGTTTCATGTTTCTGAGAAAGGCAAAGTATTCAATAATATGTTGACGTGGTTAACATATTATATGCAAATAATTTATGAGTATGCTCTGAGAAATATAGAGGAAACCTATACTTTTAATGATTTAAGTTTGAAATCACTAACCCGCCTTGAGCGAGCATGGTGAATGATGCTCTTTATTTGTATGACAAGAGATAATAAATAATATACTCTTTGCAGTGTGACAGTAATTGGATGATAAGGTAAATTAATGCCTAAAATATATGATATCTACAGAACAGGAAGCCAAGCAGGCAATCGCTCAAAGTAAAATAATAGTATTCATCTGATCAAACTGGAAGCCAACCCCAAAATATTTTTTGTCTTAGAAAAAAATCAAACAATGCTAACATGTTACATTTTAGCATTATGTGTTTGATTTTGTGTGTTTTATGTGTTTTTATTTACTTAAAAATAAAACTACACTTTGGGACTCCAGTTTTTAACACTACTACGATTTGAGCATATACTTTATTTAGTGTGTGGCTTGAGTGAAATATTCCGAAAAAAGTTTTGTACGCTAAACATGTATGGAACATTTTACTCAAACAGGTGCAACACGACACTGTATGTCGCTCAGCATCGGGAGGTCTCTTCAACGCGCTTACATTAATGGAGTTCAACTGTTCCGTACGTGTGCTTCGAAAAAATACTTAAAACTTTTTTTTTTATTGCTCAATTGTAAAATAATGTATTTTTGATAGATTGCTGAATCAAACAAGGTTTATAGTTATGGCAATACTTGAAAGGGCCATTTTGCAGCAGGGTTCTTGTTTAGATTGTGTTGAAGAAAAAGATGTTTTTTATACATGACATAACATCACATACATCCACAATTCACATGTTATGCTTAAGTTCCATTTAATAGGGGGGCGAGCCCATTGCCATCAACGGGGCACAAATCCAGCCTCCGTGGCTGCTACTTAAAATTTCCTGGTGGAAAAACCTAAGAACACTTTGCTCGACCTGGGTAAAATGTTTCTGTATTTCGTTTTCATTTTGCAAAAACCTAAATTGAGGCTTTGGGACAGAGTTCACCACTAGCTGCTCGTAAAAATATACACTAGATCAGGTGTGACAATTACAGAGCAACACGGAAATACAAACCTGACTCGACACGGTGTCGTCCCTCTACGGCATCCTCGGAAAAAAATGTTAAAAGAGATGTTTTTAAATAAAACTAGGAATAAAATAAAAGCGCGACTGCTGAGCATGAGGTCCTGGGTTCGATTCCTGGGTAGGGCAAAGTGTTATTGGGTTTTCCCATCAGGAATTTCCCAGTAGCAGCCAGGGAGTCTGAATTTGCACCCGGTTGATGGCAATAGGCTAGCCTATTGCCCCCTATTACATGGGACTTAAACATAACTGGAGAAAATTGCGTGTAGTTACTATTAGGTACTCTGCTTAACCCTTCGGGGATTACAGGCGTCATGTTACGTTATATTAATATGTTAGGAATAAAATAAATAGCACGACATCATCAAGAAAAGCTGTCGCAATGTAGAAGTTCATTTATGTTCCGATCATGTTCGTAAACTGCTTAATTTTATTTTCCAAAACTGCACAGAAAACGAAGTTTAAAATAAAATCACACTGTGCGTCAGTAAATACTAGACCCTATAAAAGACTGTACTGACCAACAAAACAGTCTTTGAAAGCAAAACAACTGTAATTGCGCTACAACCCAAACGACTACTTTCAATAAAAATGTCGTATCGGTATTTGGATGCACTAACACAGTTAATTACCGCTTTTAAAAAGATACTCATTTAACAACAACTAAAACCCGACCCTAACGTGGCGTGGATAAGGTTAAAATTCGAAATCAAGACATCTCTATACCAACATCGCCTGTTAAAGAGAAAATATATGAACAACCATTAAAAAGTTCTGTTTCTGCAATACAGGAACGGATGTTCAGAATTTATAACATAGTAGCTGGTGCCTTTGGAGGTTGTTCAGGTTAATTTATTCCTTGCTCAGTGCCAAGCTGAGGGCTTTATGTATATAAATACGACTAGCGGACGTCACGCGGTTGCACCCGTGTAGTTCCCGTTCCCGTGGGAATACGGGGATAAAACGGCCTATGTAACTCAATAAAGACGTGGCTTTCTAATGGTGAAAGAATTTCTGAAATCAGCGCAGTAGTTTTCCAGTTTATTCATTACAAACATACACACAGACCAATACAAATCTTTCCTTTTTATAATATTAGTGTAGACTGGTCAAAAGGCCTTTTACAAAAGAAAACAGTAACAACCAGTGATATTTTATGTTCTTGAATGATGTTACCGGTATCTCACTCCCCACTAAAGATTCAATTAAAATTAAATAAGTGCGATCAAGTGGCAGATCGGTTGCAGACACCGGATTCTGTCTGATAGTTCAATGCAGTATCTGTCAGTGTTTAGTGTACCGGTTTTAACAAACCTTGACCGGAGGTCAGATAGACGGTCACATGTAAAATACTGTATTCAGGTGCATCTGTTTAAACTGGAACTAGATTCTCAAAAGTGCAAATTAAGAGGGTAGTGAAACGATGGATTCAATATCAACATCTACATAAATAGCCTTTCTATGTTGTGGCTATGTTGGGGTCGGCCTCCAGTCTAACCAGATGCAGCTGATTACTAGTACCATTTTACCTTTTGGTAAAACTGGTTGACAGACTTTCGAGCCACTGACTTCCTGTAACGACTGTCAAAGATCTACAAATGACAGCCGGAGCCAAAGGCTTAACGTGCTTTACGAAGCATGAAGAATTTCGGTATGTAATGGGTGGTCACCCATAGACCAACCTAAGCAAGCACGGCTTAACCTGAAGATTGATCCGACCGGCTGTTATTATTTAGCCACGGATTCAATATCGACAAACCAAAATAATCTATCCAAAAAAAGCAATTTCGTACACACAGTTACACACACAGCTAAAAATATGAATAAACAAATACAATCCTAATACAGTGCTGCTACAATGTTTGCATCGGATTACATTCGATTCTTGTGGGAGTCAATTTAATATTTTTGTTTTGTTCAATATATTTGTTTGAATTTATTTTAATGTTTTCCTATTTGTTTGAGGTCTTAAATGTTTGCGGTTATATCAAGACCGCGTTGAATTGGTTTCCGCGTTTGTGTATTGTCGTTTCTGTGTATATTTTTATCTACTCGATTTATAATATCCAATTATCCAGTAACACGTTTTATTATCTCTGGCTCAGTATCTATAACATTACCAACTACTTATTATGACATTGTGTTACTTTAAATACTGCAATCTGTTAACACATGTCATTTTATAATACTACATTTTAGATTACTTTTTGATTATCATTAACATTAAAAACGGGATATTTACTATGTTTACTATTTGTTTTGTGTTACCGATATTTTGGCGCTGTTGCAAGCACCATGATGATGGATAAAAACTAGTAAAGATGATAAATATCCCGATTTTAGTGTTAATGATAGTGAAGTTTCCATGTCAATTTAAAAACTTATGTTACTTATTTTTTGTCTCTCTTTCCCAGTTGGAATAACAACCATACTATATGCATGTTTAGTCTTAGGATTCATTTCCACATTTAATAATAACTTCAACGGTCTTGATAATCTTACCATCCATCTTAATCTTACTCTTTACTAACAATAACACACTTTCAACAACATCACTAACTATGTTTCCATCTCCATCTCTTCATACACAAGCGCTCTCTTCACTCAACAATTGCCATTCATCCAAGAGGAGCTCATGTCGAATGTTTCATTATCAGGCTGCGTCCAGAGTGGGAAGCTTACGCGAGTGTTGTGGCGCAAAAGAAGTTTCAAATATTTTATGATATCTTCGTTTGCGACCATAGTCGCACTGACTATGAAGACGCGTGAATGATAGCCGTTGAGTAGAAAGCAAAATGAAAGAAGTTGTTTTGAGCGTGTCTCTGGTCACCGCGTCGCAACGGACATACGCGAAAGAACCAACCATTTTGTTGGTGGCGGCCCATTCACTCAAGGCATTGAAATCACGCTGGAGAGCTATACAGTCAGACATGGAGTTTATAGTTGCATATATTTTCAGGTCGTTGGCGTCAAGTAGACATTTCCCGTTTACCATAATCAAGAAGAGCAAGGGACCTCAAATAGAACCCTGATTCACGCCTGATCGTGTTTGATATGCATCATCATCATCATCTTCCAAGCCTTTTCCCAACTATTTTGGGGTTGTCTTCCAGTCTAACCGGATGCATCTGAATACCAGTGTTTTACATGGAGCGACTGCCTATCTGACCTCCTCAACCCGGTTAGTACTGGGTAATACGTTACCCCTTGGTAAGACTGGTTGTCAGACTTTAAAGGCCACTGACTATGACAGCCGGCACCAACTGCTTAGCGTGCTTTCCGAGCCACGGAGGAAACTCGGTATGTATTAGGTGGTCACCCATCTACAGACCAACCTAGGCAAGCGCGGCTTAACCTAATAATCAACCTGAGCGGCTGTCATTATTTAGCCACGAGCTCCTCTGTATGATATGCATGTGAATTATATGAGCCAAGGCAAACTAATTTTGCTGACTGTCCCGGAGATAGTCAGAAATCAATGCCGGCTACAATAACTCTTTATGCACTGTGTCACCTTATCGCCCCCGCCACCGCCCCCGCTATCATCCTAGTCACCGCACATTTACTGTGTACGAAGCCTCTGTGTCAGTCCGACGCGGAATTGTGCTCTGCACCCTTTATCAATTGCCCTACGTGACTCGCCTTTTACATGCGACGATGCGAATTAACTGAATTGAGATTTATTTTGGCGTTCGTACTACGTTTGGGTTTTTATTAGTGTCTGTTGTCTTGGGTAAGCAATGTTTAGTAGGTCTTTTTTATTTAGTTGAGGTAAAATTTATTGTTGAAGGACGTGTTTTAATTGGTGTGATGGTTTTTTTTTGGTATTGATTTGACCTGACTGCCCCAGTAGAGGAATGTTGTTAAAAGTATCTCTTTTTACATGAACCTCATGTCTCTTATCCCCGAAGGATAATTGGGGGTACACCAATGCCATCAACCGGGCAATAATCTACACTCCATGGTTGCTACTGAGAATCTCTTAATTGAAAAATATAATAACCCCCCCTTTTAAAAAAATTTAGTGCTCCCTGGACCAACTTGGTATCCTTCTTTATTATTATGCACTTAAAGTGCATACGTTTTTATTTGTCAAAACATAAAATATCAACATCATACTTTTATAATGGCTTCGTTCCGTTTGGTAACTTTCCCATTTCGACAGCTAAACAAAAGACGTGCAAAACCTGTGGAAAAATGTCCCAATTCTTAAATATTTTAATCTTCATACGTTGAATCCCGTTTCGTCAACCATGAACTTCAACTGTCTTTTATACAGTACAGTCAGCTCCCAATGTTACAAGGAAACCTCATGTTATTTTTGTCTCTCTCTGGCACACTAAGATTTGTTACGAAAGAAATCAATTTGGAATTTGAACAGAAAGTACTAGGAGAACGGAATCGTCAAGAAGATCATAATAAAAGATATGGTGGACTCAAATTCTAACTCCTTCAATATCCCAAGCAAGCCCAAAAAAGGACACCAACGTTACAATAATTATCAACATAAATAAACCGGTCTTTAACAGCACCGAACCATTAACAATAACCAAACACAATCAACTCGACTTCCGCAATAATATTGAGATAAATTCCTTGGAACAAATAATTCAGTATTACACAAGGAATATTGACGAACATTCACAAACAGCGGTGAGTAATCAGATAAACAACGACGCACGACTGTGTTACAGTTCAACTAGCTACTCGTATCTTGTTGTAATCATTATCTGTTTAGTTGAAAACTTGCAGCTGTTTGATTGTGCGATTAGGAGGTCATCAAGGTAGACTATTTCATGTCTGGATAATATTGTTGATTATAATGAAACAAGACATTAAATGAGTAATTTCTTAAACGTTTACTATGAAATATTTTGTGTGTAAAGTTCTTTATTATAATAGTAATTCTTCAATATTCGGAAGGTTCACGGTCGCCAATCCAGAACTTTTCGATCCCATCGGTCATCCGAACGCTTGACTTAAATCGATAATATTAATTCAGCGTACCAATATCCAAAGTGTAATTTAAGCTGATTCAAATCATCGACCAGAAAAAATAAAACGCGCCCACTGTCACACGGCAGGGTAATAATTGGCAAATTATCTATAAAATATTTTCCGCCCACCTCTCACGATCTACTTCACCGTAACAAACGAGAAGGTTACAATAATAATTCCTGACTTCCAATAATATTCTTTTCTCTATCCAATATTCAGAATAACGAAAAAATACAACCTATATCTTTTCTAAGATAATCGTCTTTTATGTATCTTTACGATGTCTACATTTTATGTGTTTATACGACCCAACTTATTGACTGGAAAACTTCTAGAGCGATAAGAAGTAAACAATTAGGCAACCCACTGGCTGGTGTCGCCAAAAAAACTTTACGTTTCACTTCTCTTTATTGCCGAGTGGGATGTGCCTAAACGGCAACGTATCAATTATGGGATCGCGACGCGAGAATACCCAGTATTACGACGGCATAAATTTTATAGGGGTTCCACCCATAAAAATTGGAAATTATCAAACTGTAACGAAATTACCTCAATAAATTATTGCGTTTAGGGCAACGTTGAAAGTAATGCTGTTGATACACCAGATTGGATTAGCTCGCTTAATTTATCTGGAGTAGAGCGCGGCTAGAATAGTGATTTTGAATTCGGAGAGGAACGCAAGACAACAATTGATGTTGCTTCTTTGTTTGTCTCAGTTAAGAATGTTATTTGATTGTTCGCTTTGTCTCTGGCTGTACTTCACGATTATAGTGCTGTATTTACTATAGCTTTATGTTGGAGAAAAATACAATTGCCAAATAAACCTATATATTTAATAATGATAAAACCACTCTTATCGGCATTCCAGACTTTGTTGGCACGACAGTTCTATGTGCTGGCTCGATAAAGAGACTATTTTACTTCGACATTCACTTTGCTGCGGCAATTCCACCACAACGTTTAAGTAGCTACTGACATTTACTCTAGTACGTAAAGGTAAAACCGTAATCGAATCGATCGGAGGTTTGCACTTACGTCAAATGGAATTCGCAATCACCGGTCAGAAGCGAACGGAGATTACGATGGTTGATCGAAGCTGCAAAGAGGAGCCAATGGTTGAATCACCATGGTAACCACAGGGAAATTGCCGTGCGGTCAAACACAAGACTCAATTCCCATCATTAATATCTCGATAATTGACCTTATTCATAAGGAACATAAACTGTTAATTAAAACAAAACACGAGGTAAGGGACATCGACACGAAAACTATTTCTATGAATTATTCCATGTTCAGCATATTATTCAATCTACCTCAGAGAAGAATTTTTAGGTTATTTTTTTTTAACAACTTAATAAAAAATGTGATACATTACTTCAACGCTAGTGGGTCTCTAGAATCATGTACTTAATTGAAGATAAGAGTTTGCACTTCATTGGTGTCTCTTAAGTGGCACCAAAAAGAGAGAAAAAGTCACAACTCTTCTATCCCGAAGGAGTAAATAACAGTCAAGTACCACTAATATGTCTTCCAAACAATTGACTTCAAAATCAACTGTAGTAAACGGCACACTAACCCTTTCATTTCATTAACGACGGGAAGACTAATGTTAGGGCCCTTCAATTAGTCAGTGTTGCCGCAAGACCATTGTATCCCCAACTTAACGATGAACTGCTTCAGTAAAATTCACTCCTTCGAGTCCTGTTATGGTGTCTGTTATGGCGGTATTGATTACTAAGACTTCGGAGTGAATTTTGACAGGATCCTGAGTCAAATAAGTAATTTTTTTATTACACACAATTTTGCTTTCAGTTTTTTGTTTTACAAGCCGTGTGTATGGGATTTACTATCAAAAAAAAATATTGCATTTTATTGGAGTAATTGATTGAAATAAAAGGTTAGACTGTGAAACTTTCATCAGCTATTTAACCCCTATAAGGGATGTCAGAGTCGTGTTGACCCAAAGGTTAAGGTTTCGCTTCTCTTGCACAAGGTTGTGGGACCAAATGTGAACAAGTACCAATGTGACTTTTTCAATTTATATGTTTCTACGGTTATTTTGGACATCCCAGACAACGGTGAAGGAAAGATCGTGAGGAAACCTGTAGTCATAATTAATTTATGTCAGAAATCACCAACCCGGCTTAAGCACGCGTGGTGATCAATCCTCGTACCTTCTCGGTACGAGAAGAGGTCTTTGACAGCAATAGGCTGGCGATTCTCTATAGTAATAACTATAGGGAATCGTTTTTCAAAAAACCGATCACCATCTTTATTACTAAGGTACCCGTGAAAACTTTAATGCATCTAGACGTAAAGACTATGTGTTTTCTGTCAGTGTATTCAAGATTTTTATTTTGTAGACTAGCTTCTGCCAGCGGCTTCGCCCGCGTGAAGTTTGATAATTGTTCCATGGAATCTTACTACCGGGATAAAAAGTATCTTATGTGTTAATCCAGGTTATAAACTATCTGTGTGCTAAATTGTCATCCAAATCCGTTCAGTAGTTTTTGCGTGAAATAGTAACAAACATCCATACATCCATACTCACAAACTTTCGCATTTATACTATTAGTAGGAAGTAGGACAGGACTGGAAACTCACACGTTTGAGGTTTTTGGGATATTCGTTAAAGTTTCTATGTCCGCAATTTACTTTATTAGAGCAATTCAGTAACTCATTTCAGAGAACCCGACCTCATTACGCCCATAACTATGTCCATTACACGGTAAAGTCATCAATTATACTTTCCAGCTTCGTCCATCTGAATTTCTGAATGAGTTGTTCAACTTCGATTTTATTTATTGACTTTGTGGTAATTTGTCCCGATCTTGGGCCCCGCTTTCATGTCGTTTACGGTAACTTGAGATTACTTTGAAAATAGCGTTTTGTTCTATTGATGAGTTTTCAAGTTTTCTTCCTCCGTATTAGACGTATTGAATTTTATGTTTGGAGAAGAGAATTGTTTTGTGGGTTAAAGCCAAACTTCGGGATATTGTGTTACTTACCTCCGGCTTTTGTCTTGAGTCATATGAAACTTGGAAATGTTAATTTTTTTGCTGTGTTATTATTGCTTTTGTTCAACCCCATGCCCTAAAATAAGCTCATCACTAACGTACGCAAGTTTTTATTAGGACCCTGTCTAAAACAGAAATATTTTCAATGTAAAATACTTTTTCTCAGTAATATTATTTCTCTCTGCATCTAAGATATTTCTCGAAGAGTGTCGAACTATAAAATTGTATCGCTAGTCCGCACGCAAAGCTATACCACCATAAAGCAGGAATACCGACAAGTTTAATTACCCTTCAAAGCCATTCCAGTATTCCTCTCAGAATTTCCTGCAACAATATCTTAATTATCGAAGGCGTCCGATAGTCACGCCTTCGCAGACAGGTGGAATTGGTTTAATTGTGCAACCGATGGCTATTTGCTAAATAAGTTAGCAGTTTCTGGTCACGTAAAGCATTGCTCGCAGAATGCTGCCACCATTGTAGACGCTACGGCTTCAGTTCAAATTATATTGTATTTAAGGATTTAGAAGTTGTGTTTTGTTGTTGGTTTTGATCGAAGTAATTTTTAGTGGAGAAGTAAAAATTAATTGGCAACACGTTTTCTGTGAAAAAGATTGTGGTTTTCGAAAACAAAATATGTGATCTAATTAAAAACAAAAACAGAAAACAAAAAAAAACAAAAACAATACTTTAAGTTTAATTAAAAGAAAGCAATTAGACCAAATCTTGTCTTCATCATCATCATCATATCAGCCCGGAATCATCCACTGCTGGGTATAGGCCTCCTCTTTTTCTGCCACACTTCCCGGTTCTGTGCATCCCTGATCCAGGTGTTTCCCGCGACTTTGACGATATCGTCAACCCAACGAGCTTTAGGATGGCCCTGGTTTCTGTGGCCTTACCTTGGTCACCACTCGGTTAAATCTTGTTTTATTAGTGATATATTCGTAATGAGAAAGTTTGTGAGAATGGATGTATAGACACATTAATCTTTATTAATAAACCGTAAGGAGGAGTACTTTGACGCCTATTGACGTCGTTGTATACATGTAGGTACTTACAATTTTATTTTTGTAATTATATAGAGGTCTAGTTGTAGTATATAAACAGGGTGAAAACCACCTCATCACGAAGCCGTCAAGCAAGCATGCTGTACATCAAACTAAGTAACTTTACGCAAAAATTATTGCTGGGAAACAACTTTTTTTTGCACTCAAAACATTGTGCTGATTGATCGATTGAATAGTACGAGGGTCGTGGAGGTGGTTAAAGTAAAAAATTTACATTAAAAACTTGTGTTTAAAAAAAGTTGTCAAAAAGTTGGAACTTTGACCCCCAATATCTCCGTAACTAGAAGGTTCCCAAGTATGGTGTAGAACAAAAAAATGATCGCAATGATGTGGAGAACAAGTGCCTTTCGGCTTCGTTAATAGGTGTTTCACACCCTTCATAATAAAAATATGGATAGATACATACATGTTTGTTATTTATTCACGTAAAAACCACTAAATGGATTTGAATGAGCACACAGATAGTTTATAACCTGGATTAACACATAGGATACTTTTTATCCCAGTAGTAAGATCCCGTGGGGCAATTACCGAAATCCACGCGGCCGCGGGCGAATGACATAATTTAGTAAAAACATATAGACATGAACATGAATCTAATTACGTAGGTGAACTTAAGTTTCTTTTTACAGTAAGTACTTAAAGTTAAAAAAAAATACAAAGTATAAGACCAAATCATTAGGACTGTAAAGAGAGAAATTCAATTAGAGTAAATAATTAATAAGTAATATTAGCATTACTGAACATTCAAAAGTTTAATATAATTTTAATTTTATACAAAGACAACAAAAACGTCGTTACAAAAACTCAAAAAAATCCAGGCCAAAATGAAAATAAATTAAACATCAAAAAATATTAAAGCCTATCTCATAAACGAAGGCCTAACCACAAAAACTCATTTCAAAATCGATTAACAAAGATCAAAGCGCTAACACCCAGTGGCTATCGTAATGAGATTTTTACTCCGAAAAACGATGTTTGAAATTATTGGTCGAGAATTATCGTGTCTTTGAAGAATTATCGAAGCCCTTATAGGTCGAGTGAACACAAGATCATGACCGACTTTGAGTAACATTGAGTGCTTCTTGATAATTTTATTGGTTCGTCTTCATAGTAAGGGACGAATCTCATTAGGTTCAGGACCCATCAATGTCAAGATATTATTCAGATTTTTAATTAAATGGAAAGGTAAGTGGTCTCGTGTGTCTCGTTAATGTAAACTTGTAATTAGATCGTCTGAAGATTTTTTAAATTAATTAGTTTTTTTGTTATTAGTGATTAACTAAATTTATTTATTTAAAACAATATTTTTTTTTTAAATATAAATATGTTAAATTTGTATGTCAGTTTTTCACATAAACAATTATCTTAATAACCACGGAATACAATTATCTTAATGAAAGTGAAAACCGTATCAAAATCCGATGGGTATTTTGTGGAACAACGCGGCTACACATAACATCACGCCTGCAATCCCTGAAGGGTTAGGCAGAGGTGTACCTAATAACACACCCACATTTTTCCAGTTATGTTTTGAGTCCCATGTAATAGAGGCCGAGCCTATTGCCATCAATCAGGCACAAATCCAGCATCCGTGGCTGCGGCTAAGAAATTCTTGACGAAAAAACGACGCGCTTGACCTGCTTGCTAGACCACATTTTACAATCTCTAAACAGACCGACCTGGAACAACACTGTACATTAAAAATTAAGAATGAATACCTACGTATTTGAAGTTTGGTTTTTAACAAAGCACAGCGTCTATTCAATAAATACTACATAATAAAAATGGCTTCTCAGAACTTAAGGGTTAGTTTTCTTTATACACAAACCTACGTCTTAGGGCGCTTTCAATTCAGACGTTTCGTGTCGGTATGCACTGCGGTACCGACGCCGCACGGTTGCCGCACCGCGCGCTTTGTATAAAAACGTACGCAACAACAAACGCCAAGCAGCCAACGCCGCAGAGGTGCGACACGAAACGCGATACAAACGCGCGTGTGAAGCGCGTTCGAAACTCGTATGAAGCAAAGAAACGAAGTTGAAACAAAGGGTCAAAGCCAGCATAAGCAGTGTTGTCTCAACCGACGCCATTGTACAACTGACGAGGAGTCTATGACCAAAACGCGGAAGCTACGAGCGACTACAACGCGTCTGTATCGCTGTATCTGCGCGTATACGCGCAGTAGACGCGTGTTTCACGATCGCCGCGTGTGCTTAGGTTACAAGGTTGCGTTCAAATCTAGTTTGAAGCGCCTATACGTGCGACGTCTGCGCGTTTAAAATACGCCGTATGCTAGAGGCCTAATCACAGCGATCTAAAATAAAGAGGATCCAAAATAGACCAACAAACCTTTGAACTTTAACCTTTTCTACCTACATTCGAATTCAAAAGAAAATTAAAGTCATTGTTATTGAAGAAAATTTATTACAGCATAGAAGAGTTTCTCAAAGATAATAGTAGTTCTAACTATTTATAAGTGACATTATATCAAAATCAATTTTATTGACATACATTTTTTTGAATATAAATTCGAAGAAATGTATGTCAATAAAATTCATTGCTACCAATCTACATTTTAAGACATTGACATTTAGTTTTTTTTAATAATATTTTTTATTTATGACTTATAATATTATGACGAATGTGGAAAGTATCATTATTAAATTTTAATTTGTTTCCAGGCTTAACGATGATTATTTAATTTTGTGTTACATTTAATAATAAAACCCACTGTTCGACACAAATGTAAATTTGTTGAAGAATAAATAAATAAATATATTCTGAGTCCTAATCTCTATAATAGAGGCATCTCATCTAGCTATACATTTCCAGTATATCATGGCCGGAAGAAACGGTATAACCATGACGCAAAACCGCCAAATATGGAGAGATTTGGAAGAGACCTACACTCAACATTGGATGGCCAAGGGTTGAAGAAAAAGAAGAAGATGGCCTCGCTTTGTATAGATTTCCCGTACAATGAGAGATCCACATAAATTGGTTTTGTATAGCTTGATTTGTCGCCGTGCGTACATCTAACTGTCAGTTGAAGATTGATGAAAAAAGATTTATTTTTTCCGTCAATGGTACATGGATCCTTCAATTCATAAAATAACATTTAATTCAACATGTTCTAATAATAACAAGCCTTTCGTAAATAAATACTAAGGGTCATACATTAAAAGGTATGATTCGGTTTCCCTCATTCATATATTCTTTACCCATTCACCTTTTGGAAAACATTATTTTACTTGAATAAATATTACGTTCATACATGTTTTATTGCTTGCTTGTGCACGTGATTGCTTTCGTGGAATCAATGTCTTGCGTTGCGAAGAAATCTTTGTTGGATGAAAAATGACTTTTGGGAAATCGCTGGAATAACCTGATACAAAATAATGAGCTAGTTTTATTCAAAAGAGGTGTAAAAACACTCTTGATGGAGGATGCTCCATCAAAAGTGTTTTTACACCTCTAAAAAAGTTTCTCAGCAATAACTATTACAAAATATTTCTTAGTTTTATGTACAGATACAACAGGCTACCCGAAACTATAAAATTTTACCACACAACTTTGAACCTAATGTGTTAGCGAGAAATTTATTTCATAAAGAAATTTAACAGATTCTGGTTGTAGTAGCTTAATGTGTTAGATTGGAGCTATGGGTCGTTTTATACCATGTAGAAACACAAGGGACATAAAAACTATAATAGCCAGAATAGGTCAATACTATTGTTTTCTTCTTTCTTCGATAGCCTGTCTCACGACTACACCTGCAAAGCCTGCAAAGTGAGACAACCCAAAAACCATCAAATCCCAAAAAAGAAGTAACGCCTTTCGTTTCGCACTGTCGTAGTGTCGACCTGTCACCTGTCTATACATTGTTGTCGTTCCAGAACATTCCACTGGCTTTTTATTCTGATCAAAACTTGAGCTTGAACTTTTGTCTTAAGGTGAAATTTCGGGAGGGTATTACTCCACTGTTTGACACTGTACCTCCAAAATTAAACATGATATCGTTTTGTCTCATTATTAATTTTGTCTGTGCGGAAACAGAATAGTAAACTAAAAAGCCATTAAAAAGTTACGAGCTTAAAATATTCGTTTTTATTGCCAATTTTAACGCAACTTTGGGCGGAAATTAGTAATAAAAGAAATGTCAAATTTCAAAAACAAATTTAAAACCGACAAAGCAAAACTATCGAAGAATTCAATAAATTTGTATGTGTAATTGATTTAAGCAGTGGTTTTTTTCATAAAACTAGATTTTCCAAAGGCCTTTTCGTATTTTTTACGCACGCTTTTTACTATGAATTATCGTGCATCTCACTGAACTCACTCTGTCGGGCATGATACCAGGTGACACTGCGTGCTTTTTGGCCACGCCCACCAATGAGTTAGAGCCCGCTACTAGTGTCACCTTAACAAACACGTTCGAAATAACGTTGCTTTGGCAAAATGAAATCTTCTTTCCAGGCCCATACCATACCCTTTGTATTAGGATTTTTATCAGAATATTCTCACAGCAAGTTTGAGTTTTGTTTAATGTTAACAGGCTCGTCTCCTGGCGAAATGTAAGTGTAGTACCTATTAGGTGTTCCGTTGCCGAAGCATTCGGGAACCACGAACGTGATGTTACGTTATTTCTTGCATTAAAATTCATCAGCATTTTCTTATGGCAGTAAATAGCAGTGATAGCCTAGTGGTGTGACCGTCAGAATTTCAAGTCATAAATCTTAAGTTCCAACCCAAGACACACACCTCTGATTTTCCGGATGGAAATTATCGTGAGGAAACCAGCATGCCTGAGAGATATTTCTCGACGTCATGTAAAGCATAGTCAGAGGCCCATGGGCGGCATAAAAACTCTGAAACCAAGTTAGGTACTAACAACACGATAAAGAAGAACCGTCTTCTTAAACCACAATTATTTCTCACCTTTTAGAAAAACCCACTCATAATCTAAAATAACACACATTTCCTATGTACCACAAATTGGGACTTACCAGTGTATGAAGAGTAATCAAAACGTACAATCGTACTTTATTTAACCGTCCAACTCAATTCCATGCTGTATTTGCGAAGCACGAAATTACACCAATCCAGTATTGAATAATGGAAATTTGGATACGAATATGCAGATGCCTAAAATTTATAGGATTTTTTAAATCTACGAATACGATTATTACATTTCGTGGAAAAATCGACATGGATATTATGTTTTTATGTTTTCATTTACATTGCATTTTTTTTTTATTAAAAAAAAAAACAAAATACTATATAATAGAATTCTACATTTTGAGTTAATATGATCAGTTCTATGAGTAACTGATTCACAGGATAGAAAACAGTTGGAAACATTGTATGTGTACGTATATAGAATATTTATGCCCTCTATAGTGTATAGAATTTAATGCAAAATAATATGTTGTCGCACATAAAAGCACAGGCAAATTCTCATACTCAGATAGATATTTTCTTTTATTTTTTTGCTTTCAATAGGGTAGATGACAAAAAAAAATCTAATTAGTCCGTCAGATAGATTTCCAAAAAACGTGGACACATATTTTTTCTTTTTCACGTAAACAAAAAATTAAGACGATACAGTGCGTCGAAAAATCGTGTGACGTCACATTTGAGTACATTTTTTACTCAAATGTGACGTCACAAGCCCCCACTCATGATCTTTGAAAAGTTTTATCGTCGTCAATTTTTCTTAATTTGATAAAACAAAAAACACGTATCCAATATTTTTTGATAATCTGACGGACTAAACAGAATTATATTTTTTTTAGTCAGTCATCATCCCTAGTTTCTGTATGCATTGCTGACTGAGGCCAATCTTAAAGCAAATAGTCGAGTTCGACCCGTCTGTACAAAAATCGACTAAAACAAGCATTCCTGCGGTAAGGATTTCTTCCGAATCGATAACACACAACATTAACGTTTAAACATACCTGCATTCACACCTGATACCGACACCTACGTCACCGTCGCTTTAACTTTCCTACCGAAGGGTTCGACGCGAGAAAACTTCGTCTCCTGAAAAGGGAGTAAAAAGTTTCTAATGAACAAACTTCCGTACACGCATGCCCCATGGAAATTAGACATTGTTTCTGCATACTTTTTGTGTCTTCGTGATCGATTGGCGTTATAAGAAGTTTGCACTTAGGGTGAATGAAAACAAGTTCAACACAAAGGTTTTTTAAGTGGCTGTTTAAGTGCTTCAAAATATTTGATTGCTATTGAGGTGTAAAATGCATGTGTATTACGGCAAGTTTGATCAGATACTATTATGTTATAATAGGTATTTTGTAGGTACCTCTTTCTTTTGTTGTGTTTTTTTTTTTTTTCGAGTGTTTTTTATCTGCGGAAACTTGTAAAAAATTGCCTTCAAATTCGTATAGTTTAAGAACATTGTACAAATTAACTGTAAGTTTTCCGAACAGTAAAAAAATAAAATAAAATACTAATGTGTCTGATCATGAAATAGTAAAGATTCTGTTTTTAAAGAATTTAATAACAGGTTCATAACTAGAAGGTGTAACCTTCTAGTTATGAACCTGTTATTAAATTCTTTATTTGTATATATTTTAATAATAATATTTTATTTGTACAATAAGTTGGTCTTCAAAACATTGAGAATTCTTGGACAGAACTACCACCAATACAGTCAAATAAGCGTGGTGATAAATGCCTTCTTTTATGAGAATGATTATGTTTTTTTTAAGGTCTAAAAACATGGCTTTAAAATACTGACGAAACTTTTTTTAACAAATTAATTTTATGATTTACCAACATCCTCTTCCACAATTACAATTCTTATCCTACTTTATTGGTACATGAGCTACAACACGCAATACGTTTCCCCCACAATTTCACCTCTCATTTACTACTTTCTTATGTCGACAATTACATTTATAGGCATGTCTCTGTTGCGTTATCATGTAACTTGGGAGGCGGTTGCCGCTGTAATTATATGAGTTGGTAGTATATTTTCCTTACTTTAGTAGATTAAGGGGCATATTTTGGGTTAATATATGGTTATTTATAAGGGAGTTATACTGGATGCGGTTTCGAGGGATTTATGTTACAGAAACACCTGATGCATTATTTACTCTAGTTTTTTTAACAGAACTTCACTCCTGTTATCTTTGAAGGGATAGGAGAGAAAGACGTGTACGGAACACCTACATCTCACCAGTTTTGTTAACCATGTAATAGGGGGCTTGCCTATGGTTTCCGGGTAAGTAAAAGGTCATTCAGATCAGTTGTTATCTGAAAAGTTGCATAAGAACTCACACGGAGTCAACAATTTTTTTTTCGTCTATAGTACGAAGAGCTTTAAGTACTGAGGCACGTACGTAGTACACGTTATGCTGCAAAAACTTTCTAACGTCGATTCAATTGATTTGTGAAGCAAAATAAAGAATATCGAATAGACGGGGTGTGATGTATGTGGGTGTGGTTTAAATTGAGACAAGGGCAAGAGAATGATGGAGTGTGTCATCATCATCATCATTTCAGCCGAAAGACGTCCACTGCTGGACATAAGCCTCCCCCAAGTGTCGCCACGTTGACCGGTCCCGTGCGACTCGCATCCAGCGGATTCCCGCAACCATCACCAGGTCATCCGTCCACCGAGTGGGAGGCCTTCCAACGCAACGTCTTCTGGTTCACGGTCGCAACTCCAGAACTTTTCGGCCCCATAGGCCATCCGTTCTGCGTGCAATGTGCCCTGCCCACTGCCACTTAAGTTTGTTTATGGAGTGTGTATATTCCACCAAATCATAAGCATTTACAGCCTTCTATCTGCCTCATCTTTTAGTAAAAATCAAGTACTACAAATACCATAACAGTATTTTATTTTACACCGGGTTATAAATAAATTCCGCTCCGTCGAATGTCGTTTACTGTTATTAAAATTTTGGCGACAACTATAGCTACAAACTGCAAAATTGCTGCTGCGTGCTGCAAAGTTTACATACGTTTTATGCTTCACTTCAGATTCACCTTAACATGCATTTAACACCCCTTTTTAAATTCCCTGTCCTACCTGTTAAGAAAACAAACTGAAATTATGAAAACAAGCAGATTCCTTATTAAGCAGCGTTTTCACTTAGTGTTCAGCGAGCAAACATTCGTTTGCAAGGTAAATGAAAGCGGTTGGAATGAGCGAAAATGTTGCGCGCGCAGTCAGATGTAGACTGGTACTGTTCAGAAACTGTGTATGTTTTGATATAATATGTTAAGAAATACAAAACTCTTTTTATTTATTAAAAATGCCTTGCATTGGTGCTTAAAAACATTGTGGTACACTTATTTAAGTTTCTAAAACATCACTTGTTTTACAATTTATTGTTTTATGTAGCATGTTTTCGATGAAACGGAACGCACTCTCAAAACGCGTCGTCTTCGATAATGCCGGTAGTGACGTCAAAGACTATGTGTCAAAGAAACACTTTTTTTGAAAAGTTGTCAAAGTTTCACTGAGATTTTATCATAATATCGTTATCGCAATTTTAGCTTGAATAAAGCACATACAATTAGTAAAATTAAATTAAAATTAGATGTAAACAAGGCAGATTAAGGTAAATGACGTCACATCATGGCCATGTCGACAGTCACGACACACGAGTTTTAGACGCACTGTATCGTCTTCATTTTTTGTTTACGTGAAAAAAGAAAAAATATCAGTCCAATATTTTTTGGAAATCTATCTGACGGACTATTAAGATTTTTTTGTCATCTACCCTATTGTCCTTAAATCATACAGTGCCACCAACTTAATCTGTTCATTTGAGGGCGTCGCTAGTGGTGATTTTGGTATTGTTATCTTAGAAACTCACCAATAAAAAAGGTAAGTAAAACATAAGGCAGTCTTTCTAATATCATTAGAATATAATATTAAAATACGAATAGTGCTATGAATTTTATTAAGTAAATAAATAAAGCAAAAAGTGCGAAATAATAGGATTTTGATTTATATTTTGTAAAAATAATTTGTGGTTTTCATGGTTTCTTAGTTCGAGCGGCCGCGGATTTCCTGTCTTAGTCGAGCTATCTGCTGATTGCCTCAAGTATTCATCTTCTGAGTGACTCGAATTGCATTGACTGTCACTCTGTAATTTATTTAATAATGGGTGATTTAATTTTCCAAATGTTTCATCACTGACCTGTCACAGCCGCAACGCGGATTGGCGGCCCCTGGCAGCGGCATGACGTTTATAAAATGGTAGCTGTAGTTCCAATTTTGTCCACGTTCACATCTAAGTTGGTTGCACTATATAAATGAACGTAACAGCAACTAAAACACAACCAGTAGCAATCGTCTGCTCCACAATAAGCCTCCAAAAAACCGTTCATCCATTCTGAATGCGAATCCGTTAGTCAGGTGATTGGAGATGTATGCCCCTCATTAATACCAACAACTATGTTGTTCTTACTTTCTTTAGTTTTCCCTTCTTGGCAACTATCGTTATCAGGGGTATTCGGGTAACACTAGTCTTATTTCAGGGTACTTTCTTTGAGGATAGATAAATGGTTTCACTTTTATTGTAGAGAGGTCAAGCTAAGAAATGGAAAGATCGCTTTACCTTTTTATACTTCGACTTTATGAAGTAGTTCGTTTTGACCTTATTTCTTGTAGTTTTATGATAAAACCAACATTGGATCGGTGTAAACGTAACTTAGATACATCGATTTTTGTATCGAAAAAAGCATAGTTATCTTATAGCATTTTAGTAAAATGGTTTGCAACAAGGCACAACACCAGTATCATCTATAGGTATGAATAAATTCTTAAAATTATGAAAATATTATTAGGAAACGAGAATTTTTAATTTTAAAATCGACGTATTTTCGTCGTCATTACAACGCGCGCTCGTGCTAGGGCATCGGGTCTTCAAAAATATTGGAATGGAGTGCGTTTAGAAGTACATAGTTTTTTTGACTGACTTCCAAAAAAGAAGGAGGTTATATAAACCAGTATTGAATGGGGTTAAGTAGAACGAGGAAAGTAGGCCTTTGCTTTGAAGTGGGACAAAGCTGGTTACTAATATAAACCTTTAGTTTCGAAAGTGTGCAATAAAAACAATTAGGAAGTATTTGTACATCCTTTACATTTTGAATATAAAGATTTACTTTTTTTATATTTTCGGATCGGTTTTAAAAAGATTCCTTCCGCTTTATGAAAGCTCATGTTGTATCGTAGACGTATAATCATCTATCTAAAAACAAACTAACAAACAAGGAAAAATCCACAAACTTGGCTAAGTTTAGATACTAACTTATGCATGTACCCTTGTTAAAGCTATCCTTTCGGGACAAACATCACAATAATGATGTACCTATTTGCAAATGTGTCCACCTTCCTGCCCTTGACCTTCTAAATAAAAAATGGCGAACCTCCCATAGGTAATGAGCCCCTGAACCTTGAATATAAAGTGGGCATTTGGCACAAACACTCAACATCACTCACTGATTGCCAAGTTTGTGGTACAACTTTTGTTTAGGAACACATTAGATATGCATATGTACATAAGCACCCTATGACAATGAGGTAAGGTTGAAAGTTGGTTAATGTGTTTTAAGGAGGGTTTCGTTTATGGTAAATGCAAAGACATTAGTATCTACTTATTTAGCTGCCTTCTTATAAATCAGAATTTATTAGTGATGGGCACAAAATGACTTATGATGGCAGAGTTTTGGCTTTTGCTCTGCTTCAATGCCAAAAGACAACATTTTGCTTATAATTGTTGCATTTAGTGATGCCTCACTAGACCTTAAATTCAATTATGTAAGTAAGCAATGAAAAATTAGAATACAGTCTGGGGCACTGGTCCATGTACCTGAAAAATAGGACAAATAAATAAAATATCGTGGGTAGAGTACAAAAAAAAAACATGTGAAGGACGAATTCGATTTTCTCAAAGTGTTTTTACCTGTGACTTTGACATTGCAAAAAGGTTTTATAAATAAAGTGAAACATACTCACCTAAAAGAATAAAAAATATCCTATAATCCACACGTCCAGACATCTTAGCACAAATTGAAAAAGGTCTAAGGTAGTGCTATAAATTTATCCGCTGCCCGAGGGTAGTTATAAATAAAAAAGTGGAACAATTACTATACGTGTGTGGGCTATCAATAAGCCGCAGCTAATATTATGAGGTTATAGGTTTGGCGAGGGGCCAGGCAGAGAAACAGGCTATTTCTCTCAGGCACACCGAGAGATAAGCTGGGCCCGTACTGCTGTATAATTGGTACCTATAATGGTATGACGAACGAAGCCTAAAGATATCAGTCACAATTTCAACGTCCATAATTGTAATATTAGTACTACTTCAAATTCAAAGCTCCTTGATAAAGGACAGGTGCGTGGCACTTGAATGTGGGCGTGTATGACCAGATGAACGAAGGTAGACGAATCAAAAGCCAACATCCTTCCATACCAAGGTTACCGACGTAGCCCGAAGAATTGCCAAACTTAAGTAATAGTGGGCACAACACATTGCTCGCAGAACGGATGGCCTATGGGGCCGAAAAGTTCTGGAGTGGCGACGACATTGGAAGGCCTTCCACTAGGTGCGGTTGCGGGGATTCGCTGGATGCAAGATATACAGGACCGGCCAACGTGGCGGCACTTGGGGGAGGCCTATGTCCAGCAGTGGACGTCTTTCGGCTGAAATGATGATGCTCATGATGATCCTTACATACCGTAAGGATCGTAGCCGATAGCGTTCTGTTGCTTACCCCCTTGGCTAAAAGGCGTTACTTTATGTATGTGATAAAAACCTCAGATTGCGATTGAGGATACTAGAAATAACTAGTATTTTCAGCTCCTCAAATATTACGGATGAGACTTCAATTTACGTAAATAGATTCACAAGTTACACGAGTAAGAATATATTACCAGCACTCCTAACATTAACTGAACTAATTCAAGCAAAAGCTTCTCAACGAATGAATAGATTTCATCAGCATACAATTAAGAATCCTTCGAAGGCTGGCTTTATAACAATTGTTTAAGGTTTTCACACAATTAAGTCAGTAACTCGAATTATAAAGAATTCTTTGAACTGGCTCGGTGGAAATCTAAGCCATATTGGCCGCAAATATTGTGTTAACTAAAAGTGTTGTCTTTAAAAGTTGGCGAGGTGAGCCAACATTGCCCATTAGGTACGTTGTATATTTTTGAGTAAGCTTAACGAGTTTTTAGTCAAAGAGCTTCGGTGAACGCTTCCTCTTTAGACCCTCCAACGTTTATTTATCATGTGTACACAGCAAAGGGGAACGACTTAATACATTATGAATGTGCAAATTGACTCATCTTAACATTATTTTGACTACGTTAGCTTTGGTGTCATTATACGGCCGACTCGAAGAAGCAACATTTAATATATTTCTAAGAAAATTCGAGTCATTCCTCCAAATTAAGTGTTTTATTCAACCTTTTCAGTTTTTGCGTCGAGCAAAAAACGACGGTATTTATATTTTTCCTCAACTGGGTATTAGAACCCAATTGTGTCTGAAAATTGAGATGGACAGTTAGTTTTTTTAGGATATGTTGGCTGTTTTTACAACGGAACTGGTGTTTTTTAAGTAATGGGATTTTTTTTGTTGTGGCTATTATTATTATCAGCAAGTAGGTAGTCTATAAAAAAGGCCTTTGCTAAAGAGTGGGACAGAGCAGGTTAGTAAAAAATAAACAGCTATTCAATACATTTCGACCGTATTAAGGCAAAAACCCACCGCGGCGCACGGAGAGGCTACGCACGTGTGTTTAACTTCACTTTATAAGAAAACGTATGTGATTGTGTCCACTGCAAACCAAGGACACGCTATGCATGAATTGACGTCATTAGTAAGTACTATCGAGGACACTTCTGCCTGATTACCACTAAGCTAATTTTTTCTTGCACTAACAACATAGAAACGCTCTCTAGCCCCGCCCCGTTGGCTTTGTATAGAAATAATGAATGAAAAGATACCGATCGGCCGAGCGCACTGACGACGCACGCCAATCGAGAGTTATTGTTATTTTGCGCGCCAAAATTGACGCTTTCCTAATAGGCCTAAACTTTAAGGGGGTGTGGCTCGGCGCTTCCGCATGATTTAAGCGAAAAAAATTATAGCTGATCAGGCGGAAAAGTCCATGACTGTACCTGAGTATCTTGCTCGAATAAGGCGCTCACATACCTTAACGATGTCAACGCTATGCACGCTGTGCACGTGGTACACGCTATACGCGAATTTTAATTTACCCACGACCATGACGCGGTTGGCCACACATGCTACAGTTGTAGGTACATAATCGTGGGCGTGTAGTGTGTTGTTAACGTAGGAAACGTAGACCCACGATGTCAAACAAATGAGTCCACGCAGCTGAAATGCGCCACGTAGCCGTGCACAGCGTGCACCGCAGTGGGTTTGTGCCCTTACAGTTTTATAGGAAACAGCTGTTTTTGTTTAATCATCATCATCAATTAATGTTCCCACTGCTGGGACACAGGCCTCCTCTCTATGAGAGGAAATGGGCTATAATCCACCACGCGGGCCCAGTGCGAATTGGTAGATGTCACATGTCTTCGAATTTTTGGTTCGATTTGTTTAATTTTTGTTTAATAACCGACGAAAAATTTATATTTATAGTTCCGAATGTTGTACTGAATGCGTCGTAAACGTTTTAGCGTCGGTGTCCGTTCCACCTTGTATAATTTGTCAACTGCCCAAAATTCCAACGAAAATGCCTACAACATTAAGTTAACATCAACATAATAACACAGTGATGAAAACATAAAAGAAATTCTTCGAATTTTTCTGCAGATACTCGACTATAATGAGTGATATTAATATTGACAACGTTCATGGAGCTATTTAAATATTAAACATGAATTATTTTACCTACATTGGAGCGGCTAGTTACTAAAAGCGTAATCAGCTTATATAGGCGAGCCACATCTCAAAGATTCATGCCATTAGCAGATTGTGTAAGTACTGAAGTAAACCACGTTTCCGGGATTAAGAAATTACGGGAGACATTTCCTAATTTGCAATTTAAGTCAAAGTGGTATCTGTTAATTGTGTTTTAGGAGACATGTATAAGGTAAATGTCGACAGGATATCTGAAATGCACAGGGCGAAAATTAACAAGCATATTTACATGATTGTAAGGGATGAACATTTTAAGCACCTTAAGGTTATTTTTACTTGCATCTCATTGTTTTTCCCGAAAGTCTGACAGCCAGTCTTACTAAGGGGTATCGTTTTACCCAGTACTGACTGGATTGTGGAGGTCAGATAGGCAGTCGCTCCATGTAAAACACAGGTATTCTGCTGCATCCGCTTAGACTGAAAGCCGACCCCAACATAGTTGAGAAAAGGCTAGGCAGATGAAGATCTAATTATTTTCCAGATTATATTTTTCTTTCAAACTCAAACTCAAATCATTAATTTCAATTAGACCATTACGGCACTTTTGAATGTCGAAAATACAAAAAAGCAAAGCTACAGTCACAGTCACAAGGCATAATAACTTGAGAAAGTACTGTAGTTGCCCATTCCCTAACGTAGATCTCTATGGAGAAGGACGGGTAAGAAACTCCATGGACACTCTTTTAAATCAAGATATTGTTACAAAATCTTGGTTACATCATTCATGTTGAGATTATACATATATGTGAGAACGATGTAGAAAGACGTGCACATTAAAAGCGTCCAGAGTAAAATAATAAATCAAAAATTTTAAAAATAAAGTAATTGTACTTTACTGTTTTAGGGGCGATTTTAATTGTTAAATTGCGGTCCCAGATCGTACATACATCTACCTATGTTTCACCCAACATTTATAGTATTGCCATTCTCATTGCACGTATTTGATGTTGTTCCGACCACAAAGACCACTTACCCATCCTATTTTGTGACAATTAACCAAATAAAGCAGCAGAAGCTTGGAACGATGTCTCGTTGGTTTTAGTGGTCGTAAGCGCGACTGCTGTGCAAGAGGTCATGGGATCGATTCCCGGTTCGGGTAAAGTGTTAGTTTTTTTTTATTGTGTCAGGAATTTCTCAGTAACGGCCAAGGAGTGTGTGAGTGGATCTGTGCCCGGTTGATGGTAATAGGCTCGCCCCCTGTTACATGGGACTTATAATTATCTGTCGAAATGTGCGTGTAGTATTAGGTACACCTCCTACTATCCCTTCGGGGATTACAAGCGTGATGATATGTTATTTTAAGCATGGAAAACGTTGGAAATTGAACAGATAATGAGTATAATGCTCTTTGACTTGCCTGAGGACATAAATGTACTGATGAGCTCTATGCCGTTTCCGAGGGGATAATACTGCAAATGAAATGCACTGTAATTAGCCCGTTGAATAGTGTAAAGATTAATTTGTAATTATGGGATTTCGATTTTGAAATGGCTGCTTTTGAGTGGTACCATATTAATGGAATTGAAATCGCTTTTTACAACTGTATGAAGAGAAATAGAGTGTGTACCTATTAATTAAGAACTTGCTGTCATTATAATCAGATCAGATAAATCAGATAAATATTGAAGGTACAGGGGCTGATCTAGCAATATTTTATCCAATAAACAAAAGTATGTATGGACAGTAGCATGGCCATGGCTTTCCTAAAACCAAAGATTCGAAGGCATGTGACATCTACTAACACACACAGAACCCACGCGGTAGATAAAACATGGCCAGCAAAATGTATAATTATGTTTTTTTTGTCACTGCACCATAAGTTCTGGAGTGGCGACCGCGAACCGGAAGACGTTGCGTTGGAAGGCTTCCCACTAGGTAGACCGATGACCTGGTGAAGGTTACAGGGATCCGCTGGATGCGAGTCACGCGGGACCGATGAACGTGGTGACACTTGGGGGAGGCCTACGTCCAGCAGTGCACCATATTAAGTTTTAAACAGGAACCTAGTTTCATTGCTTTGAAACTCGGTTCCTGTTTAAAACCTAATAATTATGGTGCAGTTCCATAAACATTAATTCCACCACAACTTTCATGAACAGCTTCAAGCCAACAACCCAGCTAAGCTATCCGTTCAATAAACCCGAATAAACCAAGCAAGGGATGTGTATCTTAACTTCATATTAGGATACTATCGACTACTAAACTTCAGGATTAGCTAGTCAACTTCGGGTTACCTGGAGGTTGCAATTGAATATTCATGGTGTATTTAGGAATAGTGATTAAAGCAGTGATACCTTTGTCCTTGTGTAGTTATTTACTTTATGGATGGAGATGGGACCACAAACACACAATTGATTCTTTTGATCCACGTGTAGTTGGAATAAGAAATGTCATTGGAATTTTGGACCTCAATTTTGTAAGAATAGGTACCCCAACATATAATATAGTGACGCAAATTGTTGACCAAATTTTGCTTATGCTGCTTAATATCAGCGATTTGTTCCACTGCTGGGCAAAGTCTTCCAAAATAACGTTTACATTTATTATACGTGTTCCTAAATGACAACGGGTTCATAAAATGATTTGGTTTTTGTTAATTTGGACCCCTGAAATTGTTTGTTTTATATATGTGTGATGATTACAATGTCATACCATACAGTATCATAATATATATTCCTTCCATTCTATTTTTTTTTTTAATTAAAATTTTATCTATCTCCAATTCTAGCCATTAATCAAAACAAAATGACTGCCTGCCATCTTCAGTTTATTTTCCAGCCGCAGAGTGCTTTTTCGCAACGCGGCATGGCTGTTAATTGACCTATTGACCTAACGATGAGGTCAGGCGTCATAATGTTTCGCTGTTATTAGCTGTATCATAAACGCGACTAGTGTATACTAGTGGACGTCAGCTTGTGAGTTATCTTGCTTTATGTTATGGGGGTTAAATTTTGTTGGGGGGAGGGGTGTTACGTGTGGTGTTAAATATTTACCACGAGCTGTAGCTAAGTATTGAAAATAGAGGTTTGATCTTCCTTCTTCTTTATCGTGTGGTAAGTGCCTAACCTGGTATCCTGGCACCGAGAAATATCTCTCAGGCCTACTGGTTTTCTCACGATTTTTCCGTTCACCGAAGCAAGTGATAATTATACAATATTCACATGAATCGAAAAAATCAGAGGTGCGTGTCTTGAGTTCGAACTTGAGAGCTATGACTTGGCAATCCGATGGTCACGTCACCAGGCTATAACTGCTTAAAGGTTTGATAAAGTTTCGAGATTTGGGAATCCATTACAAGATTAAATATAGGTTTCATAAGTGAACAATGGAAAGTAATAAATATAGACTTAAATGTTCGCTTTGTTAAGATTTTCTCATCGCAAAAATATTAAGTTTTAATAAATTTATTGAATACTTGGTACTTGGTTACTTACTATTGGTTCACTCTAAGTGATGGAGCGAGCTGTTATGGAGTTCACCACGTGGCCTCAGCACGGGACGGTGGATGTCTTTGAACGTTTACTTCTAGGACGTATGGGCTTCTTGATGAAGTTATGTGCACAAAGTAAAGTGACTGCCTGCCTTTGAACCTACTACATTGTCATGCATTTCGTAAGGCGCGTGGGGTTCCGGGGGATCTGGCTACTACTACAAAAAAAAATCTAATAATACAAAATTAATATAACCACTTATTTGTTTGAATAGAATAGAATCTTTATTTGCTTAGAATGTTAGTTAATAATAGCTATTTATCCGCCAAGGGCAGTAAGGCACAGATTACTAATCGAGTGTGCATTTGAGGCCCAACGCGAAGCGGAGGGCCGTGAACCACACGAGTTTAGTAATCTGTACTTACCCTCGAGTGATATATGCTTAATACTACACTTGCTTACAACGTCATCAAGACTTTTTTAAACAAACAAAAGATGTTAGTAATGGATTACTACCCTGATTTTCAGGGGAGTAATGAAATTCCATACAATAAACTGCCTAGATTTTTGAGAAGGTTTAATGAACAGCTTTCAAGCCTTTTAGTGGGGTAGTATTGGTACACTTACTAAGCAAGACAAGTGTAGTATAAAAAGTTGTTGAATTAAATATGATAGGATGGCATGTACATTCTGCTTTAATATGGCATGCAATTGTAATATATAACACCACAACGACGTTACGATTGTCGTGCTCAGGTCCTCTACCTGCTCTAAGAAGCGATTGTGACTAAACTCAAAACCAAGACTCTAGACGAAACAAAAATTACATGGGGTAGAAAATCTTTTCTATTTTACCAAGAAACCTTCGAACTGATTCCTAAGAAATCTTAAATATCTAACCATCGTTCTCTAGGAAAATAATTATTTAGGATAATAAAATTATTCAGTCCCTTGTGAGTCATCATGAGATTCTTTATAGAAGGCTTATTGCTTCGAAGAATTGTGTTCCAGACAAAATCATTATTTTCTTGCAACTTTTTGGATTCTCAGTAAATTAATATTTAAATTTCTTTTTTCGTTATTATTCACAACTATTCAATAACATATTTAATCAACAGAAATCATTGCACTAACAAATTGAAGATTAGATCTGTAAATTACAAAATAAGTGAAAAAGGTTTACTTTTCTTCTGATTACTCCAGTGAGACTCGTTAAAAAGAGATTACTGGGCAATGAACTGGTAACTTTGTAACCTACAGTTAATGAGTTTGGAGGATCTCAGTAACACCAATAGGTTATTTACCTTCGGTATTACATGTAGGTGTTCAGTCTAGACATGTTGCATGTTTCTTCAAATCATCAGCTGCACGATGCATTTTTTTAAATTGTTTTTATTTCGAAATGCGAATACTGAAATTTATAACGAATAAAAGGAAGGTTTTTAACATAACATCGCGCCTGTAATCAACGAAAGGTTAGGCAGAGGTGTACCTACTAGTACACCCACATTTCGCCAGTCATGATTAAGTCCCATGTTATAGGGGGCAAGCCTATTGCCATCAACCGGACACAAATCCAGACTCTGTGGCTGCTACTGAGAAATGTGGATGGAAAAACCCAATAATAATTTACCCGACACAAGAATCGAACCCAGACTATGTTGCTCAGCAGTCTCGACTGCACTCAGAAGACCACCGAGGCAGTCGAGTCTGTCGATGTTTTCTAGTCGACGTAAATACCTATTTATTTTTTAGTCCACGTATAACTTTTGTTAATTCAAAATATTTGAAACATTGAGCCTAACTATGCTGCTGATTCTGCTGAAAACGAGTGTTTTACATGAAGCGACTACCATTTCTGATCTCTACTATCCAGTTATTCGGTAACAAGATATCCTTTGGAAAGACTGCAACGTTTTGAAATCCATACTAACGAAAATCAACTGATGTTGCAGTTGTTTAGTATTAGTTGTAACCCTCGGAAAAACTGTAATATATTGAACACACACATACTCGGTGGATTGTATGCTTCAGGTGACAGATCTCAGCGATAAGCTTAAGTCCATCGATGTGTGGCCGGCTTTGGGTTTTATCTCTGTGGGTCTCTTGGACGCAAAAAATAGCGCATTGAATTTTGCGGAAGACTTTGGAAAGAATTTCCGATTTGTTTTAAGAAAACCCTTCAATGTTAACCGAGACTCCGCACACACCCGGTTTTATAAATGTACTTTGGATTGCCATCGTAGTGAAAGGATTAGCTAGTCAGCGTGGGTACTCGCTGACTACCCATGGTGCTCCGGACGTATGTCTGGACGTGGCTCAGTAGATACGTCGCTTGGGGAAGCTTTAAGTCCACATTCTTGAAAATCAACTAAAGCCAATGGATGTTTTTGTATTGTAGGTAAACATTAAAATCGTTTTTTCTACAGTTCACCACAAGTTGATAGTTTATAATTTTAATTCAATTGCCATGAACTTCTCAAGAATTTCTACCGAAAACTCGCTCCCACCGTTGCCTTAGACAGTCCCTCCACCACTTGTCTCTGTAGACAGGTCTTATTGTTTGCACAACCGTCTCCAAGGCTTACTACCTAACTACAAACTTGGATGGGGATACGATCCCCCCCCAAAAAAGGAATCCAATATTACACCGCGGAGACGGTAATGAAACTTTTTGGTGAGAAACTTTAAGTTGGTATGCAGATTTTGGTAGTTTATTGTTTTATGATTGTTGTGTGTTTTGTAGGATAAAAGAACTAAATTAGTGGAACAGGAGTAATGTTTAAGAACCTTGACTATTTCCCTTTGCTATCCGCAAATAAATTATGTCGTAAACATAGTCTATTTGAAGTATCATAAAATGTTTTCTTAGTGAAAAGCATTTACTTGTAATATCATAGCGAGAACATGGAAAACATAGAAAGTGCAGTGTGGTACTTGTGTTTAGTATAATATATTACTAAAACGTTCAAACAAACTGCAGTCTTCTTAAGACTGTTTTGAACCTTAATAACATGATACTTACACTTTAGTGTTACTTATTTCAACAAAAAACATTAATGCCTATATAACTTTCCAGTCCGAACATTAAACGTTAACCAAAAAACTACCTTCATTCCCCCAACTCGCTCCGAAGTTAACACCATTCTGGCTTTTTAAACTAACGAAACTAAACTTTAAACACTGCTTACCCCAAAACCATCTAACCGGGACCATTCGATCGAAAGGTCGATTTCACAGCCGTATTTCAATGGGAAAATATTGTAATGGAATATCCCGGGAAAGCGGTTTGTGGTCGCGATTTTAAGAGTCGTATAAGAGAATTATTGGCGGTTTCGTCTACTGATAAAAGAAGTTCGCAGATTGTGTGTTATGTGAAATTGTGGGGTATGGCCCTGACGTCTTTTTCTTTGAGGGTTTTTTAACAATCTATAAGACAGAAAAAACTAACAAAACTTGGGATAGTTAGGTATTACACATTTATACTGGTACATAAATGCGTCATACCAAGGGCTATCATGTTACCCTGTACTAATTGGGGTGTAGAGGTCAGATAAGTAGATCCATGTAAAATAACGGTATTCTGCAGAATCCGGTAAGATTTCAAGCCCATAGGCCCGTGCCTACGGTGGCCGGGGGACACGTGGTGGCCCCCGACGCCTGGGGCGTCTCCCGCGGTGGCCGGGACTTGAGGTTCTCTTCCTCTCACGTTCACATTACAAGGCCTTGCAGGCATTGTTTTCAAATGATGCGTTTACGATTGTGCACTGTCATTGTATTTTGTTCTAGAGATTGCTTTAACCTGATGATAAACGACGACTAGCAGTTCATGCTTGCACACAAGTAATCTAAGAGTCGGTTAAAAGCTTTCGGTAATATAATCAGAATCATCATTATCTTCCTGCTTCATTCTACTTGGGGTCAACGCAACACGTTTTCTTTTTTCATTTTCACAGACACATTGTCAGACGTCACGGTAACCAGAATATTTACATACAAAAAACTTTGGGAAGTATACGAGTCATCGAACTCTACCTGTCTAAAAATCTTGTTACCAACTAGGCAAGTTATGAAATTTACCACAAAATGTTATACTTAACTAGAGTTACTAACTATCCTTATCAGAATTGAAATATTTTGCCTACGTTCCATTTTGTAAGATAGTTCAGTCAGACTAGACCACAGAGCACGGAGATGCCGCTGATAGAATCGGCATTGTCAACACTTCGTGACAGAAGTGGTGCCTTGAATTTTATTAGTCCCTACTACTATCTCTAGACGATGCCAGCGCTGCGATTCTGAGCTCTGTTGACTACAATAGTAAGAACTTGCGCCAACACTACGTGGTTACTATCTCAACATTATAAAGCTTAGTTTTCTTTCTTACACAAGAGCGTGTATAATATAAAATGCCTGTGTCGACGTCTGCTAAATTATAGCGGAGATGAGTACCACGGATGTGGACACCGTTTCTCAATAAAAACGATCAACGTTTTCTTACTATGGAGAATCGTATTACCCAGTAATTACCAAGCCGTGGTAGTCATAAATTTAAATGAAAAACGTAGGATTAATACAATCCATTTTATCCCAACCAACTTTGGAAGGTGCTAAAAAGTTGTGTCATTTGATAACAGTCCTCGGTGACTTCTATCTTTACCCCAAGTGTACCTTATAGGTATTGTTTTAACTGGTTAATAAAGTTTATATATTAATTATAAGGAAAAGTCACAATGAGGTTCACATATCTGTCTAGATAAAACCTCAAAACAAATAAAAAGTATATCTTAGATTACCGCCTTTACAGGCGGTAAGGTTGTACATGTTTTTTTGTAAATAAATAAAAGTAAAATACTGGTGACATAGTTTGGAAAGCGCTAAGGAAATAATTAATATTATGTTTTTGCTTTTACCAACTGAACTAACTGTTTATTTATCGTTACTGAATAAGGCCTTTTGAATTACCTTTCCCAGAGGATTTATTCGTTAAGATACTTACAACGCCAAATTCTGGAGCAGAAGATTTCTTAATTATAACCGGGCTCAGAAAGATAAATATTTACGAGAAACCTTAGAATCATAAGCCTAAATAACAACGTGCAAACAGAATACTAAATAGTTTAAGTACTTCAGCTCAAGTTTAGGCTCCAACAACTTGATTCAGGCCGTCTTATTGGTGAGTTAGTTTCGATAGTTCATCAATATGTCTGGAATCTTGTTTAGTGTTATCTAGTTTCTAGTTGTTTACTGTTAGACACATTATACTATTGAGGTTAGACAGAATATTAGGTTCGCTCACACCAAAAGGCATAATATTGTTGAAAGCATTTTGCCCTTTTGAAATTGTCATACGATGCTACCGAAGCCTTGCTATAGCACCTGCACAACAGCCACACACACACACATACACACACGTACACTCACAAGAACTGAAACACACCATAACACAAGCCCAACAAATGCAAACATTGTTGTATTTTTATTTTGCTACTTTGTATTGACCTGTACCCTGTTAATAATATTTTAATGTCCACATGTTTGTTGTTTATTGTAACAATTTTTGTAAAATTCGCACTCCTGAGCCACAAGATACAAGCGATGCTTGTTTGTGGCTCACCGACTATTATGACACACCTGTATTTTTACATTGATTAATAAACTGATTTTGTTTTTTTTCTTATTTTGATTTTAGATTTTTTTAAAGTACCTTCAAACAAAGACGCAGACCAGAGGACCTAGATAAAGTGACAAATATGGAAAAGTCAAAAAAATATATTAGATTCACATTAGCTACCAAAAAACTGAAAATGTGAAACCTGTTGATAAAATACGAATCGCTTTGAAAGCGACCGCTACTAAAATCAAAATCATTTATTTAACAGATCATAAAATCGCTACTACGCCCTTACGCCCCCACCCTTTGCTACAGCATGGCACTAAAGAGGCTCCTAACAACGCTGCACATGATTAGGTTGACTCTAAACATTCCTTATTCTAATGACACAGTGATGAATTTTGATTGGCAGACCTTGAAAGGAAGACAGACGGTTGTTAAATGTGAAAATAAAGTTTTAAGGTTTCTGAACAATCTGCTTGCCGTAATATTGACCCATAGGCACGCCACTGAATTATTGATACCCAAGAATTTCATTTCAAAACAGCTTGCCAAAGTGACCCACAACACACGAAATTTTGTCACGTCACACCCCATACATTTACAACAACCAAATTCATATCTGTATCTTATATACCCTAATACCCAAAAGAGCATGACGCACAGGAAAACCGCAAAAATCTTGTTTAGACAAGTCGAAATCTTCGTATGCGAGAGCGGCGACGGATTAAGCCGTAATAACATGCAAATTAGTCCCTCATTCCTTATTGTAGGGCTTAAGACGGTGGATGAAGCGGTGAAAGGTGTTGGTATGTGTCATGTTTAGGGTGAAGAAAATGAAGGTGAGGTAAGGTGTGATAAAAATAGGCGTGTGTTTAAAGAATATGCTGTGTTATGTGGCCGGGGAAGACTAAAGAAACGATGGATGGACTGTGTGAAGGATGATATGGCTAGAAAGGAGGTGACTGCTGAGATGACGAGTTATAGAGAAGTATGGAAGAAGAAGACATGCTGCGCCGACCTCAAATGAATTGGGATAAGGGCAAGAGAATGATGATAATGTAAGGTATGATAGATATAGGCGTGTGTTTAGAGCATTAGCAGTATTATGTCACTTTGTGCTACTGTAATAAATTTAGTCTAGTTTCGTTTTAAGCTTTAAATCATGTTTTATAACTAAACTGATACCGTCACTTACGGGATTTCTTCGATTTTCTTCGATGATGGTGCTTCCAACAGTGTCGAAATATCGAGAGCTCAGAATAATTGATAATCACAGAAGTGACAGCATAAGTTCAGTCCAGTATGTTGAAAAAGCAATGTGAAAAACAAAACCAAAACAGTACTTACTGTACCGAAAAACAGGACGTATATTAAAAAATGAACACATCCACAGTAACAGACTATTCGACCGACAAAATTCTACGAAGTCGGATCTATAAAGGCTGGTCTGCAGTTTGTCCTTATCAGGTGTTCGTAGAAAACCACCCCGACCTTTATGTGTTCAAAGATTGCTTAGCCAACTTCCAGGAAATTCCAATAGCAACGATATATCCAAATAAAACACAACACATCGGGAATACTCGTACAACCATGAGCATTTTAATGACCCGATTAATTAAAACTAATAAAAAATTTAGATCAGAAAAACTAATGACAATTCTAACCAATCACAAACAACTTCACAACCCCGCTGTCCCCCACTACTTGCACTACCGAACCATTCATAAATAATTCATGGACTGTAAGTTTTAGTTTTCCAGGTACACATACACTGAGCAACCTGTGGGTTGCCTGTTGTTAACCATTTAATATGAACGCTCGCTGGCACAGTTTGATGTGGTAATCCTTGCTGAGGAGCAATTAAGCACAAATTTGTCTTGAGGAGTTGCTTGTAAACAATTTGGCTTTATTTTAGCAGCTATTAAAGTAGGGCAACCCTTGGATTAGAAGGTTATCGATGGGTTTGCTGGAAATAGGTCAAAAACATATAGTTATTTATGTATGTAGTGTCTGATCTGTTGTCAGCAAAAGATTATTGTTACTCCGTATTTAGTAGACATCAGGGCAAGAAGATTAGTCGATCAACAAGATTGTTTAGAAATATTGTTATCTGGGTCAAAATGCAGTGGCATTTTCAAAATAAATTATATTTGCAACCTGCCCTCGCTTGGCGCAGTTTTTACGTCATACATTCTTATTTTTCTTTTTTTTTTCATTATTTCTTATTTTTTTGTAAACGTACCTTAAGGAATTAACCAAATAACGGTGAAAATTAAAAAAAAATACCACGGAATCATCAGATAGACATAATTTTCTACAACTATTATAAAGATGATAAAATAAAATGAATGAAAAATAACCTACCTATACAACTACTGAACTACCTGCCGATAGCTATCATATCGCGTCGAAACAAAAAAGCATCGAAGTCCATTAATACATTATAAAATGCACAATGCGAACTTTACTCTCTTTATAAAGCAAGTGATTAATACACAAAAACAACAAATGTAAAAATTCTTTATAAAAACTCCGATCTCTCAGTAACGTCACAATACTGCGGTGATATTGATTTTTAAAGTCTGCAACGGATATTTAAAAACGGATTGCAAAAATGTCAACTTAATTAAGTACAGATGTAAGAACGACTACGAAAACTTATTGGATATGTCATCACCATTATCATCAGCCTATTAATGTTCCCAGTGCTGGGACACAGGCCTCCTCTCTAAGAGAGGGAATGGGCTATAATCCACCGCGCGGGCCCAGTGCGGATTGGTAGATGTCACATGTCTTCGAATTTTTTAGTTCTGGGACATGCCGGTTTCCTCACGATGTTCTCCTTCACCGTTTTGAGAGCAGTGGTGATGAAATAAATTACACAAAGTAATGTGCCTGCCTGGGTTCGAACCCACGACTTACTGTTCATAAGTCGGGGCCACCACCACTGGGCCACCGCTGCTCTATTGGATATGTATTGGAAACTATTCTTGTGTCTGACTTGGCTAATGCTTATTTGATACTATCTAAATCCGTAGTTTCGGTTACCTCGAACGCTGGGAAGATAATTCAGAAAAAAAAAGTGTTAGCCAAAAGCAAGGTAACGCTTCAAATTGAGTTTTGTAGTGGCAAAAAGTAACAGGCAACAATCCACGCTTTTTGTACCGTCGTCGTCAAAAAGTGCATGGTAGGCACCATGCACTTTCAGGATGTGCGTTAAAATGTTAAACATAAATTTTGTACAATGACTGCATTGTTATCAGCATTTTATTCCGGGATTCATCTCTTTGTCTTGTTGATGTCGCATCATTTTCATTTTATTGCAGTCGTTTTCGAAAAATTTTGGCTTCAAAGTGCGTTTTCAGTATGCATCGTACCGAATATTTTGTCTGATTTCCAGTTGTAAAAGTAACGTCAAAATTCGGTAACTTTTGTGTTTCATTTCTTTTTACCTACCACAAGTTCTGCGATAAATAATAAAAGGCACACATTCCACCTGTCAACATCATCATCAATGGCGGTCTTGTTCCACCAACTGCTGAGTAAAGACCAATCTGTCCTAGTCTGCGCGAGTCTCAACCAGGCCCCTTATTCACAACGCTTCGATTCGATTTTCGATTCGGAAAGTCGTATGTCTATCTTTTTTGACATTACGAAATCGAGCGAGATAGACACACGACTTTCCGAATCGAAAATCAAATCGAAGCGTTGTGAATAGCTATGCAGGTCTGTACCTGTCGCGTAAAATATTCTAGCCAGATAATTGTGCCACGTAATTTCTTAGTCACATTTTGCCTAGCCTTTTTCCAACATGTTGGGGTCGGCTTCCAGTCTAACCGGATGCAGCTGAATACCAGTATTTCACATGGAGCGACTACCTATCTGACCTCCACAGCCCAATTAGTATTTTTCGTAACTGTGTTCATACTGGATTGAAGCGGATTGGGAAATCAAACACTTGTGTAACTAAATGTTGTATAATCACGGTAACAGTAGTAAAAGTTAGGTATGTACACTAAAATTACGATCACGGGAACTGTTATTAAAACAAACCGATAAAAAGAACGCGTGCCGGTTAGAGCTCGGGCGACTGTCGGCGCGCGGCGGCGGTTCGTGCAGTCCCGTGTGCGCCTTCGGGCGTGGCTATGCGTAGACTCAACTCCCGCGTCGGAGGCGCGTAAACGGCGGGGTTTCGTTATTGCTATCTCTCTCCTATGCCTCTAGTGCATAGTCGTTAAGGCGAGAGGGAAGACATGCGCAGCGGCGTCCGGAAGTACGGGGAATTGAATTGGTTGCGACATATTGGATAATATGATATCCTTTGGTAAGACTGGTTGTCAGAGTTTCGGGCTACTGACTACCTGCAACTCTCAAAAATCTTGTCAAATAGCGTGACACAATATATAACTATGATATTCTGGCCATGCACTACGCCTTTTTCTATTTCAAAATCCTCCAATACACTTTACACAATTAGGTTCACGATTTCACGAAGCTTTCTGAAAATAACGTATTTATTCTTGTACACTATCTTCCTGAAAAATCAATGGAGCGATTGAGGACCGGTATCCGGTATACTTATATACCGGTCTAAAGGTATAACGGTATATATGGTGTATTTACTTTGTCAAATGCAGTAACAAACGAACCTTTGTGAACTAATGTTAGAACTGAAGCTACTCGTATTTCGTTTGCGAAAAGTCTCGTCTGTTGTGTGTAGTTTAGAATGTTTGACTAGAGAACGTGAACGTAATTTAGTTTGACTGCATGTGGTAAGTCGAGGATTTTATAGAGATTTAGAGTTTTAAGTCGTTTTGAGTTTTTATAAATAGATATTATCTCCTACGTATGTTAAAATGACGGAAATTATTTTCAGTTCATTGACTAGCAGATATGTACACAAGCCATGTTTTTATTAAAACATTTTAGCCTTCAATTGAAGTGTGAATAAAAATATTTTTTTCTAAGGAAATAAAATAATAACATAAATAACATCACGCCTGTAATCCCCGAAGGGCTTGGCAGAGGTATACCTAACAGTACACCTACATTTCGCCAGGAAAATAAATAAAGTGGAATAAACATAAATTATTGGTTTACCTACTTTTCATCTAACTCTTAAATAGTAATAATATCCTGTTTTAATACAAAAGAAAAATATAAATTAATTGTTATTGTTATTAGAATTCTGACAAAGCATTCCCAAATTAATAATGAACAAAATATCCACACTTTTCAATCAATTTTCAACTCTAAAACATTTCGGCCCTTGAAAACTCGAAGCTGTTCTATTCATAACTCTTAAAAGGTCGCCCTTCATAACTCGAATTCGAAAATTCGTGAACAATATTAGAAACCAATAGAGTCTTATTAAAAACCGAGGAGGTATGAAATCGGTTGTGACATTCTTATGACTTGGGCCTTAAAATTAGCGACGAATTGAAGTATTTTTATCGTAAATCCAACTGAAATTCTACTTAACGACAGCTATGATATACCCACTGGAATGACAATAAGCTACAGAACGTCTTTTTCTGAATTATTTTAAGCATTTTGACATGTATCCTATATCAATTGGAGGTGGTATGACCTAACCTAACTTTATAATCTACATAACCTTATCTATTTTTTCATATTCCATTGATTTTTTTCGACAGCGAGTCCTCCTCGTTCCTGGTCAAATTAATGATGATGAAAAGATCGACGATACTGACTGACTGGATAGTCGATCGAAGAATGATCGACTATCCAGTCGATCATTTCTTTTCATCATCATTTGATCCCGAACTGAGTCATTACTGCATGTTAGCCAAATCCTTGTCTAACATGCTGTAATGACTCAGTTCGGGATTACCCCGCTTTCGCGATTGTCCCACTCTCCCCTAATAGGCCGCATTACATTTACAGTCGTTATAGTTGTAGTCACTGGCCCGAAAGTCTGACAACAAGTTTTACCAAGTGGTATCGTATTACCCAATACTAACTGGGCTGAGGAGGTCAGACAAGCAGTTGCTCCATGTTAGACTAGAAGCTGACTCCAACATACTTGAGAAACGGCTAGGCAGATGATGATAAGTAATAGACTGCATTTAGAACGTTGGATTAGTTTGACGAATTGAACTGAATAAATAACAGATTATGAGTTTTATAATGAGAAAATATCGAAAATAATGATGATTGATTGATTGAAACCGCAACAAAAAAGCTCGCTGCTCTCAAGGCCCCAAGAATCGCGACCACGCCCCAAAAATACTTTCGGCTATCAATGAAATGTTTTCCCACCGTCCAATGTTTATACCGTTCGCGCTTTTGTTGCCAAACTTGTGTTGATTTTTGGCGAAACAAATTATTATTCTTGTGTGTACGTAACGCCAGAGTAATTCCAAATAGGCCTTTGTGTAGCTAAATGTATTTGTTTTTTGTAACAAACATTGCCGTTTGGGGATAAAATCGTCTGTGTCTAGGCCCGACTAAGTATAGAATTTCCGGTTGATTTGTGATGCGAAGAATAACAGTAAAAAGCACTTGTGGAATATATTGTTTTCTTATTATTTTATTAAGATGGCCTTGTTTATCTGGCTCTATTCCCGGATCGGCTGATGAATCTCAGATTTAAGGTCGGAAATTTATTAAGTTACAATTTTTATTTAATTTTTAGTTAAATAATAATAATAATAAAACCAGTCTAATACTGTCCCACTGCTGGCTGCTGGTTCTTTTAGTTACTTATACGATTTTTCACAAATTTTTTAGTTAATTTTTATTTTTTATACTTATTTTTGTATTGACTGTAATGTAATTATGAATTTGATTGAATTTTGACTAATGTAATTCAATTATTTCTTATTTGTATTACTATTTTTTACGCCGGATATGGCAAAACATGTTGAAACAGCAATCTTCTCAACACATTTTTCATTCATATGTGCATATCTATGTATCATTTCACACTCATGTTTATACAAATAAATGCATCTGATGAGGCGTGTAAATAGCCTGCACCTTTGAGTAGATTGTTTTTAAGAACAACCAAAAAAAAATTGAACTAAAACCTATGTTCAAGTGTAATGGCGGACTTCAAAATAAAAACCAATTTCCCTATTGATGAATCCTCGAGTAACCAATATCTAATAATTATTAGCAGCAAAACTTGCCCACGTACCTCGACAATCCAGAGATCCCACTCAGACCCAGGGAGATGGGAAGATGACTCGTTCATGCGCGTGATGGCTTGTAGTTATGGGCTGCCGGCCGGCGAGCTAAATCTTCTTAAATCCACCGGTAGACTGGTTAAAACTCCAAAAATCAACACTGCACTATAAGTTCTTACTGAAGCACAGATGCAGGTCCATTTATTTTACGAGTATCATAAAGGTTTCACCAAAATTGAATTTTTAAAGGCGGAGCGCAGCGCGCGAAACAGTTTATCGCGCAAAGCTGCGTCAGGAAGTCTGTTTGCCGCTAATGCCATCTATCGGCCAGGTTGAGAGAACACTCAAGAACGTTTCGATACATGGGCGCTGCGGCAACAAATATTGGTGCGAGGATTCATCAATTGAGAAGTTAATATTTAATTTGAAATAATAACCTATCATATTCTATGAGAGAATCCTAAATTTTTTTTTTTTTATATTGAAAAAGGCATTGACGCTTCACCAGCATCTTTATCTTTATAATTATGTCTTTGTTGCATAGTAAGCCTCTACTAGGGTTGTGCGAGGCAGTAATCCAGCATAATGTATTTATTTATTATTTTATTCAACTTACAACTATCTTTATATTTCTATTTTTTTAAATCTTATCCGTATCAGACCGTGGCATCACTTTGGGCCCTATCAGAATAAGAGCGCTGTGACGTTTTTTTTAATGTTACAGCACCAGGCTGAGATAGGGGCTTTTTGGCCTCGTACAGGACCAATTTCATTTCTTTTTATATTTTTTCTCTACGTTTACTTTTATTAGTTTTACTGATAATTTAACGATTTTATTTTGTGTGTTTTGTCCTGTGCGGGCTAATAAATGTTTTTTTTTTTTATTTTCTTCTTCTTTTCAACTATCATTACTGGTACTTATAAACATAATTCGATAGTCATCTAATCAATCATCAGTCATCTAGTCAATTCAATGTAATTATTAATATTTTTGAATTTGGATTTGATTTCTTTCCTTCACAGGTTTATTACTTAAAAAAAAAAATTCAAAACGAGACCATGCCATGAAATTAAGCTACTGGTAAAACAAAACAAAATATTTTTTGTATATATTTTGTTTTGTGAGACACGTAGAGGCTGATATTAATATATAGATACAGTCCTTTTACGGTTAATTTATTTCTGATCTTGCATAATTACTGTGGTCTCTACTGTCGTTACAATAAGGTTCCTTTTGTAATGCTGCTGTCAAAGGTAAAAAGACTGCAGACGGACAGAACTCTGAAAGGAGTTATAGTTCAGCGGTCCATATATTAAATGAGATTTCCAACCCAAAGCAAAGGTCATTGACCGAACAGAATTGCCCCTTACAAACGCCCACAAAGCAAGAAAGTCTTCCCATTCTTGGACTAGACATCTAAGAACACTTTGTTGTATTACTACAATGCAAAGAAAACATTTGTATACAAATACAACAAACAATATACCACAAAGGGAAGCCCTACGATGTTTTGTTTCTATTATTGTTCTCGCAAACGGGATCTGTATAGCGTAAATAAATGTATTTTAGTTTTGTTTATGCAAGTGCTTGAGGATTGATATACCTAGATGTTGAAATATACATATAAATACGTACATACATACATAAAACCACCCTTGTAATCCCAGAAGGTTTAGGCAGAAGAGTATCTAATAGTACACCCACATTAAACATACATTTCGCTAGTTATGTTTTTCAGAATCAGAATCAGATCTTTATTTGCTTTGAATGTAGGTACAGGTATAAGATGTTGTACATAAATGGTGAGATCGGCTACAGTCTAACTTACGTCATGCAAATTATTACATACATTAAAATATTAATAAAATCATAACAATGTCAACAAAACAGAAATTAAAGTGAAGTCAATCGATAATATTATAGTCAGCAGGCTTAGCCAAGTTGACAATCTACAATCGTTAACGCTAGTAGAATGACATCATCTCAACGTTAAATCACGTGATCAACACAAACGAATAGAAAATTCGTGGACAAGTTTACATCGTTCAAAATGATAGAATAGAATGTTATCGTTTCTACAATGTTGATTGATATACTCTTTGGTAGTAACGCTCACCATATACTAAAGTGTAGGTTTTTTCTACAGACATTAGAGAACGAGCGATCGACTCTAGTCGTGTCAACTTGGCTACCAATTTAGCGTTTTCTACAATCGCTTACGCTGAGGCGTTTACGATTGTAGAAAGAGAATCGATATGAAACGTTTGTAACTTGGCTAGGCCTGCTGGTACATAAGTCTTACATGGTATCATTTGCAATTAAAAACAATCATAATCTGGATAAATTCATACATTTAAAAAGTCTTTCTCTGAGTAGTAACATTTGTCTAAAAGTAGTGCAGTTAGGTAGGGGCCAAGGCTTTTGCCATCAACCGGGCACACATCTAGACTCCGTAGCTAAGTTCGACTACTGAGCATAAGTTTCTGGGCTCGTTTCCCGGGTTGGGCAAACTATTATTGTTTTTTCCATCAGGAATTTCTCAGTAGCAGCCATGAAGTCAGTATTTGGTGTCGGTTGATGGCAATAGGCTCGCCCCCTATAACATAAGACCTACACACAGCTTAGAAAAACGTGGGTGTTCTACATAATATTAGATACACCTCTATCTAACCCTTTAGATATTACAGGCGTGATGTTATAAATCTGCTCTGTAAAGTCTCAGAACTTCCGTTTGGCTCTGTTAATTTTCCCTATATTTTCATAATATCACTGTGTCGGTAACATTGTTACATAAAAAAATACAGGGTACAACTTTTATAAAAATCTCAGTATGGTACTGTTTTTGCTCATTAGCAAGCTCGTTCATAAATCCATGAATCAGCGGATTTTCGCTTTCATACAGTGAAAAAATCGAGCTGTAGTTTACTACAAATAAGTATATCTGTCTTTTATGTTTACTGCCCGTCAAGGCTATTGTAAACACAGTATTTTTGATAAATATGAAGTTTTTTTCAGTATTGATGACTGCGTCGTTGGTCTAGTTGTCGCAAGCGCGACTGCTGTGTATGAAGTCCTGGGTTCAATGTCCGGGTCGAGCAAAGTGATAATGGGTTTTTCCATCAGGATTTTTTGAGTAGCAGCCACGGAGTCCAGATCCAAATTTGGACTCCGTGGCTGCTACTCAAACAATCGAGTGAGCCAGCGATCGAGCGAGCGTTTGGGCGAGATTATTGCCATCGACCGGCACCAATGCCGGTTGATGGCAATAGGCTCGCCCCTTTTACGTGAGACTTAAACATAACTGGCAAAATGTGGGTGCACTATTATGTAAACCTCTGCCTAACATTTTGAGAATTACAATTATTGTGCCAGTTTCATCCAGGATATTCCCGCGATGGCAACAATATCGTCTACCCATCTCGCCGCCGGACGACCAACACTTCTCTTTCCATTCCTTGGACGCCACTCGGTCACACTCCACCTGCCATCACCGCACCTTGCTAGGTGTCCTGACCAACTCCATTTGAGTTCCATAACTCGATTTCTAATACCGAAGATTGGAGCTAAACTCACATGTTAAGCTTACGGACATAATACAAAAAAACACACCCACACACTAACCCGACCCCCAAATAAATTAACCCAACAACATTACAAAAGAATAATGATATGACAAATATAAATAAATATCAGGCCAGTTCAACCGTTAATAACGTTCATCTACCACCACCCATTATAGAACTGAGGTAATGTAATGGATTGCAATCAGGAATACTGATACTACGTAATTTGCTTATCTAAATAAGCTAACTGTAAACCAGTAAACAGGTTGATTGATAAGTGATCCGTTTCACTGAGCCTTTGGAGGTAGGCGGTGGAGGGGGGGAGGTCATTTGAATTTGGAATAATGTTAGCGGAAGTTGGAAGGTTCAGTTTAATTTATAAAATGTATGGCCTGGGATCAATAGTTATACAGGTACTTAATGCACTGTTTTAGATTTTCACTGTTATCGGGAGCTCATAGTAAAAAAATCAAATACAATCAAAGCATTTATTTCAAGTAGACCAGTTTCAGGCACTTTTCATTTTTTCGTTTTCAGGCACAAACAAAGTAGAAAATTAAATGTAGCTACAGTCCCAGTCACAAAGCATAAAAACGGTGAAAGTACTTTAGTTGCCCATTCCCTAGCGTAGATCTCTATGGAGAAGAACGGGAAAGAAACTCCATGGACACTCTTTTAAATCAGAATATTGTTACAAAATCTTGGCTACATCATTCATGTTGAGATGGTATATTATGTGAGAACAATGTAGCAAGATGTGCACGTTAAAAGTGTCCATAGTAAACAATACAGAAATAAAATAATCAATTCAAATTAGCCGTGGCAACCAAGAGCTGACCAGTCCCAACTGACAGCACCCATTCACGAACATGACGCATGTATCAGCACTATTCAACTCAACCATTTTGAAGGAAACGAAATTATCCGACACACGCGCCACTATCAGTGAGACATTTGAGTGAGTATGACATACTTTTAACCGTCAGGGCAAACAGGGTACCAAAAGAAAATCACGGATATCATCCCGTACGTACTTTAAGTATACAGGTACTTATTCATCCTGTATAGCTTTTGCAGTACCTGTATAGCTTTTGCACTGTTGCAGTGCAAAAAGTAATGTATGACGGTTTGTCATTAAAACCGTCCTTGATGTGTGAAAAGAAGCAAATTGTCTATTTTTTTTTGTTAAATCAACTTATTTAGGTGGGTATATGACTTCAAAATAAGATATTTTAACGCTGTTGTAAGCGCCATTATTGTGGTATGACTGGAGAATGCGGGCGGGTGTTAAATAAATTATTATGTGCAGACAAATCTGTCTACCCTCTTTCTTAGTCGAAATATCGGGAGTTAACAATAATTGCTTATCACGGAAGATATACCGAAAGTGTCAGTGTAAGTTTAGTTATAAACCGTGAAAGTTTAAAACAGTGTTCAAGATGGACGTGTTTCACATTAATTTCATTATGTGTATCATAGCAATGGCTGTAACTTTTTATTCACTCAAGTTTTTACAAAAATATGGTCACTGGGCCGTCTTAGGGGAAATGAAAAACTATGGTTTTTCTTTTCCGATGTTCATGTTCTTTGGTACGAAAATTGTAGCGTCATGTTTTTGATTTGTGATTCCTGTCAGAGTGCTTCTATGCACGTTCACTTAAGATACATACATACTGTAAACAATATAGTCTACACAGGGAAATAATTAAATTTGAATAAATAGTAAAAAAATTAAGTAATAATAATTATATCTTAATAAATAATTTTCGTCCCACCCGCATACCTCTTCAGTATTCCCGCGATCATGACGCTTGCAACAGCGTCGAAATATCGGGAGCTCATAGAACGAAAAGAAAATCACGGATTATCATCCCGTCAGTACTTCAAGTGTAATTAAATTTGACTATAACAGGCTGTGTAGAAACCTCACGGAGCGGTGTATGGCCGTTTTAATCAAGTGAGGTCTGCCACAGACTGCGTGCAGTCAATTAACTATTATTGTGGAAGGGCTTTAAGTGATAAGGCGTGTTCAGATTGTTCAGGTTGGCTGGCAGTGGTTTTAGGTGGAACGCCTATACATACAGCACGTTGGCAAATTGTATTGGCTATGAATATAGCATTTAAAAAGCCTAAATAATAATAAGCATAATACATAGTAGTGAAATTAATTACTTCTGTAGATTTGTTGGGTATCAATATTATTATATCTAAACATGACCTACGTGAAGTATGCTTTAAAAATTATTTTCAAAACTCATTTTTCAAGTAATTTTCCGTTGTCGACGCCAAAAAATATTATCAAATTATTTTTAGCACCACGTTAAGTGATACAATTAAGATAACTGCTTCTCAGCCAAAACACAAAGAAGTAGCGAAAAGTTTCAGACTAATTTAGACCAATTTTGCAGTAAAGTATTATATTTTTTGACGCAAATATTATGCCCATAAAAATGGTCCTTATGCAGTTTCTTGCGATTCTGGCAAAGTCCTTTTTTTGGGCTATCCCCACTGTTCTTTCTGTTTGTCTGGTAGTCCGTTTTTAATAAATAACAACTAAGACAGTTGATTTAAAACTGTCTATCGATATAATTAATGAATCCATCGTACCCCTCTATTCTTTTAACATGCATGATTGTGCTCTGAGGAATAAGCGTGTTATATTTTTAATTAGAATTTTTGAGCGCAACCAATGGTTGCTCTTCGAGGAATAATTTAGTTGCGCTTAGATGGTTGGTGGCTTAAAAATAGGTAGGTATGCTCTGAGGAATACCTCTAAGTTTTGATTACAATGATAACCTCAAACCGACTTATATTCTCCATGACACGTACGGTCGACCAAGCTTTTTATTTACATTTCACAATGTAATTTGCATGTTAAAATGTAGACCAAATAGCATGGTTGACTGTACGTTACCTAATAAAGTTTTTCAATATTATCACTATGAAATGCGTCCAACAGCAAAAATCACAAATACCCTACTCGATAGTATCTGACTCCAATATCTATTTATAAACAAATCTACAGCAAACTAAGCGAGAGCAATGATGTTGAACATCGCCCTCGCTGCTCTGTACTATTTCATTTCCCACTAGCTTTCCAGTACTTTTACTCGAAGCAAGTCTACTGGAACGATCTGAGTGAATTATTGTCTCGTTGCGTCGGGATTTGTTCAGATTGTGTTAGTTGAAGTCTTCGGAAGATTATGATTTAGTAGGTTGTTTGAACTTCTGCTTCAAAAATCTTCATTAGTTTTTGTGGACTGGTTGGTCGGTTGTCTACGGCTGATCATTAGGTTTTGGGTTCAATCTCAAGGGCAAAATGTCATTGGGAAACCTACAAACGTGTGCCAGACTGTTGTACAACAGCACGCGCTGTTGTCGCACTGTTGTGAACCGCCGGTGGAAACCGATGTGGAGGTGTGTGGAGGGTTTGTTTAAGACAGTCTGACACACGCTTCATGTATTTTTCATTAGCAGCTCGATAACTGGAGTTGTAACCAGTTGATGACAACAGGTTCGTTCTCCTTATCATAGGTATTAAAATTAACTGGCAAAATATGGGTTTAGGTACTTAAAGTACTCCTCTGTCTAACCCCACGGAGATTATAGGGGTAACGTTATGGTTTAATGTGGATCTTCCATTATATTCTAATTCATCCAGTATTTGCCAATTATACAGACAGGAAAGTTGAAGCGAGCGTACCTTTATTATTAATGCCACTATTTTTTGCTTTGCCATAAAATTATGACTGTGGTTCCTTGTGACTGGCGTCCTTAGCATCTTTAATCTCCTTATTACTAACTAATCATGCGCCATAATTTCCACACATCTTGGATGAAAGGGTTAAAGTCACACATAAAACTAAGCTTGGCCACTGAAGCGAAGAGACGTGTTCGTTATAGCCACTCGCACTTTGAACTCCAAAGATTCTTTAAAATAGCCACTCCGCAGTACTTTCCCGCAAGTGGACGGCAATGGCCTTCAATGGCTGACAATGGTCGGCAATGGCCACGAGGATTGTATAAATAATGCTAGTAGCACTCGAGGAAAAGAATCTTATATTAGACAGATTTAAAAAAAAATCAGCAATATTGTCGTTGAAAGTTTTCAAATTCAAAATCGAATCAGAGAGTTTTGTTTTTTTAGGATCAAGAATGTTTCGTGAGAAGAGAGCTATTTGTAACATTGGTTGTTGGTATGTTCAAAAGCTTTTGTGTCCAATGTTTTTTTTCTATTTGCATTCTGGTTTTTATTTGAATGTTTCATACGTTGTCCTTGATCGAATAAAACACATTTCATCAAAAAATCCTCGTTTGTTTTGGTACACAATGCAAAGAATTTCGAAATAACTTCTGCTCTCGCAATGGTCAACACATGTTTGTTGATACTTAAAGTAGTAGCTGCCAAATATTAATAGTGTGCTCCATACGAATCAGTTCATCCAAGAAAGTGCTGGCACAATACCTTAATCTGCCATCAAACAGTATGACAATGTCCTAGTGTATAAGGCTATTCTGAGAAAATTCCAAGACTAGGAGACTTAATTGCTTTGCCTAGTCAAACAGTCAGCTTTGTTGTAAGTAGTTATTTAATCGGCAACTCAAATAATCTTATTGATATTACAAGTTCGCTCCATTGAAAAATTCAACTAGGTATTTACCATCAAACGGGATCAGCCTGTAGCATAATCAACGTAGATACAATGTTCCCACTGCTGGGACAAAGCCTCTACTATGTGAGAAAGACTGGTCCACAATGAAGGGTTAGCGTTTATCAAATGTGTTCAAATTTTAGTTCGACACATTTTCCGCACGATGTTTTCCTTTACCTATCATTTTGAGAGCAGTGGTGATGAAGGCAAAGTAGTGGTTACCTGGGTAACTGGAACTAACTAACTATCAACTCCTCCAATGGGCCACTATCGAACTCATAGCTTTTTTAAATCATCACCATCATCATTTCAGCCGCAAGGCGTCCACTGCTGGACATAGGCCTCCCCCAAGTGTCACCACATTGACCGGTCCCGTGCGACTCGCATCTAGCAGATTCCCGCAACCTTCACCAGGTCATCGGTCCACCTAGTGGAAGGACTCCCAACGCAACGTCTTCCAGTTTGCGGTCGCCACTCCAGAACTTTTCGGCCCCATCGGCCATCCGTTCCGCGAGCAATGTGCCCTGCCCACTGCCACTTAAGTTTTGCAATTCTTCGGGCTACGTCGGTAACCTTGGTTCTCCTGCGGATATCTTCAATTCTGATTCGATCACTCAAGGAAACTCCGAGCATAGCCCTCTCCATTACCCTTTAGGTGACTTTAATTTTTTATATGTTTAACCTTTATTTTCTATGTCCGATCAATAACACGATCATTTTCTTTACTTTAACTTGCAAAGCAAATCTAAAATACTACCATACATTAACATCTCCGATTCAATTACCGCAGCCAACTATTTCTGCTCCTCTGCTGCAGTGTACCAACCTGACACGTGTCTCCGATATAATCGTGTTAGACGATATACACGACAATATGTATGACAACATAGACTATACGAACATATTACGATTTATCACGGGCACAGTTTCTGCACTAGTTTCGTTTTATGTATGTTTTATTGTTGTTCGCTGTTGTCTAGCTGATAATCTTTTTGGTTTGGTTTCTGTGGTCGTCTGGTGGTACAGGTTTTGGAGTATTTGGCAGGCTGTGGATTTATTTGGGTATTTCATTTTGTTTTAGTTTGTCATGAATTGGTTGTTGTTGTTCCACTGAGATTTGTTTTCTAAGACACATTTTACCAAAATCAGAAGAGAAAATTGGGTTAGGCAAAGGTGTAGCTAATTTAATAGTACACCCACATTTCGCCAGTTATGTTTAAGTCCCATGTAATTAGGGGCGAGCCTATTACCATCAACTGGGCACAAATGCAGAGGCCAACTGAGAAATACCTGTTGAAAAAACTCGACCATAAAAAATTGCCCTTTAATAAAATTGCTGGTATGAATAAGAAGACATAAAAGTTCATCATCAAAAAATACGCATAATCCATGAGCTGAACAACAACTTATTTAAACTTCATAGGTTTTTCGAAACATTAGAGATCTACATAACAATTTTATTATATTTATAGCAAATCCTATAATACTTGGTACTAATTAACTAGGATTTTATGCGTTTCGGTAATTTTACGTTAAGCTTGAAATATAAAATTGGGTCTTCTTTGAAAGATTATTGATTACATTTGTGTATTTTTACAGCAATAATAACTGAAATACTCTGAAAACAATTGATAAAATACTCTTTCGTAAAGAGTGTTTAACGGTCTCACGGACCAACGCGCGGGTACAGGAAGGTTATGTCGGCCTGCAAGCGGTTACAGCCACTAGGCCTACCCAGCAGTCGTAATGTCGCCAATAGTCATTTACTACCCTCATAACTTCAACTAACCCACAACAAATTCAATCATCAAAACACGTACTACCTTCCTTTAACACGTTTACCCATCTATTACTAATCAATCCAGTAGTTGAAAATCCCACGCATCCGTATTCCTTAAGGTATTATTCCGGTTTGACGCTTTGCCAATCTCCCACTCCCTGTCCTTTGGAAATAATTTATGACAGCCCGCACGTACGTAAGACATTTTGTCTGGGTTATTTGGGCGAACGAGTGGATTAAGTGATAGACATTTTACAGAATAAGACGTCTGCTTTTATTGGACTAGATTTTCAAAAGGTTTTGTGACATTTAGAAAGAAAAGAAGAAGCTAAAACCACTTAAAATAAAAGACTACGAACACTATGTATTAGCAGGTTCAATTAGCGGTGATCAGTTCGTAGCTAGAACCTTTTTTTTAATCTCATAATCTGCCTGGCCTTTTCCCACTATGTTGTGGTCGGCTCCCAGTCTAACCTGACGCAGCTAAATACCAGTATTTTACATGGAGCGACTGCCTATCTGACCTCCACAACCCTGTTAGTGTTGGGTAATAGGATACCCTCGGTAAAACTGGTTGTTAACGTGCTTTCCGAGGCACGGAGGAAACTTTTGTATATAATGGCTGGTCACCCATCCACGGACCCACCTAGGCAAGCGCAGCTTAACCTGAAGAACGATCCGAGTGACTTTTATTATTAGCCACAAGCTCCTGTTTTACGTTATACTATATTTTCCACTAGATTAGTGCTGAAGGATTCATAGCTCTTGCATGAAATTGCTGACATCTCAAAACTTGGACCAACTAACTCGTAAACGTAGGAACGTAAGACTAGGCTCTAAGAAAATTTGGAGGAATCCGGTATGAAACGAGAGCGACACAAAATGATGTGATAAGAAAACGAGACAGCAAATATAATTAGGTATAGCCATATCATGCGGTTTGCAGTAAACGTTTGTAAAGTTTGAAAGCAAAGCTTCAACGTGGGGAGGCCCACATAAAATAATCCGAAGATGGTAACACCTCATTGAAATTATAATTAGAAAATGATTGTATTGCCGGGAGAACGATAGAAAATCTGATATCGAACAGAAATGGTTAGTACCCGGTAATATTCAATGAAACACTTCCATATCCCAAAGCAATTGTGAAAATTAATATGGGAATCTAATTTCCAGATTTTATTTTTCGTTGCTTGAATGGTGTTACTGAATATTTGGTACAAGGTGGGTGATGTTGAGAAAACAGGCTACTTCTTGGAAAAACCAATAAAACATGGAATTCGAATTATCAATATTATCAAATATTACGTTATATTAAGTCTGAAACGCTACACTTTGAGGTAGGATTCATTACAAATCTCGGTTTCCCAGAAGTCATATTCTACAAGTTCCGTAATATAATTTCTTCAAGTCAGCCAATTATAATGCCTTTTCTTTTACAGCTTCATAAGTGCCGTAAAACCTTGAAAGCGTCTTATTATGCACAACACTTGGATCTTCATCCATACCAAAGCTATCCTCATCAATTATTTCTAAATTTCACTTATTCAGGCTGACATAATTTTGACTTTGCAATTTACGACGCCCAAGAGTCTGGCTTGTATTGTGTATGTAACCTAGATTTACAGTGGCCCAATATTTATGTTTAACATTTGGTGTTTGCTGTGCGGGTTTAGTCAAATCCGTTTGAAGCAGTGACAGTTTTATAGATGGGTTATGGTGGTCACATTTTGCTGGCTAATCGTGCGCGACGAATTAGACCGCAGATAGCTTTATTCAAGAACTTTCTTGTCTAGTTTCGTTGTTTGTGTCGGCGTGTTAGTTTGTTGGCTCTGACTTAGTGTCCTCGACGGAGCTATAAAGTTCTGTTATGTTCAATACTGACAGACTTTTTACATTACCAAAGGTTAAACCCCTGAAATGACAATAAGACAACTTTTCATCAAATCTCAGAGATTTTTCGGTAAGACTTCTATGCTTCTTGTAAATTGTAAGTATGAAGTGTAATATACTTGTTCGGAACTTTTGCAATACTTTTTTTTGCCTCAACCCTAGAAAGAACTCTTGTTCCCTAAAAGTTCTAGTTCTCAAGGATTTAAAAAAAAATTGAGGGCAACGTTTGAAAACAAAAACGACGCCATATTGCTTTCTGGGGTATTTTGTAATGTTGACTTACTAAAACTGTTGATACTCGTTTAATTTCTGCTATGTTAGGTTTAACATTGTTGTTCAATTATGAAATACAATTACTTTACAAACTATAACCAAATTAATATTCTAATTTAGATTAAATTAAAACCATAAATTAACCGAACATAATAAAGTGCCACTAGAGCCAATTAAATAGCCCGTTGAATTCTAAATTAGAAGATAAATTGCAAAGATAAATTAAATTTTATTTTAAATAGAAGCTCGTCGCAAACGTCGTTGAATATATGAGCACAAATTAAAAACCGGTGATAATGAAATTAACTACAAAATTGCGGCTTGCACCAATGAACGTTTTACATGTGATCTCAATCGTTTGCTCGATGCTGTCTGTATGATAAGAATTTACCAACTTAATACTTTTTTTACACTTATTTACAACGAAATGAACTTAAAATGTTAAAATAATAAATCAACGTATGTAAATTAGAAATTGCAAAAAGGTCAAGGTCAGTCATGAAAATGACAGTTCATCTGGCATCAAAATTTCAGCAGCATCACTGTCAACACGAAAAACTCCCAAAAGGCTTTTGCAGCATAGCCACATTAAATTACAATACTGATTATTTAACTTTCAAAAAAGCCAGATCATTGGTGACGTGAACAGTCGATCCACCGCTTAGCGATATCCTGAAAGATTCGATGAGCACTCAGACCTCATAGCCCAAACTGTTTCAACCCCAAATGGCACAAACTTATACAGCTATTAAATTGGATGAGTGAAATAAAATCCTATGCACCAATAAACATTTAAATTTCCCAATGATTTGTGAACCAAAATTGCCAGATTATACCAAAACGAGAGCTCAGCTCAGTACAAACACGGAACGTTCGGAAATTTAATGTATTTGTAGTAGTTCATACTTAATCCAAGTCACGAGGATCCCGGAAAAGAAAACCCCTCCCACAAACTGTGCGTGTCTTTTAATGCGAAAAAGGGATTACAGTATGATGCCGAGATTCCACTGAGAAATGCGGATCAGAGGGCTGTCATAATATTAACAAACGACGATCACAAATCTATGAGCCAATCGTGGTGGTAATATTATCGAGAAATTAGAGTGAATTAAAAACTCATTTTGTCTCTGCATCACCCAAAGGTATAAAAATTAATGGTAGTTTTTTTACGGCATTCATTAAGCCTATAACATAAGACGTAACGCAAAAACACTCAGAAGAACAATAGCAAAAACCATGCAAAAACTTGTAGTTCAGTTCAGTGATACAAAAGAACAGTAGACTTTTTAGGTTAAAAATGTTTGACAGAAAAAAGGTTCTTTACAGTTCTCACTTTATATACAACAATGAATAATAAAGACATTTTACTATACAATGAGTTTTTAACATGTGTCTAGGAGAGTTTTTTTTTTGCCCTGCTAAAAGATTTTACCAATGACCTATACGTAGTAAATTCTTTATTCATTGGATTTTACTAGAACGCCTCTTAAAAAAATATTCCCAAAGCTGATCAGCGCAATCTATTGATATATACTGAAGCGTTGTGACAAACGTCAGTGGAAAATTCCTCATTACATTATTATTATTAGCATATCTGCTCAATTTCTTAAAATCATGAAAACTGACCGAAGCCCTAATAAGTCGATAAGCACTTAGCTTTTGAAAATAGAATTTTAATTTTATAAGTATTAGAAAGTTTTTCCTACTGTATTGATTGTAATTTTAATAATATATTGAAATCCATACTACTATGAAATTGTCATAATTATTATGTAAAGTCTGGTGTACTTCTTACGTGCATACCTATAAGTTCTCGTAACTGAACACACTTACATCATAGCCACAACCTGAAATTACCATATACCGTCCACAAACATCTTCAGAATTACTCTAGCGAATTTATTCACTGAACAGAAAAAAGCTTGATAGAAAAACTCCCCTTCAATTCAAAGTTAAAAAGTTACTACATGACATAAAATAAAGTACCCAAAAAAATATATGGGCTTCACCCAATATTTCTGCACTTACCAAATAAAATATGAAACATTATTATCGAACGTTTTGCCCGTTCAAGTAACTCGTAAGTTTTCTTTGCTTCGCCGAACTTTTTGAGTTACTCCTAAGGGCGTTTGAATAGCCGCATAAAGCTAAAGAATTCTGCCAAAAAAGAGAATTCTTAGCTAAGTATATGAACGTAATGGCTTAGGAAACTTAATTTTTGGCTTGGGATTAAACATGTTCAAGTATTTTATGGAGAAGTTTTGTATTTAAGGGGCTATGAGTAACTTAGCTTGAGTGGAAATCGATTGGATTTCATGTTACAAGTATTTATAGAAAGTTAGGCATATTTAAAGGATTTTGACTCTTCTGTAAAATTAACTGCAAGATTTGAGTGGTTCCAATCGAAATTATACCTTCAAATATTAAGGTTACATATTTAATGTGAATGTATAACAGTCAGCTTCACGATGTGGGTACCTCCTTGAAAGCAGCTAGGTGCGAACCCGGTTTGCTGGGATACCCAATTGATGCAGTCCACCGTACGTGTTCGTATTGCTCAGTTTTCTTAAGTTATAATTTAGCACACAGCCATATTTGACTATTTACTAGGTGAGAACGACGATCACAGACAATTTGATTTCTGTTCAATTCATTTTTATCCAGTCATTCGTCACGCCATCCAATTCCGCATATAAATTCACTACTTGACCATAAACGTCTGCCGCTTGCCGATTCGCAGTCCACTCAAGAACACGTCTAGCCCAGCGATAATTGATTCTACAGCTAGTATGGCCGGCACATGGCCACTTCAACTTGTTTATTCTGTGACCTACAATTCGTTCAAACTTAATTATTTTTTAATTAGAAGTGTAACACCACGCCATTTTCAGGTTCTACCTATTGAATCCCATAAAATGCTCAATTTGTTATGAGGGCATGAGTTTCTTTACGTCGTTTTCCTGTATCGTCTGAACAGAAAACACAGTTGACAGATTGGGTAAACAATGTAAACAAATGTTCAATCAATACGGTTTACTTTATATCTATTCGAGGTAAATGTACAACGACGTATATTTTGTTTTTTTTTTATTATTATTAAGACAAGCAAGCCAGAATCAACAGTGGCGACCAGAAAAGCGCCAAGACAATGAAGCTCGACGAAGTCCCAGAGAATGAATTTAACTGTCTTGGATCCCGCACCGAAATTAATAAAAAAAAGTATAGCGGAGGAGTAGGAAAAAACCGTAATTTCCACTTCCCTCCATATCAGCAGGAGACAGAACGAAACAAGGCCAATAGGCACAAAGGTACGTTTACAACTGGGATAGGCCCAGTTGCCTAGTATCACGGATAAATAATTACATGAATGGGTCCTAAGTTGTGAGCTCTTATCAATAATAATATCAATAATAGGTCTGGCAAAAACGCTATAACGCACGTTTTTTTTTTCTAGTTTCTACAAGGTCCGTATAGTAAATAACTCAGTGTGTAACCTGTACATGTACACTATCCAACATAATATTGGGTTAATTCTGCCAAAGACTGCACTCCCATATTTTGATATCGTGTTTTTGAATGAACGCAAGTAAAACACATTTTATTATGTAATAAATAATAATAAATTAATAAATCGTTTAATTAGGACCAAACATTTTGTACATTTTATACACCCACCAAACTGTGTAACAGTTTGTCGGCGGGATTAGCGCTCGTCTTAATACATTTTTGGTTTAAACAGTAATAGCGAATAAAGTAACATTATAGTAAATACAGTATAAGTACCTAACAGTAGGCAGAATAATCAATAGTAGGTAGTAGTAAAAGTAGCAGATATTGTGGCAGCGCGAGCCGCCGCCGGAACACGCGCCGCTCGGCGCAGTGGCGGCGGCGGGCCGGGCCGTCAGAATTATTCAGAATTACATTGTCACAAACGGCCATCTTCAACAACTCACCAACAGGCCACAGAAGATTGCTGTCTCTAACTGTTTGACATGTAGCTTCCGGACCGTTAGAAACAAAACGTCATAGAAAAGCCTTCTTTGATTTGTTTGAAGATACCAATGTGTTATGCACAAAACCTCATTGAGCCTAAGTGTCGGATTAAACCTTACAGCTCACTCCCTTTCATAAAGAGGAGACCTTTGTTCTAACAGTGGGAACGTCACAAGCCGACTGTGTATTTACAGTCTTTCGGATAAAAGTTTGATACGGTACCGCAGAACGAAAGCATAAAAACATAGCCTGTGGCGCGAAGGTTTTACTAACCGTGGATACCTGTCACGGAATAGATATGTAGGTACAGAAGGTCGACTCCAAACGACTAACGAATACAGGCGCACGCTCACATAGGTGCATACGTAAGGCGATCTCAGCACGGTCACCTAACCCAAGTAGAAAGATACATGCATTGACGGTGCGGCAGCAGATTGTGGATGTGGAGTTGTGCCACAAACTATGTGTTACGTTCTATTCTGCTCTTTGTGCCTTAAAACATACAGTCCTCTGATCTCTGCTCTGCCACCAACGGGGACTTGGACGAGTCCAAGTTTTGAAACAACAATGCGATGTGTAAACGGACCCTTCACGAAGCCGTCAAACGAGCATTCTGTACATCAAACTAAGTAACTCTACGCAAAAAATATTGCTGGGAAACGACATATATTTTTTGAAGTGAAAAATCACGTTTTATGGTAGGAATCAATTTGACGCACTCAAAATATTGTGCTGATGGATGCATTGAATATAGTACGGGGGTCGTAAAGGTATTGAAAGTAAAGTTATAACAGTCTGTTTGTTCCGGCTAATCTCCGAAACGACTTGACTGATTTTGACGGGGCTTTTACTAGCATGTAGCCGATGTTAAAAGGATTTACAACCTACTTATTAAAAAACCCTTGAAATTGTTAACAAAATCCGATTCAAAGAGGAAAGTAATATTTTTGAAATCATTTCACAAGGACGAAGGTACAGGTAGTTTTAAATATCATGCAGAAAAGGGTCTAGAGTCGAATGCCAGTCACAATACACTTGAACACATAGTACCTGAGCCGTGTCTATGTGCATGCTCTCTCCCTTATTGTAGAAGCCGAAATTCTGTACGTAGGTAAATCCATTTTGTATATAACCGTTGGTATGCGATACGTGGAATTCCTTTTACTCAACCTTAGAGTTTGGTCGACTGTTTACTGTGTTGGTTTGTTCTCTTTGTGTTATTGTGATAAAGGTGCTTCCGTTATGGGTAGTTAGGTTAATAATATCGGCATGTTTTTTTTTTAGTTTGAGTAATGTTTTAGTGCAACAGCAAGTTTTAAAAGAACAAAGGTCCACTTTTTGGGCCAAACCAACACAATGCTGCAAAAAAAAACTGGCCCTTAACATTATCAACACTTGTGAATTTTGTGACATCATGACGCCATAATGAAACAAAAGAGGTCGGCCGCTCTTTTTAATCCAGCGTATTTCCTTCGTCCATGAAACCGCTAATTGATTATCTCTAAGATGTGATTTCCCTTTTTATTTATTAATAACTGTATTAGCTCCAAGATCATCTATAAGAACATAAAAGCACTCTTTCATTTGAAGTTATTTGAATTCATCAACAATAATTATAGAAACTATTTCGGGGTTGACGCAGCATGTCTTGTTCTTCCATACTTCTCTATTACTCGTTATCTCATGAGACACCTCCTTTCTAGCCATATCATCCTTCACACAGTCCATCCATTCTTTCTTTGGTCTTCCTCTACTCTTATACGCATCCACATTCATACTCAAAACTTTACTTACGATATTTTCCTCTTTCCTCCGCCTCACATGCCCATACCAAGCCAACCGATTAACACACAACTTTTCAGTCTCCGGCGCCACTTTTAGACTTTCTATTATGTACTCATTTCTTTTTTTCACGTAACACCACACAATCCCCCTTAACATTCTCATCTCAGCCAATGAGTGTTTAATCTGTAACCAACTAATATTAACTTGCTAGCAAATAATACCTCCGTATGCAATTAAGCCCCTTAGCAATATTTGCACAAGTTCCTCGTATTTTGATAAAGCATAAAATACGGTTCCCTCTATGTATTGGATCAGTGGCTCTCAAATATTTCATGTCATGTATTATTGCTTAAAATTACTAGTTCTTTATTTTCTTCTCCCGTTTTGTACTTTATTTTCCGGGGCTGGGCTTTCTTAATCTTGAACTAGTAGTTCTTTCGCTAGCTTCCAGTACATACTTAACTAAAAAAACAATTTCTTGTGGAGCTGAATTGTGTGATCTTGTATAAAATAACATTCTATCAGTGAAAACTGACGATAGCGATGACAGTATTCGATTGACGAAACCCACAGCTACCAAACATTTAATTTCAATACAGTAGAAATACGAAACGTTCAAAGATCAATTCTTAGTTGTCTGTTCCTTCAGTTCTGGTACCTTTATTCAAAACCTGTTAGGTGCGTACACAACTTTGAGAGCCAGAATGTTAGGTAAATAAAGGATATATATGAACGTATGTATATATGATATCGGGCTTGTTGTAGTGTGTATATTAATATTCGCAGATGGGTGGGCTTGTGACGGTTGTGGTGTTAAGGGGTGGAAGAAAATTATAAGGAATAGTCATGTGTCCTTGGGATAAAAATAAATACATGATGTAATGTTCCAGGTCTTTGTCAGGACCAGGAAGTCTTTGAATAGACTCGGGTCACAGGTTGGAGATTCATAAATGACTCTGCTCTAGAGTGTAAATGTGGTGCTACCCCACAAACGATGAGACACTTGATATCGTACCCTGCCTGTCCTGCAGTCTGCACATCACACGAGGTGATGGAAGCTACTGAAAATGCCAAACTCATCGCCATTTTTTTTTTTATGTTGCCCCACGCTATTTGTTTCTCCTGTATCGTGGGAGCATTTACAAACATTTAAAGTCACACACACAAACAGCCAGACCCGGAACAACTATCTCTAAGTCATATAAATATTTGTTCCGTGCGGGGAACGATACCACGACACGCAGCGCAGCAGCCAATTACTCAACCATTTATGCCGTGCGCCAACCGTGCCGTCAGAATTGTCATCGACACGCTGAGAAGATGTAATGTTCCGCAGATAAACAAATAAGATATTTTATTAAAAGGCTTTGGTATGGAGATTTGTCGGGCTTTGTTATTCCGTAGTGGTAAGTTATGGCTTTCGAGTTAATGTGAGCCACATGATGATTAATATGTTGTAATGGTATTGATAAATAGGAGTTTCATTTTATTTCATCATCACTGTCCACAAAACGATCCTAGAACCAAAAACGTTTAGACATGTTAATGCAATCCGCATTGACAGCAGTCCTCTCGCAGAAAGGAGGCCTACATCGTACGAATCAGGATATTTTAAATAGGTTATGTCTATATTCTACTACTACATTCACAAAGGATTGCAAATAACACCAGAGGAAAACCACTTAGCTCTGATGTTAAGAAAAATAAAGTTCGAACTGATTACACAGAACAATATCAACCTACTGGCTGATAGACGATAAATGTCCTGTTTCTTCAGAGTCAATTTGTTTGATTAAACATACCGCTATATCAGCCAGTTCCAATGTTTCTACAGCAGTTATACACACGCCCGTAAGCACATTATAGTAAAACTCCTCGAGTCTATGACACAAAATCGGTAAACAGAAGGACAGATCCATATAACAAGCTAAAACACGCATACATAGATAAGCTTCATGTGTAGTGAGCGCAAGCTTAACAGAGTCAAGACTGAGGATGGTATTTTTTTTTTTATTACAAAATGGGCCTGCTCTTGACCGCTATCACGCCTGATACAAAGCGATGGATGAGGTCTATGATGGAACGAGCACACCCAGAAGATGCCTGTTCACTCTTGCTTTGAAGGCAGTTGGGTTAAATGTTAACCCCGAATCTAATTAGAGCGTGATTTTTGAGTACTCGTTTTCCTTAGTTGTATCATCCCACACAAATTATTGTTAGAAGTTTACCTTCTGTAGGTACTATTGTATATTACGTATATACCGAACTATTTTACTAATCTTTGTAAATCGCCTATAAAGTCACCGACAGCGAACGTTTTTACGTCTTGAGGGATAGAAATACGCCTGGAAACGATAATATCGGTATTTATTATACGTATTTCTTGTATAGCCTGCTCTTGTGGTGTAGTTGTTCTTATAATTTATGTACGTTTTAACGTTTGTGTCTTGTTTTTTTGTGTGAAAGATGAATGATCAAGTTCTTATAGGTTAGGTTTATTGTCAATTTGATGTACTACCTATATTATTATTTAGGTTTATTTTTCAATCTTCGATTCCTTTCAACGTGCTAGCTAATACAGCGAAAAAAAAAATATATATGAGTTATCGAAACAAAAGCTGTTTTTAGACCAACGTTTCATGCAGACTTAGTATTTTTTTTTTAATAATAATTAATTTGAAAGAATTGATTTCAAATGATTTCCTTTTTTTCTTTGCTTTAATTTCCTTTACTTAACCTCCACATTTCAGCATTTCCCAAATGACTTACTCACTGTTACATAACCATAAAAAATATAATTTCAATGGTAGAAGAAACTGCCTCGTTGGCCTAGTTTATTTAGTTAAGATTTGTGCCCAGTTGATGGCAATAGGCTCGCCCCCTATTGCATGGAACTTAAAAAACACAACTGGTGAAATGTGGGTGTATTGGCTACACTTCTGGAACCCTTCGGGGATTACAGGCGTGATGTATGGTGATGGTTATGATAGAGGAAGCTTGGCCAAGCTATATTTTCATCAAATAACCCTAAATAATAACTTACTTATATCTTTAGTGACAGGTCAAGGGTCCTTTCCTTATCTACAAATATGAAAGTGACCTTTTCATTCAGTCGACTTAACAATTAGGTATTATTAACTCGCCCACAGACAATTGTGACTAAAACAGTTCGTTGCGAGTGAGAGAGAATTTAATATAATACATTGCTTCATTTTATAGAAGGTACAGAGAGTTTGCCTCATAGCCTCGCAAGCACGACTACTGTGCGTGCGGCTCTGGGTTTGATTTCCTGGTTAGACAAAGTGTTATTGGGTTTTTCCGTTGTGATTTTCTTAGTACCAGTCATAGAGTTTGGATTTGTACCTGGTTGATGGTAATAAGCTAACCCACATTACATGGAATTTAAATATAACTGGCGAAATGTGGGTATACTGTTAGGTATACCTCTGCCTACCTATTTCTGCTATCAAACTGCTTTGTTGAGTTCCAGTTTGGAGAAAATGGAAGTTGGTAAGCCATCGTCACATTTTTTTCAGCTTTGTCTCAGGAATGAATTTCAGCCTGCTTAACTGTAAAAAATGTGTGCAAATTGGACCTCTAGATTACGCGATGTGTGCCCCAACCACAGGAGTCATATGACCTAAATCACATACAAACATAAATATCATACAGTTATTATTAGTCAAATAAAACCAATCCATAAATTAAAAACCATTGTTCTGTGGTTTATTTTAAAGTTCTTCGCCTCTAAATAAACACCAGCTAGTTATTAAACAAGACAATTCGCCTGAAATGATTATAGTAAAGCATATCAAAATCAAAATCAACGCATTTATTTCACGTAGGCCAGTTAAAGGCACTTTAAAATTGTCGAGGCACTTGTGAATTGTATAACGTGCTCAAAGCAAACGACCACCTGCTTTATTAGTCAAATAAGAGCATTAAAAGAAAAAAACCTTTTTAAAAGACACAGAAACGGTTATTGCTCTAACCGCAAATAATAAGTTTGTAATAGTAAAATCGCTTTTTTTTGTTAAACTACATATTTACGGTTTTCAGTTTTTCCCTTTACATGTGATATAAGACCTTTCTTTTTCCCAAATTTCGTGATTCTAGGTCAACGGAAACTACCACATAGGTTTTCGACCTAAAACCTTTAAGGTACTTCCGGTTGACTTAGAATTGTCAATTTTGGTTCAAAGCAAGGACTTACAGCACAAATAAAGGGTTAATTCCGAATAATAAAAAAAAAGTTAAATAACGTAAATTTTGGTACTTACAAGTTTTCGCAAAAATCTAAATTAACCCATATCTTTTTATCGTGTTGACTCAGGACCTTGATTTTACACCTAATAGGGACTATAATAGAAGAAAGAAGAATAGAGAAGAAAGAAAGACTATAATAGAAGACCTAATAGGGTCCATCCGTTCCTGAGAAAATTGGTGGTGACAGACGGACAGACAGACAGACAGACGGACAAGAAAGTGATCTTATATCTTCCTTTTTTACCTTTTGAGGTACGGAACCTTAATTAAGTACAGGACATTGATTTAAGTACCGTAAAACATTATCAGTCCACATTATCCCTCCTGCTCATAGCCTCCCTTTGCGAGAGGGAGTGGGCTGTAATCCACTAAGCGGGACTGTGTAGGCTAAAGATTTAAGTACGCAGGCAAACAATTATTTTGAAGTGTACGATACTGGTAACTGGCATTACTATTGTGTGCTCTTTACGCTTCAGGGATATTTCCCTGAAGCATTAGCGTTTCGTTAAGAGTCTTTTTACACCCGGGTGTAAAAAGACTCTTAACGAAACCGAAAGGCACTTGTTCTTCCCGTCATTGCGATCAGTTTTTTGTTCTAGACCATACCTTCTAGTAACGGAGGGATATTGGGGGTCAAATTTCCAACTTTTTCACAAGTTTTTTTTCAAATACATGTTTTTAATGTTAGATTTTTACTTTAAACACCTTCACGACCCCCGTACTATTCAATCCATCCATCAGCACAATGTTTTAAGTGCGTTACATTGAGTCCTACCGAAAAACGTGACTTTTTACCCCAAAAAAAAATATGTAATTTCTCAGCAAAAATGTTTGCTTAGGGTTACTTAGTTTGATGTACAGAATGCTTTGTTGACGGCTTCGTGAAGAGTGTTTACATTAATAGTCTTTTTGGCAAACTCAACATAACATGGCATCACGCCTGTAAACCCCGAAGGGTTAGGTAGAGGTGTGCCTAACAATAGTACGACCACATTTCTTCAGCTATGTTCAACTCCCATGTAATATTCTATTGGCTTCAATCGGGCACAAATCCAGACTCCATGGCTGCTACTGACAAATTCCTGATTGAAAAACTCAATTACGCGTTGCCCCACCCGGGAATCAAACCCAGGACCTCATGCTCAGCAGTCGCGCTTACGACTACTCGACCAACGAGGCAGTCAACTCGTACCTTATACTTATCACACTAAGATACATAATATTACCTTTTTGCTTCATAATTACTTTACTTCTTTACACTTACATTTCTCATTGTTAATTATCCAGCTAATCGTAACAGAAGACCAGCAAACCGGAAGACGTTGAGTTGGAAGGCCTCCTACTAGGTGGAGCGATGACCTGGTGAAGGTTGCAGGAATCCGCTGGATGCGAGTCAAGCGGGACCGGCCAATGTGGCGACACTTGAGACCTATGTCCAGCAGTGGACGTCTTTCGGCTGCAATGATGATGATGATGAACGTGGAGTAGGCTTTGTCTTCTGGCTTGATATTATCATTAAGATTTTTATTAAAAATAAACTAACTAGAGGCAAAAAGGTTCGCACAATAGGCATGACGACAGTATCAAAAAATTGCAAATCTATTTAGTCTGTCGGTTAGAGTATTGGAAATTAATAGACACGTATTTTTTGTTTTTGTAAATCAATGAATATGACAAAGATAAAACGAATCAAAACTCGGGAGTGGGGGCTCGTGACGTCAGAACTAGCTAAAATTATACCATGGCGTGACGTATTGAGAATTTTAAAAGCGTCGTATCTTCGTCAATTTTGGTTTACGTAACAAAAGAAAAAACATGGGTCAAATATTTTTTGATAATCTAAATGACGGACTAATTTAAATTTTTTGTCGTCTCGCCTACAAACAACAGGAATTTTAGCGTAATCTGGAACTCAAAACTTGTTTGTCTGTTGACATAACAAACTATATATCTCCATAATTATTTAGCTGCACTAGTCTCAAGATTTACTATTCAATTTTACGACCATTACAGTTTAAGCTCCGAAGCTTCGAACTACTTTACGTCAGACATTGCTATGAAACATACTCCTCCGACTCCGTATATTATTTCTCTTCGTGACGCAACCGGAATATATGTTTACGTATGACCCGGAGTAACGCAAAGATCTTTATTGCCCTGTTTATCGTCGACCCAACCCCGAGAAATGTTTAAGTAAAACTTCCTAGTATCCTTGATTAGATGTCTCGTTAGTTAGGTATTGTGTAGCTTGTGAAGTTTATAGAATAGTATCGTTTATTGACATACGTTTAGGTCTGTAAAAAATACTTCTATAGTTGCTACCAGTTAAGATGTCAATAACGGTCATTGACTCACCTACATTTTTTAACGTTCTTAACTTAGAAAACGAAAAATAAGCCTGTTCAAGTCATGAATCGCCATCTGTCGTGATCTTCAACATTTTTTCTTATGAAAAATGATACATGGTTCATTTGTTTTGGTTGGTACGAAGAGATATTAGGGAAAGGGCAATGACCGCTATGTGTCGGAATTTCGGAAGCAGCTGAAGTGGCTACCTATTCGGCAGCGTCGAGATTCACACACTCTCTCTTTTCTCTTTTCTATTCTTCATAATCCTAAAGCTGCTTTGTATCTTCGGGAACGCTTCGAGTATCTTGTTCCTAGAGGTAAACCTTGTCGCTCATCATCATCTCTTCTTCTTCGTTTCCCTCCCCACTCCTCAAGTCGGTATGATGGTTTATTTACTGTTCGTGCTGTGCGCCTTTGGAATTCGCTTCCACACTCCTTGCGGGATAGCCCTTCGGTAGATGTGTTCAAGAAAAGAATAAAAGAACATTTCCTGTCAACATGATAATAGTTTGTAAAGTGTTTTTTTTAAAGAAGTGTATCTATACATAAATATATTGTATGTATTACGTATATTATATTGTATGTTTTAGTTTAGTGTATAAAATAAGTTAATTTAAGTTTTTAACTGTATTGTTTGTGCACATAGTTATATCCTCTTCTGCAAATTTCGCAACAAAAATAAGGTTTGCTGTAAGAAAACCCAATTTTGGGTTAAGCTCGCCGTTGTACATAAGCTATATATTTGAATGTTGTGTATATAATTTTTTTATTTTATTTTTGTGTGCAATAAAGAATATGAATATGAATATGACCGCTATTGACATCTTAACTGGCAGCAACTATAGTCCTGACCATCACATCAGTCTTTACCATTGCATCGCCTGTAAGGTAGAATCATCAGTAGGGATCCACATAAGTTAAGAGGGTCCCTGCGAAATTGATCAGAAAAGAAAGTTAGGAGGGTCCCAGCGAGATTCATCAGAAAAGAAAGTTAGAAGGGTCCCAGCGAGATTCGTCAGAAAAGAAAGTTAGGAGGTCCCAGCGAGATTCATGAGAAAAGAAAGTTAGGAGGGTCCCAGCGAGATTCATCAGAAAAGAAAGTTAAGAGGGTCCCAGCGAGATTCATGAGAAACGAAAGTTAGGAGGGTCCCAGTGAGATTCAGCAGAAAAGAACTGCTGTGAATAAGAAAAAAACGTAATTTCCCAAAATTTTGTAGTGTTCTCGTTGGATGTTAAAAATAGATGTCGTGTTAATTACACACAAAGTTTTAAAACTACACGAAGGAGAAAAAAAAATGTTTTTCATGATGAAAATACATTCCTTATCATTCATCGTTTTAAGAATGACTATCCTGTATTACCGTGACTAATGGATTTTTATTCTCACTTAAAGTATTACAAGAAATATGACTAGGTAAAATCCAACAAGATTTTTTTAAGTGCTAAAGTAGACTTTTTACTTTAAGTACTTGCGGAACTAAATCGTTCGGCCTTAATATTATAAGTTCCGTAACCTAAAATGGACATAAAAGTCTAAGCCACGGTCAATTAATTTTAGAGATTACGTCTGGAAGCTAGCTAGCTTTTCTTGGTCTTTATTTAGCTAATTAATCAGTGTCCAGATACAGACTAATTTCGCTTTTGAGGAATAATTTATCATGAACATACATTAATCTAATCTGAAAACATGATGAGACAAGCAAAATAATTTTGAGGATAAAAATGGAAGAGCATATTTACTTTGCTTTTTTAATATCCAGTACTTACTGGAATAACAGGTCATCAACATGTCATAATTTCCTTAAATAATTTCTTGCAAAAATAATTAAAAACATGATTAAACAGAATCTTCTAGAAGATGAAGTTAGTTAGTTACCAATAAGTTAGCATTACCTTTACGATAGGCATTTGTGGTCACCGAGTCTCTCACTGAGAACTCAGGGCCTCATGGTCCTGAGTTCACTTTCCTGGTTGGTCAAACTAGTATATTTATTTAGGGTTCCGTACAAAAAATTAAGAAAACGGAACCCTTATAGGATCACTCGTGCGTCTGTCCGTTCGTCTGTCTGTCACTGCCAATTTGCTCCAAATCAACTTGACCAAATCAAGTGAAATTATCCGTGAGTGAACGTATACGTTCACAAAGAAAATTTGACTTTGGCATTGTACGGAACCCACGAGAGTTCAACTCGCACTTGGCAGGTTTTTTTTTAATAAATCGTAGTCTGGATTTCAGCCCAGTTAAAGGCAATATGCTCAGGCTCGCCCCTATTACATTGGACTTAAACATTACAGGTGAAATGTGCACAATGTAGGTGTTTCTGTAACCCCCTCGGGAATTACAGGCGTGTTGTTATGTTTCGTAGATGCTATCGTATTTGTAAAAGCCAAGTTCTAATGAGCTTCAGAAAAAAGTGCACCTAAAAGCCTTTACCGTCGACGGACGTAAACAGTCGAATGAATAGAGGACGTACTTCAAACGCATCCAGTTGAATGAACTACTCTGAGTACTCCTCATTAATCAATATTAGCCAGTCATTGGTCGATTGGCGTTTCGATTCTATTAACTGCAGTTCTTTTATCTATTATGTGAGGGTTCATTTTTGTGAAGTAGAAATCTTTAGGTTTCATTTTGGTATTGAGTATACAAACTTCTAGTATAAAAACTCCTTTGTGTTGGGCAAAAAAAAACTTCGGTGGAAGTACGCTAAACTACAATTTGAATACGTCATACTCAATAAGTCAGTTTCTCAGTTTTATTTATTAAAACTGAGAATATAGTTTATTATAGTAATTGCAATTCTACTGAAGGAAGTGTTAAAATTAAACAAATACCCTATGATACAATTGATTTTATTCGATAATCATATTCCAATTTAGGAGAAAATCGATAACATTCCTAAAAAAAAATCACGACGCCCTCATAGTACAATAGTATTTACAACCATACAATTACACACACACTTTTAATCCTGTAATGCAGAGTCAGATGGGATTAACTGTCACACTCTCATTTCGTCAATGGCGGCTTGCGGGAGGTTCGAGTGAAGGGAGGCCTTCCCTCTCCGCAGGGTTGCGTGCGCCCCCCTCGCCTCCGCCTCCCTCCCCGGGGAGGTCTGAGCCGTCGATCCGTTCGGAGGCTGGAATTTCTGTTGCCGTAACTCTTGCAAAGGCGGTGAGTTATTAAACTGGCTCACATTCTTTGGCATAGTCGCGTAACCCATCTGTGGGTAACTCACGTTAGGTATTCTGAAACTGTTGCTTCTGCTCCCGAGTTTGCTCGGCAGCATCATGTTATCCATACTTAGAGTCGGACTCGGGGGAGACTTCGAAACATCCAGCGGTCCCTTGAAGTTTAAACTCGCCAGATGGTCTGAACTCATCATGTGCTTCTTCCTATTCTGTCTCTCAACGTCCACGACTAAGCTCGGCGCATGCGTTGGATCCATATGATAATGCGAATGCTTCCCGGAAATTGTCTCAAAATGTTTCTCGTTAAAACGTTGCTGCTTCCCCCGAGACCTGGACTTATCTCTCTGATAATAAACTCCAGCAAAAATTAGGACATTCAAAATCAGTAGGGAGCACCCTATCGCTATTGTTACACTTAAGGCCGTCGAATAAGCGGCATAGCCGGCCGCTTCTAAATTAGCCAGAGTGTTTTCAGTAGCGTTCAATGTTTGCAGATCTCTTCCTGGCAGAATTGTAGCGCACGTCGCCAGTATCGTATCAACGGTCGTTAGGGCTGTGTCGGTGTACACTGAACCGTTTGTACGTCTGATTCCGTCATTATCGTTGATGTTTCTCGCCAATGGATCCGGTCTGACAATTCCTTCGTAGAGATCCTGCTCGTTGTGGTTTTTGAATAGATTGTGGCGCGCTGCCACATCCTCCATGCCCGCTCTGTGGAGTTCAGGAACTAAGCGCAGCCAAACGGAAAGTTGGTGCGCTCTGTAGTGGTTTTTGAGGCGAGGTTTCATACCTGTATAAAGAAAATTCAAAATGTAGACAAAATATTATTATGGAGTATTGTATTGGACGTTCTATGTTATACTGCCTCTCGGGTATGAACGTCAGTCGCTGCGGTGAATATTTTTGATTAAATGTATTCAATTTACGCCGTACTTTTATATTTGCTCGACTCAAAGGTACCTACTGTTTTCATATTTATACTGTTCGTTGACTATTGAATCTGCAAGAATATGGTTCCTTTGACAGATATATTTTTTTTTTTGTAAAGTAATCTAAAATAATTGTCTAAAGTAATCTGCAATGATGTCATAAATCATCAACAGTTTGAACTTAATATCGGTTTAGAACAAAACACTATTCTTTAAAAATGTAATTTGTGTTAAGGTGCCTAAATAGATTTAGTTCCAAACTTCGAACTTGCTCATTGTATAATTTAGAACACAGCGCTATAAATCGAAAGTTTTCTAACTGCATTGGTTAAACTTTTATTTGTATTTTCTTGCTTTTAACCTAAGTGCTGCTATTTAAATCATGACTATGGAAAAGTACTATGAATACATATCCCAAGGAAGGATACCAATATTTAGAGACAGAAATAGAAATTATCTTCTACTTCTTTAATTTTTGATAATTCCAAAAAATATTATTTTAGAAAGAAATATATATTTTTGGCAATGCTGTATTTTGAAATACAATAATCAGCTGCTTTACTTACAGTTTTCAAAAATGTTACAACTATCAAAAGCATAATAAAACTCACCGATTTCCAAATACTTCTGGTGCGTGGAGTCGTATTCTTCCCAATTTATACCCCTGAATTTGTTTCTCTCCCTCGACGCGGGAAGCAGCGACTCTTGTCGCGCGTTGTCGTTCGGGTTCCTGTAACGAGAATATTCTTTAATCTTTGTTAAGAACTTGTCAAAGGTCTCAAATACTTTCATGAAGTTTCCTACACTTTGTTGTTTTTTTTTGCGGTGCTTGTGTTGTTTGATATGGGAATATGTTTTAACTATTGTTTTTTGTCGATTATAATTTAAGGTGTATTTAAAATCAATGTAAAACAAACTACATACACATTGTGTTTCCATATAATAGTTTCTTTAGTTAAAAGTACTTTTCGTTCTTCAGAATTCACACTTATTATTTACTTTTTTGATTAAGTTTCAAACCGAATTTCAAGTTTTGAAGAAATACTGAATGTCATTTAATAATGTTATGGCACCTCAACTCCATTATAAAAATAATAAATAAAAATAGCTTTACTTTCCTTCTAAAATTTTGTTGACTTAACTAATGATTAGTGTTACAAATTTGGCTCTTATAATGTTAGTAATAATGTTTCTTGATTTCTATGTACCGTTTGTTGATATATTACGTACAAGGACCACTAGCAGTAGCGGTAAAAGCCTCCTACATACCAACTTCATTAAACGTTACCTAAAATGTTTAAAGCAAAATTTGCATTTTTGCAATTTTGTGTTTGCAAGACAATAACAAAATGTTTAACATTGTAGTATTTGCTTTTATTAGATTTGAAATGCAAAACAGGTATTTTTATTTTCCTAATCATTTAAGTTTTTATACCACAACCTAACGTAATATTTAGTAAAAATATAAACAAAATTTTGTTTTCTATGCAAAGCTTTAGTTAGATCCAGTTGAAACGCAGTGCTGCTAAATCCGTAGTCCAGTTTAAATTCCACAGTGGTTTTAGGAAATAAAACGTAAAATTTTAAACGAGTTTCCCGTGTAACCTTAAATCAGGGACTCTTAAAATTCACTGTTACAGTTAGTGCCTTCGTAATGATTATAACCCTCACTAAATAACAGTAATTATTAAACACTCCCAAAAATTAAAGGAATATAAAACACATAATTAAAGGGAGAGCTTATCGTAAAACGACGTACAAAAGCACAGGCAAAGACGAACATCAAAGTAATTTAAACCTTAATATCTGAAGCACAAAGTTAATACTTCTTTGTAAGTTTCCAAAACTTTGAGAAGCTATTAAATAGAAGTTCAGAACAAGACATTTTGGGCATCAAGTGGTCCTTATTCCCTTATTAATAAGGCTCACGTTACTGAAGCAATTAGTGATGCTTTGAGCGAACTTATGTTTCGCAAATTGTTAGATGTTATTAAAGGTGACGTGGATTTGTGCACCTTTGCGTCGGTGTGAAGATATTGCGAAGTGAGAGAGAAAACTTGACTTGACCTATTTTCTGAATTGCATTTTAGAGTTATGACTATATTAAAATTCATGGTTTGCTACAAGCTTAAGAAGAATGGGAATAATGTTGGAATGAGGTCCCTTTGTCTGCTAGAAGCAATTTTGTGAATATAAAAGCTTGCTGTTCAAAACTTTGTATTGTAACCAAGGCAACCTACGCCATTTAATCTGTATGATTAATCTTTGGCACGTGTTGATCGTTAGTAACTTAAGTTACTATAACTTATGAGACCATCTTACTTATACGATTAAAATCTCTTGGAATAATATATAGTATAAATGCAATAGTAATTCATACTCGTAGTCTTACATTTTTATCTACAGTTACGTTAAAGTCATTACTAATGCAACCATTTTTTATGCAATAAATAAGAATTTGAACGAAATAAAAACCATCAAAGAAAGCAAAGCTAACACCCGTATCTATAGCCAAGTTAAAGTAATTACTCTGACTTGTTTATAGATACGGGTGTTAGTCATGCCATTGACATAAATAGTACCTATACACCCAAAAACTTCTTTGCAAATGAATTGGTGATAAAACGCGTGGCTGCGGTTAAATCTCAAAATGTTCTCACAATTGCTTTATAAGAAGCAATTAAACTATAGATTCACTAGCTTTGGCGTTTGGCGTCTGGCTTCGCTCCAGTTATAGTCAGAAATTATCCCACAGGAGCGTAGATACAAATACCTATGATTCTCGGTAATGTAGCTTCCCATTAATAATTTTTTCCGTAATTGGAACAGCAGTTCCGAAGATTAACACCTACGTCCTAACTTACAAACTTTACATCTTAAAATGTTATAATATAGGTAACTATAGATTGCAGAGTATTAATATGCAAAAGGTAGAAGCAAACTGTACTGGCTCTTTAGTCAACTGATCCCGCTCATTTGGATCCCGCGGGATCAATTTACTAGATTATTATTTTTTATGTCATTTTCTTTAGTAGATCGGTTCCGCTCTTAAAATAAAAAAAATGCCATCAAATTCCAAGTTTTGATATCGTACTCACCCAGTCTTCACAAAGTTAGCAAGGAACAGCATGATGGACTCTGACAAAGCGACTTCGGACTTGGTGTAGTTCTGAGGAAAGTGGCCGAAGCCGTCTACCAGTGGAGCTCCCAGGACGTAAGGTAACTCCTCACCGTGAACTGCCCCCATTCTCTGCAACAAATTAATATATTTAGGCTTGACGAAGAACGAGCACAAATAAAGGGTGTAAAAAGACACTTAACGAAGCCAAAAGGCACTTATTCTCCCCGTCATTGCGATCATTTTTTTGTTCTACACCATACCTGGGAACCTACTAGTTACGGAGATATTGGAGGTCAACGTTCCAACTTATTCACAAGTTTTTTCTTTCAAATACTAGTTTATAAGGTTAAACTTTACTTTAACTACCTCCTTAAATGCGTCCATCAGCACAATGTTTTGAGAGCGTTACATTGGGTTTTACCATAAAACGTGTTTTTTTTTCTATTTTTGCGTGGAGTTACTTAGTTTGATGTACCAAATGCTTGTTTGACGGCTTCGTGAAGGGTCTGTTTACACCTATACAAGGTGTCAAGGTGACATCACAAAGAACAACAAAAATTACAGAACTCCACGTGTAACGATCCTTATAAACTTCTTTTGCTCGTCCAATTATTATCCATTAATCTCATGGAGTAAGATTAAGTCTCCTAAGATGAGAATTTCGTCCATAGATTCAATTTAACGAATAATGGAATAAGTCAGACTTATTAATCACGCAATTCAATATCAAACCAACCATCTTGGACATTCGTCTGTAACTAAATCCATTAAGGTCTTTTTAAGACTTGTCTGAAGCTAATCTTACTCGTATTTTTCATTAATACTTGTCGCCACATCATTAATTAATTAATTAACCTCCAAATAATAATCATTTGTATGAACGTAACATCACGCCTGTAATCCAAGAAGTGTTAGTCTGAGGTGTACCTAATAGTACACCCAGATTACGCCAGTTATGTTTAAGTCCCATGAAGTAGGGAGCGAGCCTATTGCCATCAATCGGGTAGAAGGCAGATACATGGCTTCTACTGAGAAATTCCTGATGCAAAAACCCAATAACACTTTGCCCAACCAGGGAATCGAACCCAGGACCACTTTCTCAACAGTCATTATTCATCATTACAGCATTTGCGACCACTTCACCAAAGAGACAGTCTGAGTCATTTGTCAAAAGTATTTACCGCAAAACAGTTTTTTTACAAGGAGTAACTACCGACGTGGTCCTCCACAACTAATCCAAACTAATTATTACCTACAGACCTATAATAGTGTTGTTATTAGATACTTAAATCAATATGGGCTGTATCTAGAACATTGCCTGCAGCAGGGTTATGTCGTGTATTGCCTTCGACATGAGCGTGATTGTGGTTAATTGCCTGTTTATGATATAACGAGGTAACAGAATTATCTTGTGTTATGTGGTAATTAGGTTGGTTGGTGGTTTGCATTTGTTATTGCCTATTTTAGAGACTTTATAGCAAGACTGAATTTCGTCCAAGTAGAAGAATCCTGTTTATTTAAATGTATAGTTGACCTCTTTCCTATTCACCGGTTGATTGTCACTTACACATTATTAAATGAAAAGATCACTTTTAGTAAATATATAAATTAATAAAATCAATTTCGTCTATTATTAATGAAATCAAAGTTTCAATTGAATCGAATTTCGTGAGAGAAAATTAGCAATTACAAAATCGACAAAATTTTATCCGAAGAGTTTTTTTTATGTAAAATAAGTATCTATACGATATTTTTTGTTTGCCGATGATTCAAATAACAATTTTTAAGACGTAATCACACGAAGTAAGCATAAGCTAATTCTCAGCCAAAACCATTTTCACACGAGTTCACAACGCGTTGAACTTTCTAAAACCTCGTAGAATCCACCCAAAGATTTTCACTAAGGTTTCAGCTAATAAGAATAAACGAGGGTTTATTTTCGTTACAAGCTTTCGGCCTCTCCTAAGAAAGATAATACGTATAACATTAGATATTATCAGACATGTAACATGCGAGAATTACGTAGGGATTGTTGGGCGCCACGTTACACAAGTAGTGACAAGTTAATCTATCGGTTGCGAACACCGTTTTCCTCAATCGACCTTAAAAAGTTTCGTAGGAAGATAATCAGAAGATACAATCGCGTGTATACGATAGGGCCTTGGAGATACGTGGAGAGGAACCTTTACGTTTCTTGAGAGGTTTATTTCCTGCTTCTTAGTACCTGTTTGTGAAATCGAAACCTGGAATGTTCTTATGATAGCGGTCATGTGTTTTTTCAATAATTTTTTTTAAGTGTGTGTTCTTACTCGCTGGCGAATGCTCTAAAGAAGGATTAAAGCTGTGGCGAGTGTTTTCCTGCTAATTCATTTGTGTCCCTTGCCGAAACTCTCCCATCTGGACACGAGTTGCCATGGCTGACCAGGAAATCTAAATAGACTCCGGACACAAGGTTGGCCGAGGCAAGAAAAACCCGCTTTGGTGGAGATTCAAAGATGCCTTTGACCTGGAGTGTAAATGTGGTGTTGCTCCACAAACGATGGGACACTTGATATCGAGTCCTGTCTGTCTTGTTGTTAACACATCATAGGAGCTGATGGGTACCACTAAAAGTACCAAACTCGTTGCTAAAATTTTGGGCAGACTTAATTTAAATTGTCATCGACACGCTAAGAAGAAGGATATTATTTTTTTCTTTTCAGCAACCTTATCTGTTTCATATTAGGCGCTTCGTATTTCTATAGCGACTTTTAGCAGGGTTGACATAAACTTTTCATTAGTTTAGTTTAATCCTTTTTCAGTTTTGACTTTTCCAACACGTTTTACTCTAAGATGTTACTTTGCCTAGGCCCCATCATGAAAAAAAGAAAGAAAAAAAAAGAACAAACAACACACAAAACAAACAACAACAACAAACAACAACAACAAACAACAACAACAAACAACAACAACACAGAACAACAACAACAACGTGAGAACATCTACTGTAGCAAAATAATTCAGAATTTAATGACCGAAAATTTTCAACACAACTTTTTTTATATGACGTATCACCTATTAGGACTTTGACATCACGTATACAGTTACAAAGTGATATTACGTTATTGTCATATTGGCGGCTATACACATTTGTGTTACCGATGATGTATTAGGCCTGAGTAAGCCGGTGAACTGATGTAGGTCACAAATGCGAACCTAGGCGGTCAATCAAACACACGTCAAATCTACATCATTAAAGTAATCCCTCATATCGCTTATCATATTAACAGGTGATTTGCGGTCAGCGTTCTAGAAGTTACACGAAATAATTACAGGTTCAGTAATTATTTTGCGAAACTTTCATCCAGAAAATATAATTACGCACTAAAATAAGCAGCCTTAATAAATTCTTCTATTACAGTCACATATCAAAGAAGTAATCCAGATTTTACGGCTTCATTTTAGGCTCAGGCTGAGTAAAGCGTAACCTTAATTACCTTGAAAGTCATTAACTTACATCATTCAACTTTGGTCTTATTTAATTGTAGAATGGGCAAACCTAATTATTTCGTAAAACCTAGACAGTATAAAATCTAAATTTAAGTCTTTGACGCGATGTTTGAGAACATAGATTAATAAAGAAAGAAACTAAATACTTCACGTGAAAGTCACAACAATGTGATTGCCAGAAAACGGTTTAAAACAAAAGAAAGAAGAAATATTATGAAAGTACTCAACATCACCCAGTCGTAAAATACTAACTCAATTATAAGAAATTTAATAACATGAATGCAAACGAAAAATAAGTCATCGGTGTGCTACGTCATCAATTCGTGAAAGGAAAACACCAAAATTTAATAATTTAAAAACCCGTGTGACAAAAAAATACCTTTTCAGAAAAAGCTTTGAAAGTAACTTTCTGTTATGTGTTTGGTGTATATCGATTAGGTTACGTCAAGAGTGATAAGGATATTAATTACACAAGGATCATTTATTTCCATTAATGATACGGCAAAATATCGTCGTCAATAAGGCCTTGAATAACCTCAGTGTGTGTATGAGACTAACTATACAAGTAATGGTATTGTAGGTGTAAAAATACCCTTATCGAGCTGAAAGGCTCTTGTTCTCCCTGTTATTGCGATATTTTTTTTGTTCGAGAACCTGGTAACCTTCAAGTTACGGAGATATTATACTTAAAATGTCACTTACGGGATATCTTCCGTGATTATCAATTATTTTGAGCTCCACGGAAGATATCCCGTAAGTGACATTTCAAGTATACGTATAGTTATGAATCGTGAAAGCTTAAAACGGAGATATTAGTTTCAAAGTTTCAACATTTTCACTTTTTTTTTTTAAATACAAGATTTTAATGTTTAACTTTAAATACCACACGACCCCCGTACTATTTAAAAAATCCATCAGCATCATGTATTGATCACCACGCTTGCTCAAGACGGGTTGGCGATTTCAGACTTATATTAATTATAAGTCCAGGTTTCCCCACGATGTTATGCTCGTGCCTTGTCTGTTGAGAAGAGGCCTTTGCCCAGCAGTGGGACAGTAATAGGCTGGTATTGTTATTATTATTAATATCATGTATTGAGTGCATTACATTAAATCCAAACGTGAAAAGTGATTTATCACCCCAAAAAAAAAACCGTATCGTCATAGTTTGATGTCCAGAATGCTTGGTTGACGGCTTTGTGAACGGAACCTCCGTTTACACCTCGTATGTATTCCAAGGATTCTACGAACAGAGGCCATAAAGAATACTTTTCTAAAAGCTTTCAGAAATAACAAGAAGGTATCTTAATTGGTTCTCATGCGTGGTAGCTTAAAGACGCTCGAGCGAACAGCAATAAAATTGTGTCACCATTTTTGCCGTAGTTAAAATGTAGGCTACAATAATATTAGTACAAGGTTTTTTTATACCAAATAATATGTTTCTACGAAGAGAATTTTTGTGGCCTTGAACAAAAGATTACCTGTTACCAACAAATATTATAATTATTGGATTACTTGAAAAATTTAAGTAGGTGGTATTAATTCTAATTAAACAAATAATTGATAATTTGTAGTGAATCAACATAAATCATCCAGTTATCAACAAGGTATATACCAGTCATGTTTTCAAAAAATCGGCCAAGTGCGTGTCGGGCTACGCGCAGTGTAGCGTTCCGTAGTAGCCCGTTATATTTTAGATTTTGTTTTTCAATGCAAGTCTTCACCCGTTATAAACAAGGAACTACTTCATCTTAGTCACTTTATAGGATTTATTCTAAGGATTTTGTTTTTGGTACAAAATTATCCAACACCTTAGTTCAACGACTATTACTGCTGAGCTAATAAAGTTGTCTTAACCGCTATAGTTTTCCTTTAAAGTTCATAAAATGCACTATCATCAAGATTTTTTCCAGATCTTTCAAGCCAGCAGTTTAGCTTTTAGAGGGGGGAGACGCCCTACTGGAACAAAGATTTGCACTTTAAAGTTTAATATTTCGTAAATGGAGCATTAAATCGAAAAGTAGTACTAGCAACCCCTAAATCATTTTAAAAAACCTATTCTTCGATATCTCACAAGATGGGGTAGACGATGAAAAAAAAAATTCCCCACTTCACATGTAGGGGAGCTACCCTAAAAATATTCGGACTCCTCTCCTCCTGACCTCGGACAGACAGACAGACGGCCATAGCGAAACTGTAAGGGTTCCTTGTCAGGACTACGGAACCGTAAAAAATTATAACGAGTATTACGATTTTAACTTTCTTACCTGAGGATAAAATCCATCCTTAGTCTGGTAATCGAAAACATAGAAGAAAGTCTTCGTAGGTCTTCGCGGTCCGTCTTCATCATTCGGAGCTGGTTTGGGTCCTCCACTTAAAAGATCCCCACTTTGAACCAAAGGTGCAACGTATTGAGCATCTGATAACGCGGATACCGTCGCATCTCTTGTGTTTATCGGGTTCTGTGGACAATGTACTATGTTCATAAAATTTGCTTGAACATTAAAAGTCTCTGTTGTTAAGATCTAAAATGGCTTGTCTTTACTTTTGCCTTAAAGAAAGAAAATAGCCTCAGTGTGATTTGTTAGAAATATCAATCCGTAAATAGACACACACTGCTCCAAACACGTCAGGGGATTATGATAAATCTATGAATACGACCTTGATCGAAAATACAAACAATTACAGTCCATATTCTTTGTAACATACGATTCAAAATACCAACGTAACCTTCTCGGGAATTATTACCTCATTTAATTTCGCGAAGCCCGTCGATATTTGAAGAAGTAATCCGAAATCAAATCTTAGAGAGATTGAGGTTCAACCGTTTCAGATTTAGCTTTAATATTCGTTTGTGATTGTTATTTGAAACCTAAAAAGTATAATTCATATTTCTGACAACTCATATCGTTAAGTGATATACGATTGGCTTTTCTGGCGTGAGTTTTGGGAGAACGTCTTCGCTTTTTAATTTATGAGCCAGTTTTGTTGAAGTTTTAATGGTGACATACTGTTTGCTCACAACTTGGCAGCGGAATAAGATTTCTTTAGCGGCAAAAGATTTTAGTGACATCTCAATATTTTGTTACAAAAGATTTTGCTCTAATTGACAAAAAAAAAAACAATCTTCGAAATTGGCCGACGTGGTTCAAAATTATTGCTGAACATTAACACAAAAAAAAAACATTCAGACGAATAATTGATTATCTCTTTCTTTTGGAAGGCGGTTACCAATGGTAAGTAAAAGAGTTCATAATTACTCAACAAAATAAAGCATTTCAATGAGGCATGAGGTTCGATCGCGCGTTCGTACGAGTAAAATTCGCGCGAATCTACGATGATCGCGCATTCGCTTTCTATTAGGACGATGCCTGAGTGTTGTATCACTTTAAAGAAAATTAATAACGTTACAAATTAAAGTAAAATTACAGTCTATTTCAGTTCAAAGACTTCTTCACAAGAAGTCAAAAGTTTAAGTAATTACTTGAGAAATATTAAAGCAGTACTGAATTTCAAAGTTGAAGATGTTGAATGTGTGCTTAGTGATTTCAAATAAATGTTCCAAGAAAACGAGAAGACACGTCTGAAGGAGACACATGAGGGCCTCAAGGAGTGTGACAACAGAATCTCTACGTTTATAGACAAACAAACCTCTACCGTTCTTTCCCAATCCGTGTATTCGTTCACGATTGTGTAGAAGATCTCGCTCAGGTGATAAGTGTAAGAGTTTCTCACGTACGTTCTGCAAAATAAATACAGCGTTACTATTGGATTTGAATGTAAAGATTTAAGTAAATACAATGCAAGGTGGAAACGGATCTTTCACAAAGCCATCAACCAAGCATTTTGTACATTTATATATCCAACTATATATAACCCTAAAATAACCCTACGCAAAAATTATTGCTGGGAAACGCCTTTTTTGGGGTGAAAAAAAAAACGTTTTACTGTAGGACTCAATGTAATGCACTCAAATTTTTGTCGTGGATATAATTATGAAAAGTTAAAACATTAAAAACTTGTAAAAAAATAATTTGTGAAAATAGTTGGAACTTTGACCACCAATATCTCCGTAACTAGAAGATTCTTAGGTAAAGTAGTCTGGTTCAGACTTACCAGTGCCTTTCGAGGTTTTTTACACCCATTAAACACTCATCTACAAGCTTAGTCATACTGATTATGGACCAATGTGGACAATGGACTGATAGATATCTCAGTAAATATTTGTAAGAAGGTGTCAGTGTCTGGAACTGCGTCCGTAATATGTCTACGCCGGTTTGATAGATCATAGATAAAGTGTTTATTGTCAAACAATTATAAAGTCTACGCAGATTGTTTGTTTCCATGAGGTTTTTAAGTAAAATGTAAGTACCTACCTACACCAAGCTTATTTCACCCTTTTTCCTTTTGAGATTATTTTTAAAGGTTGTTTGATATTAATATGGTTGTAGTATCAGAACGGTTTTTTTTTAATCAAATATTTTATCACTGGGTCCTTCATTTTTGAACTTAATTAATGTGTACTCGTACTAAGCACATACATTACAAATTACACGTGTTACAAAATGCACGATCACACATCAAGGTGAAGCTCCAAATCTATTAATAACCAAATTATTATTCACGGACCAATGAGCTTTTAGCCATGACATACTCTCATTGACTCATCGATTCGTACTCATCGATTTAAATGTCGTAAGATGTACCCATAAAGATCGTGTTAAAAATTATTCAGACTGAGACGACTGTACTTACAAATCCCGCATGAAACGAAAGATATGATTTTCAATACTAGTGAGCAAGAGATAAAAATAAAAATCAATGTCATTATAATATCTTCATCATTAGCTTTTCATACAGCTGCTACCAGCCAAATTATGAAGATCGTTGCTCCACCTAGCTTGAGGAAGTCCCACCTAGTAAGGACAATCATGGAGACGAGTATGTCTCCACTCTAAAACACCTTCCGAGTAGTAATCGGTTCTACTGCTATCGGTAGGGCGAATCTAACGATTTAGGTCCAAATCAAAATCTTCGTGCGTACCGAAATGATATAGCGTAGCCTTCGCGCAATGCGGTGCCATTTTGCCACGCGGGTGAATTCGAACGGTGCAGCGCTCAAGCATACGCCGTGGTCAGCCGCGTTCGGTCTGTTTCGCAAAATCGCGTCAGTGTTTGGCATGTGTGAATTTGTGACAGAATGGTCTGTGTGGCGATTGGAGCTGTTAAATTCTTGCATTTACTAAGTGTTATTTAGTCTGTAATACTTTTATTTGCTGTGTATCGAAATTGTTTTATGAAGAAAATAAGCTTGCCTTTTGGTTTGGATGAGCAAACAACTCAGGTTTTTGACTGTTTAAAAATACATAAATTATAATTTTACAAATTGATGTTCATACTATAAAACTTCACAAATTGAATAAAACGGCACACTTTTTTTACACGTCTTTCCCCGTACATATGGAATAGATATTAAAAAGGAAATAGATTTCGATAGAAATAAATATTACCCAGTCACATAACACTTTGCTTACAAAAATAGCTCGGAATATCCTTCTTTAAGTACCATAGCAAACAGGATCAAATAACTAATATCTACCAATACAAAACTCATACAAGTACTCACCTTAACATTCGATCCCTTTTATCTGGCTCAATCCCATTTTGCACATCATGAGCCGAGAACTTCCACAGCGCTTCACTCGTTACTACTCCGAACAATAAATCGTATTTATTTTGAAACAATCTTCTGCCACTATCACTCCTCTTCTTATGAATGTTCAAGTTTATATTCATGTTATTTAAAGGCCCAAAACTTGGGAAATCTCCAGTCGAATACATCGTTAGGAAGTCTTTCGCGAAATCTGTCTTTATGACTACTCCATCAACTGATGGTCCAAATGCAGTTAGAAAGTTAGGAGGCGATATGTCTGCTGATAGTAATTCTTCTATCGATGCTTCTCTAAGGCAGTCCACTATGATCTCGTGGTCTTTGGAGAGGTCGTCTGGTATACTACAATTCATATGTTTGGCTAGCCTCAGTGAATAGTACACAGGGTCATCTACAATAGCCCACGAGCTAAGTGCTGACCCGGATAAAAGGATAGCTCGGTGGAATAAACCTGAAAATGAAATTACGGTTAGAACGTATACAAAAGGTATTATTTCCAAAGGTATTAGATAATACTATATTTTCCTTTCGAGATTTGCGCCTAGAATGTATTGTTCATTTTTTCGACTCAGAATTTGGCGGATTTGTAACTCTTGGATCCCTTTCAGTGTGCCTATGAGAAGGGATCAAACCTTCTATAGAAACTATTGTTACTTGATCGGATTTATTTCTCGTATTTTCGTAGCAAGTGTTCTTATAATACTTTTCCGATATTTGTTTGTATTGGGATTAAGCTTCTGTTTGGAAAATTGAAAAAAAAAGAATATCTACTTGTAAAGAATTGTCATCATCAATCGACACACAGTGAGTGCTTAAATACGATCGCCGTCTACGAGGCAGGCCTAAGAAACGCTGGCGTGACGATTTGGACTCGTTCCTGACTGATTGACCAGAGAAGGAAAAACACCGGAAGAGTTGGAAAAGAATAGAAGAAGCCTTTGCCCAGCAGTGGGACAGAATAGGCAAATAAAAAAGACTTCAAAGTTAATATGCAATTACATTAGTGAACAGAGAAATAATTTAACTGCCCACATCTCTACGTTGGGGAAATCACTTAATTCAATAATGATTGGAGCAAAAAACTTGGTTTTCACGTTAATCCAAGGCAACAAAGCCAAAGAATAACAAATCACAGAAATTGATGATGTAATTGAAAAAGTTCCCGATCTATATGTTTTATGGTTTCGTTCAGAAGCTTTTTATATATGAACCGATCCAGACAATATCGCAGTTTCCTCTAGAAAAACACTCTTTGTTCCAATATGATTTTTTATAGACTACTGCCACTGAAGTTTGCAGACTGATAGAAGATTTTGAATATTCATTGCTTCATTAAAGCTTTTAGATTCATAGTGGCCGCTTCAAAATAATATGATCTTACAAAATGTTTCATTTATGAGTTCATTGCTCTGATATTATTATTTTGACCTAGTTGTTAATATTGAGCGTATATCAAAACGTATTTCGCCTTTAGGAGACTACTATTTTATATTACTAAATAAGCGAAATATTACACACTATGCTCAGGTCGGCCGGTATAGTATGGCACATTAAGATGGCAAAATTGATTGATTATAATATTTGGGAAAATTGTTGCTATGCCGACCTCAACATGACGGTAGACGACGAACGAAGTTTGTCGATTAGCATGTGCCAAATTAAAAGCTGAATTATCCGATGCCAAAGCAAATTCTACATGAATTTGCTGTGTGTTGTTGAATAGAGCTGAGTCGCACGTTGACCCAAACAAACGGAACAAAGCATTGAAAACTTTTCTTCCACTTCAAAAATTCTATTCAAAAACAAAAGACAATCTCACCCGGCATAACAGTAGGCGATATCATAAGGAAATTGATGCAAGCGGCCCCCGAGCCGTGGCCCATTAGCGTTATGTTGGTTGGATCGCCTCCAAACAAGGCAATGTTCTGTTGCACCCAATGTAAGGCCGCTATCTGATCCATCAAGCCGTAGTTCGCTACCCGGGCTTTTAGGTGCGGTGCTGGATTCGCGTTGAGGAAGCCTGCAAAAATAGACACATTTAAAGCATCGTGTTTTTGGGTACTAGTCTAATGGAACCGTAATTACAGTCTGCTTAAAGTTTTAAGCCGCATGCGCCAGTGTTACTCTAAAGTTGTATGTAGGTTAAACTGTTTCAGTATGTTCAAGTTTTATTGTCTGTACTTTCGTGATACCTAATGTATTCGGTAGGTCCTTATAAGGGATTAGTGTTGGTAGCTAACGTTTTACCAAAATCCTTCAAAAACGTAGTCATATCGGATTCTAAATGTCAATCGTTCTTTATTATAGACAAAAATGATTTCACTTCGTTAACACGTACAAAATATACAGCATAAAATTCCGTTTCATCTTCTATTAGATTTGTTTTATTTGTAAAAATAAACACGTATAACATATCCGTGTAGTAGACACGTGCTTCCAATTAATAAACAACAAAAAATGAAAGCATTTTTAATAAACAAAATCCATGAAAGCGTTACAAACGATGATTGCAGTGGTACGCTTTTACGAAGTGATTGCACGCCAAAATACCTACAAATAAAATATATTCCCGATATATTTTCACGTTGAAACTATCCCCAAGGGGCGGGTTTAATTCAAACAGCGGATACTATTGAAATGAATTGAAATGGAACGAAACACATCTGTATCTACACAGCGCACAGAAAAAGCAACAAAAATAAAATCACGTTCATTACGCACGACTGTGCTTTGAAAAACTTTGCTTGGAATATTTTTGCGAACAGAGTGTTACATCGGTTACATTTTTGTTTCAGTCTCGTTTTAAAATATAATGCTCAATAAAAATAACATTTCGCGATTTATTTGTTGAGTTATAAAGCCCGTTTTTTGGGCTTTTTAATTTGCTTTTTAGAATCAATTTCTAGGAGAGTACGGAAAACGCGAAATGTATCAGCTGGATTCTGCACAATTTGTTAGTCAACTGAAATGAAATGGATTACAAAGCGATGCCTGAAGGCAACAGCTTTTGTATTTATGCAAGTTTGTGATTCAAAATTCAAGAATTATACGATTGCTTTCATTTTGTTGCATTTGAGTTTTGTAGAAAATATTTTCTACGGAGCAAAAGATACAAAGAATTATCAGAATGTGTTTAATAAACTTTTTCTTTTTGACAGGTCGATCGTCCAATACTCTTGTGCCATACATATTCGTATCAGCTAACGGTCATGGACCTACATATTTATACGAAGAATAAAATTCTCCCAAAAATATTTTTTTTCCTCTCAAAGATTGCAAAAGGAAGAAAACTAAAAAAATCAACAGCATCCTGTTTTTTGTATTCGAATATCGTAAAGTAAAAATGCTACGATAAAACAATATGCAGAGAAACAATAATCAAATTTAGTAGAACCATTATTTCGGACAACAGTAACACCAAAATGTAACTTATACAACTGACGTAGCATGCAAGCTCAATGGAGAGATACCACATCTAGCCACATCGAATATACAGTATCAAACACATACAGCAATATTCATCTTTGTTTCTATACAATTGGAAGTTGATTGCCAATTGACACAGCAGTAACTGCATCACTGTAACTGTAAATCAGAGCATTTAAGTTGCAAATTGAATTTGTACGACGATTTCTGATACACTTTTCAAGTTGATTACGATCGGTGAATTAATTGAAATTGGAATGCATCTAGTAACAATTTTTTTGCAATCGGTTATGAAGTAAATCAATTCGGAACTAAAATATTCGTAAAGGTTCAAACTGAATAATTATTTACATCATTTATATTATCAAAGAGCAACTTTTAAGTTCTATTACGAAAGAGAAATCACAAAACCATTCTCAAGCTTTCGAAACACCTTTATCCTGATTTATTAGATTCTAAACGTTTAATAAATTAAATTTTGCTTTGAGGACTACTTGCATTATATGACGTGTTTGAAAATATGTATATGCATTGACGGAAACGGAGTACCTACAGGAACCATCTTGGGACCATTGCTACTGAGTTATCACTGACATGTAAACGATCACGTAGATTATACAGGTATAGAAGATTTCTTCAAGCATCGTTTTCGTTATGACCTAAAGCCAACAATTAAAAATAGCTCGGTATTAAAACAGCTAATAAACTGGACTCACTTTATGCAAAGATCACTGTGAAAATAAAACTTGATTATATTTCAAGAATTCCACCAACTTCGGGCTGTTGAACTTACAAGTATTTGCGAAATAAGACTTCGACTTTATGACGTTCATTTAATTCACTTATTTAAATGAAGATGAATCTAAACTTTGTGCTGGACTCTTAAATTGTGTAGACTTGATTTGTTTAAGTGGTTTAAAATTTGATTGTTTTGCGTGATATTGTTGACGGAGGAGCAAAAGTGTCGCTTCGGCTTTTACGTGGGTCTTAAGTTTCATGGTTTTTGGGAACGGGAAATGAGCAAATGAAGTCGTTCTTCATTATTAATCACGACTTGACAGTTTTATATCCTTGCATTGTTATGAAATCAACAGCCACCAAAAGGTACTTAAAATATCAACTTATTTCCATTGTTTTTAATGACGATGGTGATTATTTGAAAACATACATAACATTCCCTCGCCTGAAATCTCCGAAGGGTAAGGCAGAGAAATAGAATAGAATATAATAGAATACTCTTTATTATGTACACCATAAAAATTACAGATACAAATGTAAAACATTTTACAAAGGGTGACACAATGGGCGGTCTTATCGCTAAAAGCGATCTTTTAAAGACAACCTTTGGATGGATTTAAGGGGGAAGGAGAGACAATACTGCAGGTAGCCTGTGGTGTACCATTTACATATATACAATAAATATATACATATACATACATAAATATATACAACACTTACATAAATATATACAATATTATCTTTTTATTATTATTATCAAGAAACAAGTGCGAAGAACTAAAATTAAAAATACTTAGTAAAAATTAAGCTTAAGGAGAGAGATACAGTTTTTTTATGATCCTTTTAAAAATTGGCAGAGATTGAGCACGCCTTATAGACACTGGCAAGGCATTCCATAACCGAACTGCTTGAACAGTAAAAGATTTGTCATAGAAACTGGTGGAATGCATCGGCATCTCTAGTCTAGGAGGTCAGAGGTTTATCTAATGGTACACCGACAATTCACCAGTAATTTTTAAGCCCCATGTAATAGGCAGCGAGCCCATTGCCAACAACCGTACCCAAAACTAGACTTCGTGGCTCCTTCTGAGAAATTCTTAATGGAAAAAAATATATAATCGGAATCGAATCCAGGACCTCGTGCGCAGCAATTGCGCTTGCTACCACTAGACTACTAGTAGTAGTAATATAATTATGATTTGAAAACTTCTGAGAAAATATTATCACAGTTTACTAAAAACGTGAAATAATATTATTTTAATAAACAAACACGAAGCAGAATTTTGGTAAACCACATTCAGCTGTCTTGACTCATAAGTCAGGATGAATTACCGCAAAAATTAATTAGATGTGCCTTGATTATGAACTGTGGTAATGTCAACTGAGAAAGACGTCTTTGAATATAAATCAGACGAATATTCCAACCTTACCTATATTCTGCAAGAAACAGAAACTTGTAAACGGTTAAAATCACTGATTACAGCGTCTTATAAAGTGCATCATCAAATAGTCAACTGCTTTTTCATTAGTAATCTAACTGACCGCAAGCACAGAGGCCATGGTTGCAAGTGTGGTCACACTTTCAAGCAAGGCCACAGCGACCACCGTTCCACATGACATAAAACCGTGATGGTTACTGCTACAATGGTCGCGGTCATGGCTACCCTAAGCATCATCATTCTCTTGCTCATCTCAACTTATTTAAGTCAGCTCAGCATGTCTTCTTTTCTGTTTTTCTTTCAGGGATATTAGCCGTCATTTTGATAGTCTCTCCTTTTCTAGCCATATCATCATTCACACAACCCATCCGCTGTTTCTTTGCCAGTGAAGGCAAAATTATGAATTCGTAAAAAATAAATAAATATCGCTGGACATTCCACACAGTGCCAACCAGTGCCACACTAAGCAACGAGGCTTGTGTCGTGGACACCAGATAGTTGATATAACTACATAGATACTTTTTGGTTGTAAATACATACTTATTAAACATGTAAACATCCATGACTCGGAAACAAATGTCCATGTTCATCACACAAACATTTGCTCCTACCGAGATTCGAACCAGAGACCTTTAGAACTTAAGGCAGCCTCACTACCGCTGCGCCATTCGGGTCGTCAAAAAAAAGTAAAAATACTCACCTAGAACACCCAGCCTGAAGTTCAGGGTGACGACGATGAGATCCGTATAGCTAGCAAGTACTGCCCCGTCGTATGGGTGACTAGAACCCGAGGAGTAGCTTTCACCGTGAATATACACCATGACTGGTAATGCTAGCTTCGTTTCGTCCACTGAAACAATATAATTGATTAATTTACAGTTTTATTGGCGTTGGCCTAAATATAGAGTATTCTGTCAATTGTGTGGTCAAGTACGGGCGTACCGTTTCAGATAATTTGACAAGACTAAAGTTCTTTCTAACACTCATTGAATGCGGCACTCCTTATCGAACCAAGGCCTTCCTTTTACGAGTAGAGAGTCCAGTTTTATTTAATTATTGTGAATGTGAGGACAATGTGGGTCACATTTTTTTTTATCCCCACGGCTGTCTGGCAGTTTGAGTACCATAAACGACCTACCCAAATGTCCTTTCTTGGTATTGTTTGTCGTTTCGTTGAGCTCCTTGAGTTAAAAGTCGAACTACACGATTACTGACAAATGCTTGCACTGACTGGACAGGTCCACTCAAATCTGTATGGTTCTTTCTTCAAAAGACCATCTCAGACAGTAATCTGCATAGTCCTCGTGTGAATTAAGCAAGATTATGTCTGGACTTCAAAAGAGACTATGACCTCTGAGTTTGTTTTGGCTGTTTTTTCTCAGAGTAGTCAGGTAGGAAACATCGGCCCCATCTAGTTTTTAAAAAATGACGTGTAATAATGTTTGTATAAACCTACTTGCAAATAAACATCATTTCATTATCATTTCAAAGTATACTACAAAGTATATTACAGCTGCACATTACTGCTATTGACTCCACGAATAACGTGGCCACCTACTTAATTTGACAATACCTACGTACGATACGAAATTTAAGAAGGATTTAAATAACGTTAATAAATCTCGGCGCAACCGTTTATTTTTATTAATATTATAAAAACGCTCCTCGAATAACAACAATAGAATGAATCACTAAAACGTTTTTACAATGAAAGCTATATATTTGAATCACAAGATCACATTCAAGCTTTCATTTATTTTTTATTCACCATTTTAATCTTAATTATTAAGATTAAATATTATTGAAATAATAATAATGTCGTGATGGCCCAGAGGTTAAGACCTCGCCTCCCATGTATGAGGTTGTGGGTTCAAGTCCGGGAAAGTACCAATGTGACTTTTTCAATTCATATGTACTTTTCTAAGTTTATCTTGGACATCACAGACATCGGTGAAGGAAAACATCGTGAGGAAACCTGGACTTATAATTAATATAAGTCTGAAATCGCCAACCCGTCTTGAGCAAGCGTGGTGAGCAATGCTCGTGCCTTCTCTGTTGAGAAGAGGCCTTTGCCTAGCAGTGGGACAGTAATAGGCTGGTATTATATTATTATTATATATATTTAATAATATATATTTTTTATTATTATTGAATATTTGTACGCCTTCGGGCATAACATAGCGCGCTTGTAATCTTTTATAGCAACTATTTATTGTACCTACCTGTGTTAACAAACGATTAAATGACTTATGACTTATTAAAATGATGATGAATAAAAAATAAAACCCGTATCAGAACAATTAACAATGCAGTAGATCGCACTAATATAGATAGAATAATAGAAAATCTACAAAAAGTATATGTACTAGAACCATAGCTCTCTGTCGGTAACTGATTGTCAAAAATAAATATTGTTTCATAAAACAAAGGGTATGGTTTCTATTCATTAAATAATTCATTTTGGTAAGAAAACATTAGTCTGAACTGGTGTTTCCGAAGCCTTAATGAAGTCTATAGTGACGCCACCCTTTGTGAGGCGTCATGAAAAGGGTTTTATATAAAACTTTTATGATGATAATAGAAAATGTTTGCGCTAGTTTGAGTTTTTGTTGGTTAGTGAAGTTGGTTAGTTTATTAATATTGATGATTGGGTGGTGAAGGGTCTGTTAAGCTGTGTCTATTTTTGTGTCTCTTGGGATTTGGTTTTTGTTATTGTAAATCCTGAACAGAGGTTTAAAACAGTTGGTTTTATGTACATATGGGTAGGTATAGTGAACCGAACGACAGCTGCGGTAAAACTGCGAGCTAGCCTTGTGTGGTAAGGAGTCTAAGGAATTTCAGGATACTTATTTTTGTCGTTTGTGGTGTTTGTGTGCTGTTAAATTAAAAATGTCTTGGTAATAACAAACTTTCAGCTCAATGAGTATTTAGTCAAGACATTTGTGTATTTTTTTTTAATTTATGTACCTATATAAAACATCTTGATTACATAAGAATACTCACTTTGCAATGGAGCGAAAATGTTTAAATATAGACAATCTTCACTTTGATTTTTAAGATAGGGAATCAGTCTTTTCAAATATTCTAGTCTGCCTTTAGGCATTTTCTCTAAAATGGTCCGTTCATCATCCATGTCTGGTAGCTTCTGCGGGCAAGCAGGACCGGGTCTGTCGGACACGCGCACTCCGTCCCACGGGGAGGGGGTACGAGTGGGGCTGAACCTAGAACAATAACGAGATAAGATAAAGATACCATTACAATAACATTGCCATTAATAGTCGATTTTTAGGACGTTATGCCGCACTAAGAATTTCTCCTGTATCGTGGGTGCGCTCACAATCATTCAATTAAACACACATACACAAACAGCCAGACCTTGTACAACTACCTGAACGCCATAAATATACTTGTTCCGAGCAGGAATTGAACCCGCGACACACAGTGTAGCAGTCAATCGCTTAGCCACTGCACTAAAAGAGAGCCTGGCCGTCAAAACAGTACGCGTACGTTACTGAATCGTTGCCAATGGAAAGTAGAAATAGTGTTGAATTCAGCAGCCAGGTGGCATCAATTAAAGACCACTGTGTCTTACACCACCAGATTGTCTTACCAGTGGGTAAGATGAGGGAAGATGCTAAAACAGAGCAGGAGGCTTAAAATCTTAGCATAATCATACTAAGTTAGTAATATGAAACACGTAAAAATTCTTAAAATGGTCACAGTTGCAGTTAAAATATTATGAATTATCCCTTTGTGGCTATTTTAGAAATCGTCATGTAATTTATATTATTATTTTATTATGATTTTGCTAAAGCGGCTAAATTAAACCACCAGGAAATCATGGCAGAAAAGAATGATTAAGTTAGCAATGGTAGGAGTTTTGTTGAGAACGGTGCTCATGTTTCTGGATTTTTTTAGTTAAATATCACGATTTTTACAAATAAATTAAATAGATGTTCAATATACCACGACACGACATTCATCTGCTCCAATCATAATACTCCAGACATACTGACAAGATTTTCTTCTATTCATTCTCTATGAAGGTGATGGTGATAATTGTAAAAGACTACGAATAGAATAATATCAGAAAATTCTTAATTTAAAAAAATCTATTTAAGTAGCTCCGGTAAAGTATAGCAAACTCCAAATATAGTATTTCCTGGGAATTTGGGTACAGTGCGATAGGGTAGGCATTTGTTTTCTTACATACAAACATCAAACTAAGTAAGATATTATGAACTTCCTAACTTTCGCTATTAACAGGCTTCCACATACAAATATCTGTACCAACTAGAAGTTAACAAAACAATTTGTACCTATCATAAAAGTTAGAAGAAGAAACTTCTTTAACGTTTTTATCTGAGGACGTTAAAAGTAAATAATTACATTACGTCTGAACATTTTTGTTTTTGTTCTGTTCATACCTGTATTCTATACCAAATTAATATTATAAATGCCTCTGTTTTAGTATTTTGTAAGCGTTATGAAATGCTGGGAATGGAGTTTTCGGTTCGATTCCCAGGTTGAACAAGTTCATATTGAAGGATTTCACCAAGAAATTATTAGTAGCGGACCGGAACCTAGATTTGGATCATGTTAATGACAACAGACACGCCTATAGGACGTCTATACTATTCTTTGGAAATATTGTATATCCAATCATGACACATGAATCGCTATTTTTTAAATATTTTATGCTATAGATACATAATTATGTATATTATTTGAAAATTTGAAACTTATGCTTTTTATTACACCTATGCCTAATTCTTCGGGGAAGATAGGGCCATATTATGTGACTAAAAGCAAGAACAAATTGAACGTGAAAACAAATAATGAACATTTTCTTTCTTCATTTAAAATCCCGAAGTAATTGCTTCCCCATTAATGTGACTATCACCATTAACTCCAGTGCTAAAATATACAACAATCGTGTCTTATTTACTCGTAGTTTTAAATATAAAAGAACTTTTATCTAAACGTTTCATTTCGACAAAATATTTTGTTATTTGATTTAAGAAAGAAAAACAGATGGAAAGACAAATTATTAATTTGTCGCTGAGACATGACGTGCACGCAAAGAAAGAGAGAAAAACATATACACGGAAAACCCACACAAAAAAAAACAATTATTAAAAAAAACAAAGTACCTATACTGCTGTGTCTATGGTTATGACTGCAGAGGGAACTCCAAAATGAGAATTATGGAAAAGAAGAAATGCTGCAAATAATGAATAAGGATTGATGCATTGATTGCAGAATGATGATTATGATGATGATTGATAACTTTATCATTTACCCAACCACAATCAAATTTCAATTCAAATCAGTTACGATTAAGGACTCAATTACATGGAAACATACAAGTGTTTCCATGGAATTGAGTCTGCAATCGTCCAATTTAGTATCTTCCAAATATATTCAGTAAAAGCTCCCCAGCCCATTGCTTACTCAATACACTCTCGCTAGGCGAGCATAAAATTAAATACTTATAAAGGTCTAAAAATATCTCACCTGTTGGTTCCAACCGGCGGTGTGGCGTACGGTACACCCAAAAAAACCTCAAGCGGACTCAAATATCTGTGCTCGTCCATAGCCAAAACTATCCCCTGTAATTTTCCATACTTAGTCTGCACTATCCTACTGCTTATTTTAAACTTAACATTAGATTTAGGGAGTGGATTAGAAGGATTCAAATAGAACTTTTTATAGTCTTCGTAATTACTGTAAGCGTTATTCTCATTATTGTAAAATTTAGTATTCAAATGTAGAAAATTTTCACTATTGTAATAGGGGTTCGTATCGAAATTGACATCTGCGTGTGAGGGGTCGTGATCTTCATAATTGTCGTCGGGAGCATCGTTTTGTTTGGTGTTGTAGTATTTTACACCTTTTTCGTTGAAATGCCTGTTCATATTTGTGGTGTTAGAGTTAACAGTGTCGACGGAGAGGCATGTCACGACGAGGATGAAGTAGATGTTGAAGAAGACTACTTGTTGGGTAGGGTTGATGTGCGCACATATCGGGACATGGCTGAACATGCTCGCACCACTGAGACTGGTCCGCGCGCTATTGCGATTGCTTAACATATTTCGTCATGTTATCATTGTGACGCTGTTGAAGTCGCGATCAACTGGTTTTCGCTCTCCAACTGTTGTAATGACATCTGAAACAAAAAGAAAGGGAACGTTAATGTGATATTCAATAGCTGACAATTCACCAATTTCATGCGTGCTACAACCACCGGGAGGAAATCGGCATGTCGTAGAACGCGATTCTAATAACCCGTGCGGGTAGACTCGAGTGGAGTGACCGCGTGGTGGATTACGGACAACTCCTTTTCATAGAAAGTAAGCCTACCTATTTGTGCCACTCGCCAAAAATCTTGACACAAGTGACCTAGAAGTCTTTAAATAGAATCCAGACACAGGTCGGCCGAAGCAAAGAAAACCTGTTCTGGTGGACATTTATGACGATTCTTCTCTGGAGTGTAAATATGGTGTTGTACCACAAACGACAGCACGCTAAATAACATGTCCTGCCTGTCCTGCGGTTTGCACATAACAGGATCTAATGGATGCTACCCAAAATGCCAAACTAGTCGCCAAATTTTGGACTGAATCAATTTTGGCCTATGTCCCTGCAGTGGGATCAATATAGTCTGAATAAGTTAAGTATGTGAGCCACGAGATGATCATGTTCTTCGGTCAGTTCAAAGAGTAAATGAAAATCAATATTACAGTAACATTAATTAAGACTAGTATCATTTTATTCTGCAATTCTAAAATGCTAAATATAATATTCAAAGTTCCACAAACGACTGTAACGTTTTATGAACGTAGTAAAGTTTTATTTTACTGCAGCGAGTTTTTGGCCAGAATTTATTTGATGGAGTTCTCTCATTGCCCTTTTCGCTTAAATGAAATAGCTAGCAACAATTTACTGGACTTTTTTTGTGGTTAAACGACCCTGGATGTCTTGGAACGCGATTTGTTGCGTTAAATGACCCAAATTATCAAAGACCAGGTGAATAAAAGGGAAGAGAAGTTCAGGAGAGTTTTGGCAAAAAGTTAATTTTATAGAGTGGATTCCTTATTTCCACGAATCCTCAAAATAAACATAACGTAATGTCAGAAAAGTTAGGCAGAGGTGTATCTAATAGTATATCCACTTTTTGCCTAAGTTTTGTTTCATTTTGTTTAATTCCCATGCAATAAGGGGCAAGCCTTTTGCCATCAACCGGGCACTAATCTTGGCTTGGGGCTGCTACTGAGCAGTTGCCAAAATGAACACATTAAATTTTTCGCCAGTTAAATCAACATTGACGACCCGAATGGCGCAGCGGTAGTGCGGCTGCCTTACGTTCTTAGGGTCCCGGGTTCGAATCCCGGTAAGAGCAAATGTTTGTGTGATGAGCATGGACATTTGTTTCCGAGTCATGGATGTTTATATGTATAATAAGTATGTATTTACAAACAAAAAGTATCTATGTAGTATATCAACTATCTGGTGTCCACGACACAAGCCTCGTTGCTTAGTGTGGCACTAGATGGCGCTGTGTGTTAATGTCCAGCAATATTTATTTTTTATTTTATTTATTAAAATGATTTCATAATATCAGATATTTTCAAAATTCTTAAAATAAATAAAAATGACCGTTATAAAACAAACACCGAAATAACAATATTCCAACTGCTGGAGACAAAACAACCCTTAACATCCATCCTTTGAAAATCTTTTGCACGATTTATGAAAATATTCATTAGTTCATGTTGTGCATCTGTCACTAACACACAAAACATTAATTTGATCTAATTACATATAATATTCTCATAACCATAATTATAATGATTATTTACCATGATATTATTTAAAATTATAATGATTATTTATGTAGGCACTAACAATATTTAATATTTTACAATGCCTTGCTCAAGCGTCGTGGCTTTGTCCAATTTTACTCAAATTCGATACCAAAATCAATTTATTTGAAATACGAAGTTGCGATCGGGTATTTTCGTCCGATACGGCCGTCCAATGATAGCCCTGCGGTTAGAACGATCACCGGCCCATTGTATGCCCACAATGTACATGACCGAATTGCCTAGCGATTCATTAAATTGGGCTTTGCTTTTTAACAAGGAAATGTTTTATGAGATATTTTCTTCGGTACATTTATGTAGGTCGGACATGAAATGTAGCTTTATTATTTTTATACAACAAATGACATATTATATGAACGTACAAGACGTTCAAAACTAATTGAAATTATTTAATACCCTGTTTTTCATACTCCTAAAAAACTCAAATTGAACCATTGATATTGACCAACCACAGATTCCAAATGAGTTTTTTCCCCAAAACAAATCCGCTAACAGCCTGCCAGTAATGGAGCAGTAAATTCCATTATTACCGATAATTTTAATCAGAATTAATAACACACTGCGCGTGTTACAAAATCTGATAAATTACGTTCGCTCAAACCTTCATTAGTGATGGTATTATTAATAATTCTGATTATTGGCCTCACCATTTTAAGCACTTAGTTATTAAATCCGATAAAACATTGTGGTAATAATATTTATAAGAGGTAGGTTAATGTTAATATTGTCATTTCATTTATGTAATGCTATATTGACAGTGGCGTAGTTGTCAAAGTACGATTTTATCACCCTGTTTGCATAATTTTATTTTGTTCGTGGTTTTGCATGATGCTTGTTATAATTTTGAGTGTTTCCAGTGAGTATTTTATTGAGTTTTGGTGTTATGAGTGGTTTTAGTATGTTTTGTTGTTATTCTATATATATTTGAATAACATATACACACATATGAATAGTAAACTCTCGCCTTTTTCCCATGTGGATAGGCAGAAACTACAAAACGCCATCCGTTACGATCCTTACATACGCCTCGTCCACGGTCTTGCACACACGCCATTTTGCATTGATTTTCTATTATTAAGATCGTTAATACTAATGTCTAAATGTCGTGATGTTTAAGGCCAGAGGTTAAGGCCTCGCCTCCCATGTATGACGTTGTGGGTTCAAATCCGGGCAAGTACCAATGTGACTTTTTCAATTCATATGTACTTTTCTAAGTTTATCTTGGATATCACAGACATCGGTGAAGGATAACATCGTGAGGAAACCTGGACTTATAATTAATATATGTCTAAAATCGCCAACCCGTCTTGAGCAAGCGTGGTGATTAATGCTCGTGCCTTCTCTGTATAAGAAGAGGCCTTTACAGTAATAGGCTGGTATTATTTTAATACTAATGTATACGGAGTGTGGTGTGGGTGTACTATTTAGGTACACCTCTGCCTAACCCTTAAGGGATTACAGGCGTGATTTTATGTAAAATTGAATACTTCCCAATTCTCCACCCTTCATCATTTCCTAGTGAGCCTATAGAACGAAGCTCCTAACTCCAATAAAACCATGTTTTGTTATAAGTTTCAAACTCTCCCATTGACGCGTAGTTGCCTACCTTCAGGTCCTCATTGTTTTGTTGGTGTAACCGCAAAGTTTTCAAACATTGTACAGAACAGTTCTTGGAAGTATCACCCAAATGGGTCAAGTAAATAGGACTCGGTGATTCGCGTGGGTGCGTGGCAAACTCATGCATAGTTATGATTTTCATTATGCGTGGCTCTAGTTTATTTTGCGTGCAATGTTGCGTATATTCAGTTTTGGATAGGTTAAAACAGGAAGATGATGGTTCGGTGTGGAAATAGTACTTTCAAAAAGACAAAAAGTATTTGCCCTAAATTCTTATTTAGTGATTGGGCAACTAGAGGTATCAGAAAGAGTAGGGAAAGACTATTTGAGCTTTATGGCCTTAAGCCTTTTATAAACACTGAAACTTTTAACAAGTATATTGCTAACTATTCCATTTTTTTTTTAAATACATGCAAGGTTGCCAAAGCCCTGCTCATTAAGCAACAAGATCAAAACAGCGGAAAGTAAAATAAAGACAGTTTGGAAAGTCATAAATAACGAGACTAACAGGAAGAAAATACGTAACACTAGCTACACAAGTACGCAAGATTAATAAACTAAGATTTATTTTAATAGAATTGGCTGTGGAGAACCAAATGTTGTCTCAAAATTATTGTAGGTTACAGATGATATCCGCTGGGCTATGGACAATAAATCTCTAACTGTTTTAGTGTTACTTGATTTTAGTTGCGCGTTCAACTCAGTGGATTTCGACATCCTTCTTGGGATCCTTCAATCTTTTAACTTCTCTGCCTCTACGATAGCCTGGTTTGACTCGTATCTTCGGGGTCGCTCTCAGTGTGTCCGCCAAGATGAGATCTACTCTGACTGGTGTGATCTTAGTGCTGGTGTTCCTCAGGGTGGCGTTCTCTCTCCTCTTCTTTTCTCTATTTTTATTAACACTGTTACTAAGGTTATCACCTCCAGCTTCCACCTCTACGCAGACGATTTGCAGCTGTATCGATATTTCTTGCTGGCTGATGCGGAATCGGCGATCAACGCCATGAATCATGACCTGGAAAGCATCTATCAATGGGCTAAGTCGTTCGGCTTACTGATTAACCCTGCCAAGTCGCAGGCCATGATCATAGGCAGCAGATACTACCGCACTACACTTGACTTATCATCTTTGACTCCATTATCTCTGGGCTGCACGACCATTGCGTATACTGAAACAGCCAAGGACCTTGGTGTCTTAATTGACAGCAATCTTTCTTGGCGAGCTCAAGTGAATGAGGTTAGTCGTAAGGTTCACTTTTCTTTTCACTCGCTCAAATCTTTACAGAGTTTCTTGCCATATAGAACCAAAGTTTATTTAGCTCAAACTCTGATTCAGCCGATCATTGATTACGCTGATGCCTGCTATTTGGATGCCACCGAGGAGCTTTTAAATAAGCTTGAGCGCTTACAAAACCTCTGCATTCGTTTTGTGTATGGTCTGAGGAAATATGACCATGTTTCTCACTTCCGCAAGGAACTCAAGTGGCTCCCTATCCGTCTTCGCAGGAACACTCGGATATTGTGTCTCCTTTACAACATCCTTTATAACCCTGCATATCCCAGCTACCTGCGCGATCGTTTTTCCTATACCCGTCCTTCTGATGCTCTCTGTAGATCCCACCTCAAGCATCATCTAAATTTCCCATCCCATAAAACCGAACTGTATTCCTACTCCTTCTCTGTTCACGCAGTACGTTTGTGGAACTCACTTCCGCCTAACATTCGAGATTCTAAGACTTTATTTCTCTTTAAAAAACAAGTCAAAGAGCATTACCTTTCTTCTATACAGTAATATTTTTCTTCATATATATGTATGTATATTTTTGGTAATTATTTACAATAGTAGTTTATTTTTATTTTATTTGTGTATGTATTTGTATGTATGTTTATTTCATAAATAGATATAGTTTAGTTGTAAGTTTAAATTAAAATTTTCTTGTTTGACGTTTCTACACACTGTGTCTACATTTCTTATCCAACTCTCCTCTCGCAGGTCTGCTGGAAGAAATTTCTTAAGAAATAAGCAGTACCTTTGTGCTCTTCTATGCTAATATATTGTCCTGTAAAATATTTTGTGTGTACATAAATAAATAAATAAATTAATAAATTAATCCCACCATCACCCCGAATCACCAAAATGTTGACTTTCCAAGGTAGGTAGCAAAAGTTTAGTTTTAAATTGACTTACTGTCCATTTTTGTGTGGTTGAAGATTTTATAAACAAATATAAATATGCACTGTTTTAGACATTCACGGTTTTTCACTACACTTAAAGTTCTTACGGGATGATATCCGTGATTTTCTTCTTTTTTTCTTAAATCACGGATATCATCCCGTAAGTACTTTAAATATAAATATGTTTTTAGTGCACAGTGGAATCAATTAATTCGTCCTTAACATTTTCTATCATGCAAAAAAACTTGAAATGGAAGTAATCTTCTTTATCGTGTGGTTAGTGTCTAGTCTGGTGTTAGAGTTTAATGAACTAATGAAAGTCATATCAGAGAAGTCGGTTGAAAATTGGACGATAGAAACTTTACAACCCTGAAAAATCGTACCAAAGATGATTCAAAATTGATGGGTGGCTAAATCAAACACGTTGCATTAACCGGCACCAAACATACGAGTAACATGTTCATACTCTTATAAACATGATTCTCATCCATATAGAGTCCCTACACATAACCTCTCATACATACACTCCCATCTAAATATACTTTACCCTTTCGCCCTTCTAAAAACTTTACCATCCTGATAGGCGCATGAATATTTTTTTCCACCGGCGAACAATCCAGCGAATGTATTCGCATAAATCATATAGTTTCTGAATTATGAACGGATAGGCATATAATACATCCAACTGTTTAAAACAAAGTAAAGGGAAGGTATAGTCAAAATTGCTTAGCCACCCCTAAGATTGAATGTCACTTGTCATGCACGTCATAAAATTTAAAGGTCTATTTTAACAATCGTGTTTATCACATTGATCTTAAAAAACTGCCTAGCCTTTTCCCTATTATATTGTCGTCGGCTTCCAGTCTGTCCGGATGTAGCTAAATACCAGCATTTTACATGAAGGAACTGTATATTTGACTTCCACAACCCAGTTAGTACCGGGTAATTACTACAATAACTAGGTAAGACTGGTTGTCAAACTTTCCGGCCACTGATGACTATCTGCAACGACTGTAAAGGTCTTCCAATGACAGCCGGGACCAACGGCTTAATGTGCTTTCTGAGGCACGGAGGAAACTGGTAAGTAATAGATGATCACCAATACACTGACTGACTTTGGCAAACGCAGCTTGACCTCGAAGTTTGACCGATGCGGATGTTCTTATTTAGTCACGTGGCATTTATCTTGAAAAGATATAGGTACCTTGCTATAAAGGGTGTAAAACATCTCTTAATGAAGCCGAAAAGTACTTGTTCTCCTTGTTATTGCGATCATTTTTTTGTTTTACGCCATATTTGGGAACCTTCTAGTTACGGAGATATTGGGGGTCAAAGTTCCAACTTTTTGGCAACCTTTTTTTTTAAAATACAAGTTTTTAATGTAAGATTTTTACTTTAAACACCTCCACGACCCCCGTACTATTCAATCCATCCAGCACAATGTTTTGAGTGCGTTACATTGAGTTCTACCACAAAACATGATTTTACACCCCAAAAAAAAGTCGTATTTTTGCGTAAAGTTACTTAGTTTGATGTACATAATGCTTGGTTGACGTCTTCGTGATGAGGTGGTTTAAACCCTGTATTTATCTTCAACTTATAATGTGTATGTTACATTATCGGGCAGTAGCTCAAACATAAAGTTTTCCTCCAAAGTGTTAAAGTGATCACGAAGTCTACTGTACATTCTAGGTCAGGCTTTTAGTAAGTCTGGTTTGAGGTGTCAAGGCTTATTTAGCAAGAGGTGAGTTTTAAGTTTGATAAATTAAGTCTAGTAGAAGCCTAGACTTCCTATTCAGGAAGAGTTACAATATCACTATTCAAAAATTAATAAAGTTACTTACATTTTCAAAACAACCTTCTATTTTCTACAGGCTTTTGCCTCAAATGTGAAACCATACCGTAGTACCCTATTGGGAAATGCAGTACGTTATTTCTAACTTAAGTGCCTTCCAAACCCGCACTTGTTATCGTAGGACACTCCCGAAAAATGAGAATTGTTCCCTTGTGAATTTTGTCGTCTTGAAACCACAAGATACAAAAATCTTTAGCCATTATAATTACAAAAAGCTCCAGCATAAATCGTATCTTCTTTCTACAAAACTTTATTCCAACAAACAGCCACCCTCCTATTAGCATTTATAAAACAACCCGCAAACAACCCCTTTTAATGTTGCCAGGGAAAAAATTCAAAACATGTTTATTACGTGAAACAACCGGTCATTTCCTGTTTCGCCCCGCAGAAATGGTAACCTAGAATAGGCGCAATAATTCAAAGTAATATATACGCTGACGCGAAAAAAAAGAATCGACGAAAATCCTTCCCTGCCATTTACCCTTACCGTTGAACGGTACGAAACAATACAGCGAATCTATTCCCAAAACAGGATATTACAATGCTGCTTTTGTTTACAGAAGACGTATCAAGGGAAAAAGAAAACGTTCGATGGACATCGTTTATTTGGATTGTGTCGCAAATGTGGCTATTGTTGGGGTCTGATGGTAGGTCCCGAAGTAAAGCCATGATTTCGTCGGAAGCGATGCGTTTCACTTGGGTATACTTTCTGGGAGGTTTTGAATCGACTAACTCTGTTTTATTTGTAGACATTACCATATTAAATGCTGCGATCAATCTAGATGAACATCCAGATTGTCACAGTAACTGCCACTGATAGTAAATAGTAGATGCGACACCAGTTTTTGGTGGGCTTAATGGCAGTAAGACTAAGTGGATTGGAGATAAAATCTACTAAGTGAGACTAAAATCGCAAGTTAATAATCGCAAGTTGATATTTTCGTGCATAAGTTGACATGCTTTTGAGATTACCAGGCTATATCGGAAACTATCGGCGGTGGCGACCTCTCGCTTCCGGCCTTGGTTCAATCCATGGTCCGGAGCGAGACGGAATGGGATGCCGTAACCTCCTTCTGCAAAGCAGTCATACTAGCGAAGGAGGTGGTGGAACGTGAGAGGGAGAGAACCTTACGTCCCGGCCGCCGCGAGAGACGCCCCGGGCGCGGGCCTGTTGTCGGAAAGCTATGGGCTAGCTAGCTACCTAGTTCGTGTTCCACGCGCGCCTCAAAGAGAGACAGCAAAAAGGAAGGGGTCCGCAAGGGCTGATGCCTGCCGGGGCTGCGGGACTGTTCGAAAGAGATACGGTGGCCCCGGAACACAAAGGGCGATGAAGGAGCATGGATGGGTTTTAGTCAGTAAAAGTCTGACACTCCCTCCTGCTCTGCCCAGAGCGGGAGGAGTCATTTGATGATTTTCCCATCCGAAAAAAAAGGGAGCGAATAATTACTTTTCTTTTCTTTTATCGTGTGGTTAGTGCCTAACCTGGTGTCAGAGTTTTTAAGCCGCCCATGGGCCTCTGACTTGGCTTAACATGCCGTCGAGAAATATATTTCAGGCATGCTGGTTAGTGGGTGGGTGGTGGTGGTTTGGAATAATTACTGATCACCTGATATAACTGAAATCTGATACTATAGGAATGTCATCATCATCATCATCATTCTCTTGCCCTTACCTAATGCATTTGGGGTCAGCGCAGCATGTCTTCTTCTTCCATACTTCTCTGTAAAACAACAGTCAACTGCTTTCTAACCATATCATCATTCACACCATAGGAATGTATTGAAGATCTTTAAGGGAACGGTAAAGAGAAAAGAATGGTCCGTCTAAACGTTTAGACTGTCATCAAATACAGATGTAAATCGCAATGACTTGGAAAAACTATACAACTGGTTTAATTTATATCTTTGATAGATGAACATGAAATAGTAGATTATTAACCAAGGGGATAAAGCAAGGTCTTCTGTCGCGGGTGACGATTTAAATCGCGAGCGTAACGAAGGACTCGAGGTTGACTCCCGAGCGTAGCAAGGGTGTTAAAAACTTTAATCACGAGCGAAGCGAGGGATTTTGGACAAGTCCTGAGTGTAGCGAGGGATTTAAGTTCACCCAAGACTAAGTTAGCTTTATCACCGAGGAAAATACTCTACTTTTCGTACCATTTGCGAAAAAATTAACACAATAATAATATGAGATAAGCATATTAGAACATTAACTTATTTATAAAAATAAATTAAAAAAAAAACTTAACGTTTATGTATTTGAAGAAAACTAAAACGCGGCAAATTCCTAGGCTAATATTTTTTTGACGGAAAAGCAAAGGCATCAAGCTCATACGGCCTCGTCGGTTTTCGTAATTTTATTTAATAATCATAACTGCATAATAAATGCGTATTCCTTTTTCAAAAAGATGTATGCTTTATATACAAACTCAATGGTGTAAACACAGATGTAGTTCAGTATAAATTTCGGTAAGTATTCCAAATTTAAATCACATTCTCCCCCTAGAGGATGAATGAAATTCAGTGTAATTTTCTTTCCCTGTTTTTAACAGATTAAAAATGACTATTGTTATGTTCGCTTTTTCACTCGCTGTCACTTTTTTGAGCAAGTGGTACGAAAAAACACATTATAGTTGTACATGTTTCTTCATGTTCCAGGTAAAACAACTAAACCAGACATAATTTTACCGAGCAAAAAACATAGCTAAAATATTATATTAACCTACATAATTTCTGAGAACAGCAAATACAAATCATGAACTATCATAATAATTACATTTTCGGACAAAGTATATTTCGAATTATGAGTTCAGTTGTAACCAGTATGGATTTAAGTGGTGTTTTTTTTAAAACGTACCTAACTTAATAACCTACCATAGCGTATGGAGTGGTGGTATGGTCGTGGAGTTCGGAAATTGTCCCATGGGATCGTACTACCGGGATAAAAATCCTATATGTTAATCCAGGTTATAAACTATCTGTGTGCCAAATTTTATCCAAACGCGGTCAGTGGTTTTTGCGTGAAAAAGTAACAAACATCCAGACATCAATACATCGTCACAAACTTTCACAATTAAAATATTAGTTGGAAGTAGGATTAGCTTTTGAGCACGGCTGGACCCACGTGTAGTTTTCTAATAGTCCCACCAAAACAGCCGCGATGAAAAGTATCTTATGTGTCTAATACCTATCCATACATCCAGCCTCATAAACTTTCACATTTACGATTAAAATAGTAAAGTAAGATAAGATATATTTCTATTGAAACGTTGCTACTGTTTTCATTTAATATTAACCAAAACAGGAATCGCTTTAAACATACACGTTCTATAACAGGACAACATTTTCTGTGTAAACCTACTAAACAAATGTTTGGTCTAGATCTAATCTGAGTCTGAGCAAACAGTCCCAGGATATACCGCCCAATAACGTATGAGGTTTACGTGTAATTCTGTTAGGAATTAACTGAGATTAGGGCAGTATTAGGCTATTTGCCCAATAAACTCATTTGCCAGACTCAAAGGACCCCAATAATATTTGGTGAAGCAATTAGGACCATTTTCCGGATATAGGAAATTATGTATTTTATCGGGGTTTCGTTGTATGTGCACAGTTGGTTTATGTCGAGGACCATATTCTTGGGAAAGTGAAAAGGATATTTTAGGCCGGTGGATAAAGGTTAATGGGTACTATGTTATAATATTATGAAGATCCGATCATTTTTCAAGTGTGCTCTTCAAGAGGCTGTAGTTTGGTCTCGGTGACAGCCGTTTAAAGGTGAACACACACTTATCTGCTCCGAAAGAAACATTTTCTCATCCGTATAACGTTATCCATTGGTCCGATTCGACGCGGATAAGGCTCTTTTGCTTCCTTCGGCTCTGATAAGTGTGCGTTCACCTTTATAGACCATTATCATCTGTCTGCCTTTTCCCAATTATGTTGGTGTTGGCTTCCAGTCTAAGATCGCTGCTGTTTAACTTTTACTGTCCTAATTAATTGTTGCTATGTAAAGTGATGGCCGGAAACGCAGGTTTAAATAAACCTTGATCAAGCAGTTCGCTACCAACCATTTGAACTCCACATTATCGTTACATGTAACTGTTAAATAATTTTAGTTAGAGATTACTTTTACACCAAATATGCCATTGTTTGAGAAATAACATAAATAAAAAGTATAACAAAAGTGTACATTTAGGCGCAGTAGGCACCTAAATGTACACTTTTGTAATACTTTTTATTTTATTCTTATTCTATTCTTAAGCGAATGCTGACGATACCAGTATTTTACATGAAGAGACTGCCTATCTGACCTCAGCCGTTTTAAAGACCAAAACTTTGGTAAATTCTCCAACATAAATTAAAGTAATTACACAGTTTTCTTCGCAGAATTATCTCAAATAAAAGTCACCACTTAAACTTTAAAATAAAAAATCCTAAGAGCGTTTACAAAAGCCTTCCCCTTCATTGTTGTACTCTCTTATTATTAAGTTGACTTCAGATTGCCACAATTTATGGAAAGGCAGAACTTTATCATCTTCATAAAAACATTCCATTAGTGTCAACTGGGTAGGATGGGGCGTAATGTCAAATTAGTGTCTGACCTCCGTCGACGTCTATTTTAGACGAATTTTATAGACGTAAAGTTGGGACGGAAATATCACATTTGGTAACTTTTATGGTGCTTTGCATGCATACGATATCATCCAGGTAAATTATTTTGGGTGGATGAATTTAATATTTTTGTTGTTGGAGTCGCTTAAGTAAATAATCATAATCAGGAAAATAACTAACTGAGATAACCCTCATAATTTAAAAAAAAAAACATTTTATTTTCTGTAGTTTCAAAGCGTTTTATCGTATTTGGAAAATGACGAATTTCGTCATAACGACATGATGTTATAACCTAATCTGTCTTTGAAAATATGCTGAGGAATAGGGAAAATCTCGTGAGGAAAGTTTTAAGTATGAATGTAGATGGGTATACGAGTACAGAAAGACCAAAGAAACGATAGATGGACTGTGTTAATGCGGATATGGCAAGAAAGGAGGTATCTGATGAGATGATTAATAATAGGTAGTATGGAGGAAGAAGACATGCTGCGCCGAACCCAAATGAATTGGGATCAGGACACGAGAATGATGATGGTACATATATATCAAAAATCTTTAAATACACTGAATATTCTTAAGAAAGCTGTACGCACTCGAAAACTTAAGAAGCATATTTTAACATATAAATAGGACCAAGTACATAAAATGTAGGTACTTCACACATCCCAATCCAATGCGATCAAAATGCTAAAGAAAGCATTCTTGTCACGCGAGGCGACCTTTTGCGACGCGAGACGAATTCCATTTCAAAAACGTCAATTCAAATCGAACCTTCACAAACACAAATAGGGTCTAAAATTGAATACTTTCACAAGGTCCAGAAAAGGGAGATGTTTAAACGATGTCAAAGGTACAGAAATTGAAGATGAGCATGTTGGAACCGTCCCCTTGAGGGTTTTTCATCAGATTTTACATAATTATGAAACTTGATTTACTAGAGTGAGTACTTAGGTTGAAATTAGGGTACTGGAAAAGGCAAATGATACGGCTTACAAGTGCTCGGGGTAATTACGAAAAATAAAAAGACTGAAAGCTTTGAAGGAACTCAATCTTTTTTGTTTGGTCCCCAAATTATCGAGGAAATCAAAACCATTACTTTGGGAGTTCCCTTTATCAGATTGTTTTTATACCGCAATTTTTTTTCGCTACCTTTTTCCTTAACCGGAGCTTAATGAAGGTTCTGGTGCTAATGTCGTGATTTGGATGAAACACCGTATTTTATTTGCCAATACCCAATACATTGAGTAGTAATGGCCCAGAAGTTGAGGCCTCGCCTCTCATGCACGGGGCTGTGGGTTCAAATCGGGGCAAGTACCAATGAGAATTTTTCAATTCATACTTTTAAGTTTATCTTTGAGATCGGTGAAGGAATACATCGTGACAAACCTGGACTTGTAATTAATTTAAGTCTGTAATCGCCAACCCGTCTTGAGCAAGCGGGATCAATGCTCGTCGTGCCTTCTTTGTATGAGAAGAGGCCTTTGCCCAGCAGTGGGACAGTAATAGGCTGGTATTTTTAATACCCAATACATTGCAGTTGATAAATCTAGGACATTATGAAGAAGATTACGTAAATGCACACACCTTCCATCGTAACACGGAAATTATTCACTCCATCAACTCGAACGTACATTTTTACAAATCTTCAGTTTAGCACAGCAATTTGGCCGGCATTCCGGTCGCGTATTGCAATCCCGCTGCTGAATTACTAATGTTAGCTTCGGCGTTTAGGGACTTAAACTAACCTGTTGGTGGTTTGAAAGTTTTATGCTTAGTTTATAGTTAAACGGGTTTTGCACCTGCAATATTTAATAAAGTTCACAACTATTATGGTGGTGTTTTGCCGTTTATTTAGGGACAGTATCTATACTCTATACTAATATTATAAAGTGGAAAGATTTGTATTTTTGTGTGTATGTTTGTAATGAATAAACTCAAAAACTACTGCGCCGATTCCAATAACTATATCACCATTAGAAAGCCACGTCTTTACTGAGTAACATAAGCTATATTTTATCCCCGTACTCCCACGGGAACGGGAACTGCGCGGGTGAAACCGCGTGACGTCCGCTAGTCTTTTTTTGGGTTCCGTTGCCCAATGGCAAAAATGGAGCCTTTATAGATTCGTCCTGTCTGTTTATGTAACAGCCATTTTACTCCGAGACTGTTGGTACTACAAATTAAAAATTTAGAGAATAGGTGTCCTCTATGAATGAACAGCTACACAAAAGTGAGGTGAAATCATGAAAAAAAAAAATGTTAAGGGGAATCAATCCGTGAGAGTTAAAAAAAAAGTTCTGCGTAATTATATAATTGTATGGGGTGTCTATCGATAGTTCTTGAAAAATGATATCCAGGTTCATCTAACACTTTTTTCTTTACTATAAAACAAAAAAATAGCTTAGCTTATTAAAGACGAATTTAACCCAGAATTGAATTCGCAATTGTGTTTCAAATTAAGGATATTTTGATTTCCTAATACATCATTAAGATCTGAGACGAAAAATAAGCACGGGAAATTACAAAGGCTAGTTTTTAAAGAAAAGAACTAGGAATATTCAAAAACATGAATGTAACATTTCATCTTTATCCAAAAAATAGGACACAAGCAACTCAAGATGAAAAAGGTCGCCAAAAAAAGACTAATCAGTGAAGGAATCTGTCAAAACAAACTTTACTTCAGAATTCTTAGCAGAAAATAAATAAAATCGGAAATTTCATCTCAATTTATAAAAATTCATCATCTGCCTGGCTTCCAGTCAAACCGTATGCAGCTGAATACCAGTATTTTACGTGGAGCGACTGCCTATCTGACCTCCACAACCCAGTTAGTACTGGGTAATACGATACCTCTTGGTAAGACTGGTTGTTCGACTTAACTGTCTACCTATAACGGATGTCAAAGATCTACAAATGAACGGACTGTCGGCTTGACGTGCTTTTTGAGTAACGGAGGAAACTCGGTATGTGATAGGTGCATAGACCTATCCACGGACCAACCTAGGCAAGCGCGTCTTAACCTAAAGATCAACCAGAGCGGCTGTTATTATTTAGCCACGAGCTACTCTAATTGATAACAATTACAAAGTTCAATTCACAAAAAGAGTAGGTACCACTGATTTATCATCACTATTTTAATTAATGTTCCAACATTCACATGAAGTATTAAAATGAAGTCCCTTTGAAACAGTTTCAGTCTTTTGTAAATATTGGCAAAATTATAAATATTTGCTGCGGATATTACTGCCTTTCTTTGATTCCAAAAATGAAGCCTCATAATTTAAATTCCTCTTTTACAAATTGTGGAACTCAATCGGAAGCTTTCAGTTATTCGTAATTATGTACAAAATTTATTAATTGTGGCCGAAGTTTGGTCGATCGCCAAAATATTATATTGGATTGAAGCCAGCATCGGGAGTTACAATCATTGCTTCCGTCATTATTGTTTCTGGGACTACGTTCAGTTTGGAATTCGGTGTATCGATTTCTATAGTTAGAATTTTGAATTTCACATCACCTGAACAAGAAAAGCTCGAATCTGAATTTCAGTTTAAAACAAATTCAACCTTTCAAATATTCCTAAAATTCGAATTCCCAAATCCAATTTACCAAATACTTCACATGCCGCAATAAGCCAAATCTTTTGACTCCTACTGCAGTTCTAAAGGCCCTTTCACAGCGACATTTGACTAAACAAATCTGGTGAAGCCGTAATTCTCAGATTTCCTTTTCCCACTCAAAATTTTACCTCTTATACCGTCTCGATGAATTGGGACTGAATGCTTGACGGAACATAAATCAATATCGCGCGGTAAACATCCAAGTTGGCACAAATAAATGTACTTTCTAGGCGCACCGTTACTGGTACTTCGAAGTCTTGCAATAGGTAAACGCTTCTGATTCGGTTACGTCGCTGCAAAAAGTTTTAGCGGCGAAGTGAATAAGTCCTGTTGACGTTTGTTTTAAAATGGTTGTCAATGAGGCTTTTTTGTTGAAAATAAACCTTAAATACATTGAAATTGCGGTGAATATACTTCAACAGCGTTCTCAGCTTAACGGTGAAGTGCTAATAAAGAATTCACATCATATTTTTTTGTGCAATTACAGCGGAAAGGTAAACTGCAATAGTTTAACAGCTTTTAATTAATAAGACTGCAGATGTTGTTGTATCTCTTGCGTGAATAAATACGTGTAAGGAAAGATTTCAAATTATCAACGCTCTGAATAGCACGCAACCATACAAGCGACTGCACACAAACAACAGCGAATTCCGTAATAACATAACTAATTAAATTATACAACCAAGAGAAAACAAAGAAAACTGTATAAGTAGTGTAATAATTGAGCACAGTCGCTATTTCAAAGCCACGGTATTACACCACATGGCTCCGAATAGTGCTAACGCATTTACTTTAATGAATGTTGGAAGTTTCTAGAAAATCCTAAGAATTTCGTCGAGGGAAACGGGCTTGTACGGTGCCTTATGTAATACTTTGATTAATGTGAAACTCACGACACACAATTTGTAAATTTCTTACTTCAAGAACGTACCTATGCGTCTAATTAATAATGTACCATGTATTTGAATAAGCTCATTCCATATTTATTTTCTTGACTTTATTACATACGATCTCCATCCTAACCAAAATGTCGGCCGAATTTTGGATTTTTATACAAAGACCCTGCCAATTAACCTCGGTATCCCAATTACTGGGAAACATCGATATTTTTATATAGGTTGTCGGGACTCGGTGTAAATTTTTTGGCTCCCGACTACACTGACATACGAATTTCTATGGCAACGAGTATGTAAAATACCAAACTATACAGTTCGTTTTGCCTCCCCAAGCGCGCACTGAGAATGAGGTCCTGGATTTGATTCCCTGGTCGGGCAATGTGGTATTGAGTTTTTCCATCAGGAATTTTTCAGTAGTACGCTGGATTCAGGGTTTGTGCCCGGTTGATGGCTTTAGGCTTACTCCTTATTACGTGGGACCGAAACATAATGAAATAAAGGTGCACTATTATACCGGAACATCTCTTCTTAACCTTTGAGGATTGCAGGCCCGATGTTATGTTAGGTTAATTATGTTGCAAGTGACCTCGCAGATCAATCGATTCCATATTTCTTTTTTGTGGAAAAGTGGCATCTAAAACGATCTAGTTAAAACTGTAAACTGCAAAGCAGGTATTCCTAGTACTGTCGCGGAGCAAAGCTGATAATCTCGTTAGAGCTAAAGTGAAGGTACTTCTGCAAATATTAGCTAGGTTTGCGAGATAAAAATGTGAATTGCTTGTCTTAAAACGTTTTCCTTTTTTTTGTTGATATTACCAGTAGAGCGTTTTGCTTTTGTTTTTAATATTAAACGGTCAGCTGGCGTTTCATAGTTTCATATTAACGTTTTCCATTTTCCACAGTTTTTGTTGCTGGTTATTTTTTGTTATTTGTTATTGAATGTTTTTGTTTAAAATAACTTTTATAAAAAGTTTCATAAGCGACCTCGAAATTCTCAGAAACAAAATATCTGATGCAGATTTGTTACTCTTTCACGCAAAAACTCCTGACCGGATATGGATGAAATTACACACACATAGATTATACACTGATTGGGCACACAGATAGATTATAGCCTTGATTAACACATCGAATACTTTTGATCCCAGTAGTACGATCTCATGGGACAATTACCGAACTCAACGCGGGCGAGGCCGCGGGTATAAGCTAGTTCTTTTATATAACCCTACAAGAAGGAAATTTCAATCTATGTAGTTACAAAAACATAAATCCACGAAATTTATTTCAAAAATAAATTTCATTTCATCAACATTGCACCTCCTCACAACTACTAAAGACAATTGCATGGGTGTTTAGTCTGAACGGCCCAAAATGAATGGACCGCGGGCCGTTCGACTGTATACAAAAACTGTTTACGTCCCAACGGCCCGGTGTCAAAAAAAAAAACTAATTCATAAACTTCATCAAGTACATTCAGGTGCAAAAGTAAAAAAGTTGAAATAAAATCTTCTAAACAACAAACTTGCACTTTCTCACAACCAGTAAAGACTATGTGTCATTACACACCGGACGAATTCGCTCAATATCTTCCTAAACTACCCGATCACCTAAACTATGTGTAAACAGTCTTGAATAGTCGGTCCATCGGTGGTCTCTTGTTAGTCCATTGCTAGTCTCCAATTGGGCGAATACCTCAGTACTGATAGCCCGTCAAACTGTTCTGTGTGGCCCTCAGGTGTTGGCAAACAATGTCTCATTGTTTTAGAAATATTTTTGGAGTTGATGAATTTTTTATTGGATGTTGGGTTTATCTCTGTTTCGTTGGTTTCTTTATTAAAATATTACTGCCATTTTCTTCAATGTGAGTTACATTCTTTTACCGGATGATTAATTTTTTAACAAGTTCATAAATAATTTTGGAAAATCTGTAAACATTATAAATGGGTAACTTTATATCTAAACTAACAATTTGTTCGAGCTCTCAAAACGTACCGAAACCTTAAATAAATAATTATTAGTTTCATCCAATCAATATAATAAATTATGTGTTTGCTTCACATCCATACTACATGGACCTAGGTTTATTGGTCCAAATATTGGATAAAACATTTGTTCAATTTCAATACGAACACGAACATCCATTCCTATCAAATATTTGTTCCAATCCCACCAGATTTGTACTTCCAATGGAATGTCATCTAAAAGCGCTTGTGTGTCCAAATCCTTTGTATTTGTTTACAAAACCATCGTTTACAGTCGTCTGCCGCTTTAATCTTTGGTTCGTTCACGAATCCGCTTTGTGCAATGCAAGTTGTATAAGTTGTATGATATCGGGGGTTTCCGAAACGGGTGTTTTTGAAACGGGGGTTTCCGAAACGGGTGTTTTTGAAACGGGGGTTTCCGAAACGGGTGTTTTGTTCGTGATCGACATGTCTGTAGAGTTTGACGCCGATACAGGATGTGTTGACATAAACTTAGTTGCTGTATGGAACGATAAAGTAGCTATGTATGGGGTGATAGACAGAGGGTGCGGTGAATAGCGTTTTAGGCTTCCGTTTGAGGATTTGATTGACAGTACGACAACGGTTTTAATCGATGTTTGAGTCGTTTGAATGGACCATTCAAACGATCAATCAATGGTGGCAATCTGGCCACTAGGCCAGATTGCCTTTTGGTTTGGTAACGATTGTTGTGTACTCTAAAATAGTTTATGTTCTACGAAAAAACAACATCTTTTCATCTCCCTAGCTTATCGTACCGTACTGGCGCTGCGGCTGCAGAGAACCTCAAGCGACATAAATAAAGCCATACCTTATTGGTATCGTATATTTTTGTGCCCCTTGCGGTTGAAACTCAGCCACCGTAGCGTCCGTGTGCTCACAGCCTTTTTAAGGAAATCTCAAGACGTTTGTGGACTTCCTGTGACCCAAGCGCTAGCTTTTTCCTTGGCCAGAGGCTAAGCAGACTTTACCAGTTGACAGTTGTGGTTTTGACGGCATTTTTTAGTTACTTTAGGGTCATTTTGATTAAATAACGTAAAATTATGATCCTCGTCACATTAGCTGTTCACGAGTATTTTCTTTGTCACAATGTCTTATTATGTAATGACAATTTGTATTGGACTTTGCCGTGAAAGATGATATGTCTAAAAAGGACTTAAATACAAAAATTACGACTGAAGAGATAACTAATGAAGTAAGAAGAGAGTACATATGTAGTCCGGGCTCAAATAAATCAGGATAAAGATTACGTGGGATTACGATTTAGAAGTAGGTAACGGTTGTAATATCAATTCCTTTTCGACGGATTCTATCTATTTTTTCCTTATCTATTATTCCATAAACGATAACCTAACGAGCTTTTTTCCCAACTTCCAAAAAAAGAAGACACTACACGATCCGGTGATGACGTATTAATAAAGACGGATCGGGCGGCAGACAAATGATAACCATGTAAAGGCACATTCAATAAATACCAAACTTATATCCGGGTGATCGATCAGGTAGATTATTTCGATGGGATGTGATCAATCGAATGAAAAGTAATCGATATTGTTGTTTGGGTGAAATTGTCTCTGCTTGTATTCTGACTTTATAGAGACCACGCATTTACTAAAAAACACAAACATTTGTTACAAACATTTTTGTGAAGGCAATTTCTAAGTAAAAAACCGGTCAAGTGCGAGTTAAACTCGCGCACCGAGTGTTCCGTATATACTTGTAGGTACTTTGTTATTAAACTACATACAGGGTGTAAACAACCTCATCGCGAAACCGTCAACCAAGCATTCTGTGCATCAAACTAAGTAACTTTACGCAAAAATTATTGCTGGGAAACGACTTTTTTATGGGTAAAAAAACATGTTTTGTATTAGAACTCAATGTAATGCTCTCAAAACATTGTGCTGATGTGATGAATAGTACGGAGGTCGTGGAGGTGTTTTAAGAGAAAACTTACATTAAAAACTTGTGTTCAAAAAAAACTTGTCAAAAAGTTAGAGCTTTGACCCCAAATATCTCTGTAACTAGACGGTTCCCAGGTATGGTGTAGAACAAAAAAATGATCGCAATGACGGGGAGAAGAAGTGCCTTTCGGCTTTATTAAGAGGTTTTTTACACCCTTTATTTACGGTTTTCAGATTTTCCTTTACATGTATTGTAAGACATTGCTTCTTATCAAATTTCATGATTCTAGGTCAACGGAAAATACCCCATAGGTTTTGATTCCCTTGTGACAAAATATGCGACATAAACGGTCATAATAATATCTTTTGCTCGCGTTAACTTACAAGTTTTTTCACTGCTCCAAAAGGTAGCAGTATTTGATGTTATTTTCAGCTTAATACCTGCACACGTTCCTGAGAAAAAGGGTCGTGACAGACGGATAGACGGACAACAAAGTGATCTTGTAATAGTTCCTTTTTGCCGACAGAGTAGGTGGGTGTCGTACACCCTAAAAAATACAGAGTTTTTAAGAAAAGTTAAATATAATAAAATTACTAAAAGAAAATCGCACATTTAGAAATAATTCATAAACAAGATACTACTCATAATGTTTCAGTAATAGCCTCGGGATATTAATTATAAGAAATGAAAAGACGTAACTGTACAAGCCATAACAAAAGAGGCTACCAAATAACGATAACTTTCATATCAAAATATTAGCATAATTGTTTACAAAAATAAAAAAGTAACGCTACTTATGGTAACCAAAAAATTCGAGACTCATAATTACCTCATAAATCCCAATTTCAGACTATTAGCACACCTACTAACTTTCAAATTTTCTTCCCATCTTTAACGAAAGCAATAACGTAACAAAGGCTCATCTTATTCCAAAGCTTAATTAGTAAACTTGTTTCAACCCAACATTTTTTTCCATCGCCATCTATTTATTTTCAAATTAAAATTTCGTAACAAAGGCCAAAGAACAAAACCTCTGAAACCACTAAACAAGAAAAAAGGAAAAACAAGGAAGAGTGAGGAAAAATGGAAAATTTATTCATCGTCAGCACTTAGATTGGTGTCGCAAAGAAAATGGTGACACAAACCATTGAGCAAAACGTGGAATTAAAACTTAATGGGATGTGTTAAGATGGCGATGGGAAAAATACAAAGGTTTCATTAAAGGGAATTAGGTAATTTACATTGTTGGAGAAAAAAGTTCTTTGGGGTCGGAGGGCAAGTTCTCTCCGTGCTTTGGGAAGCACGTTTAACTGTTGATCCCCTCTGTCATTTGTAGATCTTTGACAGTCATTACAAGTAGTCAGAAGGCCGAAAATCTGACGACCAGTCTTACCGAGGGGAAATCGTATTACCTATATAGGTAGCTGAGTTGTGGAGGTCAGATACGCAGTTACTCCATTTAGAGTGCTGGTACACGGCTGTATCCGGTTAGATGGGAAACCAGCCCCAAAATAGTTGGGACATTGTTCGGCCGATGATGGCTGCGTCAATTGAAGAAAATATAATGAAGTATATTGATGAGAGGGCCATGGCCTTCGATAACAAGCCAAGCAGAAATTGAAGAAAACCTAATAGCCTGAAGACATAGTACCTATCCAATAACAAAATTCTCAGAACATTGTAACGTCAGAATTCTTTGTAAAATATCGCTAAGAAACTGCTCAAATACATAAAATCGAAACGTTTAGTAACGAAAATGTTAGTTTCTATAATGTTGGAACAGTAAAACTGAACGCTGAAGCAAATGCACTTACAATAGAGAATAATCAAGATCTCTTTCGGAAGGGATTTGTAAGTGAAACTGGAGCCTTATCCGAACTGTAGCCGTTTGATAGGGATGTCTTTGAAGCAGGAAATCTTTTTTAAGTTCAGATAAGTACGAGCATCATAGTGGATGATTTTGCGGATAGATACTAGTAGAAGGTAGGTAGTACAATATAAAAAATATGATTTAGCAAATGAAGAGTTTATCTGTTTTAGTGGTAAGGAGTGGAATTCCCTGCCTGCGTCGGTGTTCCCTTCATATAACTCGAATCTATTTAAGTCGCAAGTTAATAGGCTTCTTTTGGGTTAGCTCGTTCCACCGCCGACCTCATCACTGTTCTCAGGACAAGATTGAGGCAGTAGTAGGTGAGCAGGCCCATTAAATATAAAAAAAAACCGACCAAGAGCGAGTCGGACTCGCGCACGAAGGGTTCCGTACCATCATCTATGCAACATTTAATGTTGTGAAACACAAACGTAAATGTAAACATGAGCATGAATTTATTCCGTTTTGTCTGATTTAGACAAAACGGCAAAAAAATCACGTTTGTTGTATGGGAGCCCTTAAATATTAATTTTATTCTGTTTTTAGTATTTGCTGTTATACCGGCAACAGAAATACATCATCTGTGACTGTCTAGCTATAACAATTTATGAGATACAGCCTGGTGACAGACAGACGGACGGACAGTGAGGAGTGATAGTAATAGGGTCCCGTTTTTACGCTTTGGGTACGGAACCCTAAAAATGAGAACTCAGTTAAAGTTTTCTGGTTTCTAAGTAATTCATCATCATCATCATTTAAGTCGAAAGACGTCCACTGCTGGACATAGGCTTCCCACAAGTGTCGCCACATTGACCGGTCCCGTGCGACTCGTATCCAGCGGATTCCCGCAACGTTCACCAGGTCATCGGTCCACCTAGTGGGAGGACTTTCAACGAGACGTCTTTCGGTTCGCGGTCGCCAATCCAGAACTTTTCGGCCCCATCGGCCATCCCTTCTGCGAGTAATGTGCTCTGCCCACTGCCACTTAAGTTTGGCAATTCTTCGGGCTACGTCGTTAACCTTGGTTCTCTTGCGGATGCTTTCATTTCTGATTCGATCGCGCAAGGAAACTCCAAACATAGCCCTCTCTATTGCCCTTTGGGTGACTTTAAGCCTTCTGATGAGGCCCATTGTGAGCGACCACGTTTCGGTCCCGTATGTAATCACTGGCAGCACACACTGGTCATAGACTTTCACTCTTGAGACACTGCGGTAAGTTGGACGAGAAGAAACCGCGCAACTTCCCGAACGCTGCCCAGCCGAGAGGGATTCGACGATAAGTAAGTACCGTGGTAAGTAATTATATGAACACATTCTTGTAGATGGCGATTTTGGCAGCTGCTACTAATAGCAATTGGGTCGTCTTCAAAATTGTACCTTTATGGCCATTACAAGCTGACTTATTCATGCACTGTTCTAGACTTTCACGGTTTTTCACTACACTTAAAGTACTTACGGGAAGATATCCGTGATTTTGTTTTTGGTCGATGAGCTCCCGATATTTCGACGCTGTTGCAAGCATCATGATCGCGGGAAACCAACCACAAAAAAAAACCCAAAAACAAAATCACGGATATAATCCCGTAAGTACTTTAAGTGTTGTGACTTATTCATGTATTAGATCTGGCATCCGTTCAGTTAGTATTACAATTGACACAAAATATATCAGTATTTGATCAGATTGACCAAATCGAATGGATGCTAGATTTACTGATTGTGTAATGGTCACCTACTGCGAGAAAGTAAGTGTGTTGTTTACTTCTTACTTGACGAAAGTTGGAAGAGATAACTCGAGAAACTTCCTTAGTGTTACTATTGATTCGGACTGCAATAGTGTTACTTCGTTCTTGTAGTATTGTTTCTTGTACACAATGTTACTTAAAGATTAGAAAAGAGGACACAAGAGGCAAGTTTGTTCCTATTAGTTTACTGACAAAAAAAACCAATGATTTAAATCGGTACGGATTTAGATTGGCCCTACAACGCCAAAAATTTATTAAATTTCTGTTTCGACTGTTTGACATTGTCATATTATTATAAAACGTGTTTTTCGCTGATAAATTAACATAACATCACGCCTGTAATCCCCGAAGGGTTAGACAGAGGTGTACCTTATAGTACACCCACATTTCACCAGTTGTAGGGCGACTCTATTGCCATCAACCCTGAGAAATTCCTGATGGAAAAATGAAACAACATTTTGCTCGAACTGGGAATCAAACCTAAAACCTCATGCTCAGCAGCATCACTAGATCAACGAGGCAGTCACTGTTCGCTGATTTACTCATAATATATAAAAAATTGTGATAGCACATATAACGATTCAAATCTTTGCAAAACACGAAATATTATTTTACGCCTGAAATATCTGTTAAAAGCTTGGTAAATTATTTAGTAACATTTTATAAACCACTCTAACTTTCACTTCAAGAGGATAGGATCATGAATAGAATGAATAAACTTTGTTTCGGTCTTCGGGGTGCTACACACTTATTTGGGGTATGCAAGTACTCCGTAAACTCCACGTGGGTGAAGCCGCAGGCATAGTACTAACTATGTCTGCGGCTTCACCCACGTGGAGTTTGGTATCCCACGGGATCGTATACCCGGGAAAAAAGTATCTTATGCCTTAATCCTGGTTATAAACTATTGGTGTGCCATATTTAATCCAAATCTGGTCAGCAGTTTTTGCGTGGAAGAGTAACAAACATCCATCCGTCCTCACATACTTTCGCATTTCACAAAACTTGAAAAAATCGCAAGAGAACCAAGGTTACCGACCTAGCCTGAAGAATTACCAAACTTAAGTGGCAGTGAGCAGGGCACATTGCTCGCAGAACGGATGACCGATGGGGCCGAAAAGTTCTGGAGTGGCGACCGCGAACCGGAAGACGTTGCGGTGGAGGCCTTCCACTAGGTGGACCGATGACCTGGTGTAAGTTGCGGCAATCCGCTGGGTGCGAGTCGCACGGGACCGGTCAATGTAGCGACCCTTGCGGGAGGCCTATGTCCAGCAGTGAACGTCTTTCGGCTGAAATGATGATGATGAAAAAAACCAATATACCAATACTAATAAACACCGCAAAGCAAATACGAAGAAATACTTACTACATATTATTCGCAGTTTAGTTAGCTCGTACGGATCGGTAAACTCTGTTCGGCATCTACAATCGTTGAATCATGTACTGTGTACAGTTCGGCTGCCCAAATCGTGTTAAGCCAAACGCCTGATTTCCGAACATCTATATTATAATCGATTTTGTCACCGTTGCAGCCTTTAAAAATTCATAAACAAAATTTTCTTCGGAACTTTCAAAGCAACTAATCGAAGTTTTTACATAATAAAATCCATGTTTTTCATCAAAGTTAAAACTGATTATCCATTCAGTTGAATATTGGACCTTCGAAGCAACTCCGTGAATTCATTGAACCGCTGCATTAGATCGAATGAATGGCATAATGAATATTTATCAGCGCGAGTGCTTTTTTATTCTTAAGGTAGCAACGGTCCCCATTGCGGACTTGGAATGCAAAAATAATAGAAGGTATCAGCAATTTAGATTATCGCTAATTTTTTTGTAAAAGTCAAATGAGGGACGCATATTAATTAACTTATCTTTATTTTTAGACGCAAATGAGAGAAGAATTCTGTTTGATTCATTGTATATTATGCTTTGGTACGAAAACGATTTTTTTTTCGAGAGAGTACTCGACTTGCAAAATAGACCTTACCATTTCTACAGTAGGGTCCAAAATGTCCATTCATCTGCACCTTTATTGATCTGAACAACGCCGCTAACGACACAAAAAACCAGGCCTACTGGTCACTAATTCATAGCATAATGTGTAAATACATGTAACATCGATACAACAACGTTACGAACAAAAGAGCACATTTATTTGATTAAACTAAACTTTATCCAATTTAGTGTCTTTTATCCAACTCGATTACGGTAGAACAGTATCGTAATCTTTATGAAAATGAGATACAATTACAACTTCTTCAATTGTAAAGCTGTGTGGGCTTTTCAGGGACTTTTTGTCTGCGCTCAACAAAGCGTATGAAAAATTACTTCGGTTTCTCGTTTAATAATATCAAAGAAAACTGTTCTCTGAACTGGTAAAGCAATCTAAGCACGTAATTATACGGTAACCTCTGAATTAATTTCAAGAACCCAACAATTTTCTTTCCATATAACGAAAAGGTTAAAAAGTATTCCCAAGTCGCGTGAGTATAACAAAAGTGAGGGAATCAATGTCTCCGAAGGTTGCCAACATCTGTCTTATCTGCACGACCTGACCTTTGCACAGCGCTCCAATATTCACACATATTCACTTCTAGCCAAACTTAGCTCTTCAAATCGAAATACGATCGGATTCTCGAGGGTAAGATATACATTTGTATGCTAAGAGGGTAATACAGACAAAACAGTGGTCGTTCAATAGTGTACGCTGAAATATACAATAGTTTTGTGTTACTCTTTACGCTTTGCAAAGGTTAAAGCGTGTGGTGTTCTATTTTTTTTTTCTCAAAAGATTTTTAGGTCGAAAAGGAATAGAATAGGTTTTATTGTTAATGTTAGGTATTTTTATTTCAATGAGCTTTTTTTGTGTTGGTGTGCTGATTGGAAAGGAAAAAAAATACAATATTGTCGGTTCAAATTCGTCGTAAAAATCAATCGGGAGAAAGTAACTCTCAAAATTGTTAAAATGAACTGAAGGGAAAAGAATTTCTATGCTAATTTTAGAATGAAAGAAAATGAAGGCTGTCGTGAAAGCCTTCCTTAAAGTAAAAATAACAGGTAGTAGTTCTTATTTAAATAATTAAATGGAGTCAGTTTTAAGATTCAAAAACTTTTTTTTTGTTTCCTCCATGCCTCGGAAAGCACGTTAAGCCGTTGGTTCCGGGTGTCAAATTAAAGTAGATCTTTGTCAGTCGTTAGGTATATAGTCAGTGGCTCGAAAGTCTTACAATCAGTCTCACCAAGGGGTACAGTTTTACCCTGTACTAATTGGGTTGTGGAGGTCAGGTGGGCTGTCGCATGGGTATTTTACATGGTTGTAAAATACCGCTGCATCCGGTTAGACGGGAGCCGACTCCAACGTAAATGGGAAAAGGCTAGGCAGATGATTAGTAAGGTATTTGTATTCGTAAATTGTTTGGGTTCTACGTTATGACAATTATGATATATTAATACTGCCAATTATTATTACTGCCTTACTAAAAAATAGGTTTATAATAATTTTAGAAGGCAAATCCCCGTACAACTAAAAACCAACTAACTAAATGAAAAGCCTCTCTATACCTCCCAGTTTTGTGTAAATTATTTTGTATTCTATCACCTTAATTGAAAAGCTTTTAAGGTAAAATGGTGTGAACATTTTTCCGCACGATAAAACATCTAACACACAATAAAAACCACAATAGTTTTTGTTGGAAAGAAACGTTCTATCTACAGGATAGTATGTGACAAATAGTTTGACACTTCATTCATCAAAATCTATTCAGGAATAAATCCCTTGCGGGATGAAGTAGCGATAGAGATTGAAATATAATATACTGTTTTATACCCAAGTGCGTTCGTGTTTCCGTTCCACACAATTTCAATACATCAAGGTTCTTCATATACTATGAGGTAAATAGATTTGCAAGTAGTGTAAAGCTTTTTGGCGAATGTCTGTCATTTCAAACTATTGTGAAAAGAATGGCAACATTTCTGAAATTACAAAACTGTTTAAAGTTTCATTTATGTAAATAAGTTGTCGTAATATGTAGTGAAAATATAATTTCAAACTACATTTTGTAAAAAGAATGGCAATACTTCTGAAATAACAAAATTATAGTTTCATTTAAGTAAATTGTCGTAATGTGTAGTGAAAATCCGGAAAATCTGACAGCCAGCCCTACCAAGGGATATGGTGTTCTCTAGTTACTAAGATGTTGCTCCCAGATAGGCAAAATACCGTGTTAAATACTGGTATTCAAGGACAAAGGATAGGTAGTGAAGTATGGGTAGTGGTAACCAGTTACCACTGAAATCCAACCCTACCTATCCAATCTGTCCAGCACTGTAGAAACAAAACTTTTTTGCAAAAAATAAAACCGACTTCAAAATACTAAATTGGTTTTATTTTTTGCAAAAAAGTTTTAGTTTTCGATTTTAAGTTGTTCCCAAACAAATATTTGCCATGAATTTATTTGACATTGGTAACAATACATGTCATGGTAATAGGCGTATCCCCAATATATGGAACGTAACATGCTTTTTTTTTTTGGATGGGAAATCAGATAAATATTGAAGTTGTAAACTAATATTAATTTATAATAGCCCTCCTCCTAATTTGTATTTTGTTATGCCCGACAGGGCCCACAATGCTCTAAAACTACTGTATGTATATTCCTATGTACCTACCACCTAAGTTCACATTGTGGAATGCAATAAAAGTATTGAGTATCATCAAATTACCCCTCCCGCTCTAGGCGGAGCGGAAGGAAGTGTCAGACTTTTACTGACTATTACCCATCCATGTTCTTTCTTAGCTCTCTGTGTTCCAGGGCCGCAGTATCTGTTTCGAACAGTCCCGCAGCCTCAGCAGGCATCGGACCATGCGGACCCCGTCCTTTTGCTGACATCTCTTTGAGGCGCGCGCGGAACACGAACACGCCAACTTAATATACCTAACAGTCGAAATCTGGGTGTTTTGTACACATCTGTGTACCCCCAGAGCATACAAGCGTGATATTGTATAAATAATAAACATCCAAGCGATTGCAGCAATCGTGGCAGATTTGCCGTCTATTTTTGAAGAGTTCCATTGTATATCTCCAAAGATCAGCATCAAGGTTAACAAAATGATATGTATTAAAATTATATAAATAGGACCACACAGGAAGCACCAGCATTCAAATAAAAAAAGAATCATCAAAATTGGTTCACCCAGTCGAAAGTTCTGAAGTAACAAACACAAAAAAAAATACGGTCGAATTGAGAACCTCCTCTTTTTGGAAGTCAGTTGAAAAGGCTAGGCTGATGATGTAAACGATCCAAGTTTCTACGTTTTATTTATTCTCTTTGAACACAATATGAAAGTAATTGCCATTTATTTCACTTAAAAGCTCTTTCCACCAAATAGCTTCAAATAAAAATTGGCGATAATAAGCCAAACGACAGACACTTAATATCTGCTATGATGAGCATCATAACGACAAGGAAGATGACATAAATAACTTTAATTGGCATTTTAGCGGAGGTCATCAAAACATCATAACATCACGCCTGTAATCTCCGAAGTATTAGGCAGATGAGTAGGTACTTAATAGTTTACTCACACGTTATGTTTAAGTTACGTGTAATAGATCTAATTTCCACAAACCGGGCACAATTCCAGACTCCGTGGCTTTTACTCAGAAACCCAAATAATATTCGGCCCGACATGGGATTCGAACCTCACGTCCAGCAGTCGAACTAGCTAACACGCATTATACCAACGTTAGCAGAGGTCATCAAAGGAGCAATACAAATACACCACATAGAAATAAATGGAGCGAAAACGAGAAAAAAAATGGCGCCCTATAATAAGAAGTGAAAGGACCAGAAAAAGCGGTAATTAGGGTTCAGTTGGCAATCAAAAGTGAATCCCTTCAGGACGGAAGGCGAGATCGACGGCAATTTGCAACGTGGTCCTTCGAGACGCATTAGACGAAATGTGTTGTTGACCCATTTCGCTACATCTGGGCCTCCCTTAATCTGTGTCGTGTTTTCTTTCCTTGACGGGGATTGAGCTGGTGTTGCAATAGTGTGACTGATATGTATGATGTTGAAGTTGGACATGTTTTCGTACGGATTTATGTTGTGTGAGAAAAAAATAGAGTGGGTTAGCGCAGTGAAAAGAGACATGAACTTTTAGTATGTCAGGTTCATAAAAGTTAGTACTTAGTCAAACAGACTTGAAATCAAATCAAGAACATTTTGACACCACTGAACAAACTTCTCCCAGCCCACCCCTCACGTTATTCACATCTGGGGCAAAATCTCATATAAATACACTTCTTCAATTTGGGATTATTTTCAACCAATCCTGGTGGACTGTTTGGAAACTTGGAAACCCAATTTGAGCCTACTAGGCATAGTAATAAAAATATCAATGAGCTTTCATAAATTTAACTTATTATACAATATCATCTAAACTATTTATTATTTCAACCAACATCGCCACCATTATTTATACCAATATAAATATTTTTATAATTTTTTCTGCCCCTTCACCAGCATAGATACGTCAGTCTAACTCTCCATCCGTTTCAGTCTCTCGCTTTGTATCTGTTACCCTCCATTAATTTAATCACGTTTAAGATACTTTTTATCTGAATAATATCTCTTACCTTACCTTTTAGTCTTTAAATTGTATGTGACTACGAGATTATGCTAGTACGCTCATAATTTGCTAGTCCACTATTTATGCGAAGACACTGCCTCCTAAGATACAGGATCTTCCTAGTTTAGGAGTCAGGGTTCAAATTTCGTATTGACTGTAATGTACTCATCTCTCGCACACTACTTCTGTTTGCAAATTTTTCTGTACCTACCTTTGTGACTGTTGTGTATTTTAATATGTGTCAAACTTGTATTTTCCTAATAAAGTTATTATTATTATTATTATAATGAAATACTCATCAAATACTATAATCATTATTATTACAGGTAGCTTCGCCACCATTAATTCCAACGTCTCTTTATTTTTTATCAATAATATTGCCTTTCCACCGGCTTAGATACGTCAGTCTAACTCGCCATCCGTTTCAGTTTCTCGTTTTGTATCTGTTACCCCCGATTTATCTCGTCACGTTTAAGATACTTTTCATCTGAATAATGAAATACTCATCAAAAACTATAATCATTATTATTCCAGCCAGCTTTGCCACCATTAATTCCAATATCTATATTTTTTTATCATAATTGCCTTTCCACTGGATTAGTTACGTCAGTCGAACTCGGCGTCCGTTTCAGTTTTTCGCTTTGTATCTGTTACCCTCCATTTATCTCGTCACGTTTTAGATACTTTTCATCTGAATAATGAAATACTCATGAAAAACTATAATCATTATTATTCCAGCCAGCTTTGCCACCATTAATTCCAATATCTATATTTTTTATCATTATTGCCTTTCCACTGGCTTAGATACGTCAGTCGAACTCGGCGTCCGTTTCAGTTTTTCGCTTTGTATCTGTTACCCTTCATTAATCTAATCACGTTTAAGATACTTTTTTATCTAAATAATGAAATACTCATTAACATTCTTATTCCAGCTAGCTTTGCCACCATCAGTTCAAATATCAATTTTTTTCATCAATAATGTTGCTTTTCCACCGGCTTAGATACGTCAGTCTAACTCGCCATCCGTTTCAGTTTCTCGCTTTGTATCTGTTACCCTCCATTTATCTCGTCACGTTTAAGATATTTTATCTGAATGTTGGCTCCGGGCTGAGCGGATAGTGCCAGGTTGTTGTTTATTAGTTCGTGGAGCGCTGGCTTTGAATTTAATTTATTTGTGTTAAATAATAATATAGTTTTTGTATATTATTTAGTTTGGCGATTATGAGAGAGAGCTGTAAAATAATGGTAGTAAGTTCGGAAAGAGAAAGGGTAGGCCTTGCTTAGCAGTTGAGAACAGAGTAAAAAAATGGGATTGGGACAGGAGAATGATGATGGTTAGCAGAGAACCTATTGAGATTAACCGGACATAAGTTTAATAAAATAATTGTGGATTTGACATAATATATTATGTACATCTAAGTAATCTGTTTCCTAGTAAACCATATAATATTAAATTCAAATGAATGCCTACGAGAAACGAAAAGGTGAGTATCTGTTGAAAACACTGGATTTGGTTTTCGTAAAAGTGAACATTTTAATATTTTGAATAACATCACAAAAGTCTAACATGTTTTTTATCGTAAAACAAACACATATTTCAATCTTAGCTTTATCAAGCCGTCACATTTTATCAAGATAGCAGAATATCTACAACGTTTCACGCCAAGCTTATACTTATTTTAAAAAGCATTTATTTCACTGTTTCTTTGTTCGTTGCCAAGAAATCTACTTTGTCATCTTTCCTTTTGTTTCGACGAGAAATCTCTTTAAACGATCATTTTACTAGTTACTGACCTTCGGAAGCCAACGAGGCGCGTAATTCAACTCTGTTCCGAACAAATTGGAATTTGTAATTTTGTCGATTCGATATAATTTTGTATCTTTAAATGTTGTTGGGGACAAAAGACTGAGATGAAAATAAAGGTTCGGTTAAAAGTCAAACAATAGTGACATAAGAAAAGAGTTAAAATAAATTGGGATTAGAACAATGTACCAAGTTTTTCTTTCGGTTTTTAACAACGTAATTCAATTCGAAATCTAGACAAATTATTCTTATATCCAATCTAACTTTTTCTTTCTCACATAATTATATAATACTGACTGACAAATTGTTTCAATTAAAACTCCTTACAAACCACAAAAATAACAACTGGCAACAAAAAATAGAAATAAAAATATAGAAAACAGGCTTGACTCCCTACGCTAATAGAATTGAGCGGGGCAAAACGCAAACGTCAGACCGGATAGTGACAAAAAAAAATCATAAGACAAAAAACTTACGATATAAAACAGGAATCGTTTGTCTGTCACAAATCCGATATATATCTTTAAGAAACGATGACGATATCGCTATGAAATTCCTTCTCCGCATTATTTTTACGTGCGATTGGTCACAAACGTGAGCAGCAAACAAAACATTGCTAGTATACTGTTGTTGTTTTTTTATTAAAGACAGCTTTGAAAATGTTGATGGGTAATTTTTATGAAGATATTCGCGTTTTTTTTACGGTTTTTATTATGACTTTCGTGAAGAACTTTATGTTAATTTTTCTTCCGTTTTGTTTGTAACGATTTGGTGACGAAAGAAGACTTATTCATGAGCTTATTTAGCGACGTAGTTGCGAGTTGATTTCATATTTTAAAGGGACTATGACAGAAACAATTGAGTTATGCAATATGACAACAGTAAGACATCGCCTGGAATGGTTCATAGAATAAATATTGTTGCGAAAATAAAAAAGTGCGTATAATGAAAATAACTACATAAGTCATTAACATGCTTCAATAGCTTCTATTGTAACTATGTAAAAAAAGCTTAGGAGTTAAATTTGACCCACTGCTCGGTTACCGATTGAGCTGAATTTTTGCATTCATGTTTTGCAATGGTTGACAATGCTGAACTAGCTTAACGACGTCATTCTAAATTCAAGACGGCGGTCTTCTATCGATGGCGGACTATATATATATATACTGACCTGCAAAAATAAGTACTACACTTTTAAAATTTTAATTTTTCCTAAATTAAAGAAGTTAGAGATTTAAAATAAAAAAAACGTTATAAAGTAATTTTTATCAGCTTTCTTTGAAACTATAGACACAATTAAACTATTTTTCGAGTCATATTTGTTTCGAAAGTATATCTTGTGTACTTAAAAAGTTATTGCAATTTTAAAAGTGTGATACTTATTTTTGCAGGCCAGTGTAGTTCATTTTTTAAGCATTCCATGATTTTAGTATCAAATGAAAGAGTTTGCTGAGAAGAATGACAGAAATAAAATAACGTCACTCTAAAGCGTGTTATTGTGAACTCTAATACATAATTATTATTGTTACTCTTACCTCGTTCCAATTATGTTGTCGTCGGCTTTCAGTCTAACCAAAATACCAGATGCAGCAGAGTGATATTCATAGAATGACTGCTCCTATTACCCAGTAACCATAAAACACAATACCTCTAGGCAAGGTTGGAAAAATAACTACAAGATTTACATGTATAATTGAAAAAATCCATAAAAACCCACCATTTAAATTCATTTATGTAATTTATAGCCTAAAAAACAACACGTAAGTATGCTAATCGTGCTAATGAACAGTTCTCGTGCATTCAGGCGTGGTTATATAGGCGTATGGCTTTTATTGCTGGAAAACATGCAATCTAGGTGATAATGTATTATTATAATATTTGACTGCCTCGTTGGTCCAGTGGTTGCAAGCGCGACTGCTGAGCTTGAGGTCCTGGGTTCGATTCCTGGGTCGAGTAAAGTGCTATTAAGGTTTTCCATGAATGGAATTTCTCAGTAGCAGCCACAGAGCCCGGATTTGTCGGTTGATGGCAATACAAAATAGGCATGACGACAGTATAAAAAAATTAACTATTATTGGAAAGTTAGTATTGGAAATTAACTGACAAGTATTTTTGTTTTTGTAAATTAATGAATATTAACAAAAGATAAAACGCATCAAAACTCGGGAGTGGGGGCTCGTGACGTCAGAACTAGCTATAAATTATACCTAGGCGTGACGTATCGAGAATTTTAAAAGCGTCATATCTTCGTCAATTTTGGTTTACGTGACAAAAGAAAAAACACGGGTCAAATATTTTTTGATAATCTAACTGACTGACTAATTAGATTTTTGTGTCGTCTCGCCTATTACATGGGACTTAAAAACATAACTGACAAAATGTGGATGTACTTTAGGTACACCCCTGCCTAACCCTACGCGAATTAAAGGCGTGATGTTATATGTGTAAAAGGCAAAATTTACTCCGAACTTTGAAAGTAAATAAAACACTTTCCCGGTCCTAAGAGACTTGAAAATTGAGTACACAATCGTTCGCATCCCCACCCTTTATGTACGTGAAAAATCTTAAAAAAAGTATCAACAAAATAACAATATCGTGTCTAAATTCAATGAAAACTCGTCTGTTGTTGCCGTGCGCTCGGTAAACTTTATTTTCTTAGCAGACGGGACTTCAAGTTTGTTATTATGCTGGGCGGAGTTTATTTTGATGTGTTTTCTTTAGTTCAGACATGTTTCCGAAACATTTCGAAAAGTAAATCTCCTAAAATAAAATTCCAAGGAGTTTTAACTTGATTTCTGTCTTCTGAGTTTTTTGTAATTGATTTCGTTAGCCTGCTTTTGAATGTAGAAAGCTTTTAGGTATTTCTTTTTCGTATTTTAGTACTCTCAAATATTATTGGATGACTCTAACAAATAACCTAAATCACCAGGGTATACCAGAATATTTTCGGAACCACAAAGTCTTTTTGAATTTATGAGCGCTGGATTTGATATTCGAAGATATTATGCGCAGTGCGCACTGATCCATTCAACCTCAAGGCTGTGTCCTAGCTTACATAGGTTCATAAACTCACAAATTCACGCTTTTTTCTATGGAGGTAGGCAGAAATCCTTAAAATTAAACTCTCCAGTACTCCTACTGTGAGAACGTTATAGTCTGATTATCCTGATACTATTTAAAATCTAGACTAGCACTAATGAGAACAGTTCCAGGAAAACCACTATAATGCCCAATAAGTTGGCGAAGCTGTACGTGGACTAATCATCATCTGCCTATCCTTTTCCTAACTATGTTGGGGTCGGCTTCCAGTCTAACCGGATGCAGCTGAATACCAGTATTTTACATGGAGCGACTGCCTATCTGACTTCCACAACCCAGTTAGTACTGGGTAATACGATACCACTTGGTACTGGTTGTCAGACTTTTTGGGCCATTGACTACCTGTGAAGACTGTCAAAGATCTACAAATGACAGCCGGGACCAACAGCTTAACGTGCTTTCCGAGGCATGGAGGAAACTCGGTACGTAAGGGAGTGTGGTCATCCATCCACAGACCAACCTAGACAAGCACAGCTTAACCTAAAGATCGACCCGAGTGGCTGTTATTATTTTGTACGTGCACTAATAGGTACGTTAATTAGTAAAATAACGTGAAATGATAGTATGACATGAGAGGGATACGTGCGCAGATCATATTATAATGTCGTTCACGCAAAAACACACCATAATTTTAACAAAGTCGACTAGGTGTGGTCTAAATATTTATGTAGCAACGTAGTAGTGTTTGGATTGTTATGAACCCAAATTTCGGGACAACCGATATATAAAATATATTCTATGTTCGCAAAAACATCAATTTGACTACCGAGTTCACTCACGGTCTGTCACTTTTCACCCTTCTACCTAAACGAAAATTCTGAAAATGACATGGATGTGATACCAGACTTACAGATTTTTAATTGGATTATTTTTCCGATAGTATTACCAAACTCATTGTCATCTGCGTAGCCTCCTCCCAACTACACTGGCCTTCAAATCTAAGTACTACACTTATATTTTTTTTTTTTCTAAACTATAGAAGTTAGAGATTTAAAATAAAAAAAACTTTTATAGCAATTTTATCAGCCTTCTTTGAAACTATAGTAAATTATACTTTAGTTATGTACAAAATTAAACTCTTTTTCGAGTCCTTTTTGTTTCGAAAGTATATCTTGTGTACTTAAAAAGTTATTGCAATTTTAAAAGTGTGATACTTAGTTTTGCAGGCCAGTGTATTTTGCAGGCACCTAACAGTCTAGCTGGAAACAGCTGAATACCAATATTTTTTCTTGAAGCGACTTTTTTATAACTTCCATAACCCAGTTATTTATACTTTCAATCTGGTAAGACTGGTTGCCAGACTCATAGAACTGCCAGATAGACGGGACGAACGCTGGAGACTGGACTAAGGCTTAACAAGTTTTCCAAGGCACAGATTGTATTACCTAAACTAAGTTTATTTTTATTGGTGTAGACTTCTTCTTTATATAGCTAGATAGTTAAAAAATATATAGAAAAAAAAATATATCGATAAGGATGTCATTTATATAGCTAGATAGTTAATAATGTTTAGGTACGTATACATACCTGAAAAATCCGCCACCAATCGTTAATGTCTATTCTGTTATACAGCAGTGCTTTACAGCATTTTTAGCAAACATTTTATCTGTAAAATTGGATTAAGTGGAACCGGAAGAACGATAAATAAGATTGACAGATTCTAGCTTTATTTGAAGAGGCTTGTTATTTTACTCAGAAGATACATAATCTACCTACAAAACATCAAAACATTATGGAAGGCGCGAAGAAGACGAAATAATATGTAAGACCCAAAATAATGACCAAAATAAAATAGACGAACGTTTGGTAAGTTAGGTTTATTATAACGTTGTATGTTCCACTGGCGGAAAAAGGTCTCTCTCATACCGTTCGAGCACGCGCAGCATGACCACCGTAGAAAAGCTTTTTGTCGACTGAGGAATCGACAAAATGATAAATCAACAATTCAACAATCGATTCTTGCTACGCGTGCTGGTACTGTTCTCCTGAGCCACCCGCCTCGAACCAGCCTTCGTTATGCGCGTCTAGATCATCACGCCACCTCTTTCCAGGCCCGCCTCGGCAGCGCCGTCCATCCTCAGGTGCCCATCGTGTTGAGACAAGTTAGGTTTGAGGCAAAATAAAACAAAAGAAAGTCAACACGCTCACCAATTGAACACGCTTAATTTATAACACAAAAAAATGTGGGTGATTCAGATAGAACTTTCACAAAAACTGAAAGCCGAATCCGGAGTGATTTTTTTAGGAAATTTTAGCAACTCGATATAATACCTCGTCACTTCACTCGACAGCTTCCATTCAGTGTTCATAAAATATTCGTTGGTTGAACACAGCTCTGCAATATGGATTTAGAGAATATATTTTTGAGGATTACGGCACGCCGACCATTTTGTTTTCAGATTATTATTTGACTCTATACTATATTTGTTTTTGGCGTGCACTCCGAATAAATACTGAAAGTCAAATAAATGAATTTATGTTTCCGAGAGCTAGTTTGTTTTGAATTTTATTGTGAAACAAAAAATGAAAGTTTGTCTAGTCAAACTTTTTGAGCTTTAAAATAAATGTAAATGTGTCAAAAATCATCATCGTTATGAATACGTATGCTTTATTAGAATTGTGTTTTTATAACATAAAATTAATTCAAAGATCCTGTATGACATGTCGAATAAACCTGTAGCATTCCGGTATCTCATCGATTTAGCTTCACTTTCTTCAACCCATATTTGGATTAAACAACACAAGAAGGGTACATCCCAAATAAAATCATCTTAAAACTACTTTCACAACTATAAAACAGCCTTACATACTTCGTAGCCAATTAACTACATCAGAACCCTTTCCGATCCGATACACAACCTCCCCACAAAATGTTAATTCCCACTTAGACAAAACTAACAAATTATTCACTTAAGCACCAATTCAACTGCCAATACATAATACCTCAGACTTTACTATTATTTGGGACGATATTATCTAAAAGGGATCCCTCCGAATCTCCTGCCACGCCTTGTCCCATGCAAATCTCGTTCGGCTTGCTTGCTGAAGAGATAAAGTCATTCGGCTTTCAGGTCTGGGGTTTGAGAAGTTAAATATAAAGTGTTATGTGAATAGTTGGAGAGGTTTCTTTGAAATTGGGAGCAAACGTATTAGCTGCATGGATGTGAACGTATTGGCCATTGAGGAAAACGACTCAAAGAGATTGATTCCATTGAACAGTTTGGATGTCAACAGGATCATACATGTCGGTCGATAAACATCCATTGTAAAATGTGGTTCAACCTGCACGTCCTTATACGTAGTGTTTAGGTACACTACGCTATAAGTACGTTCAAGTTGAATCGACTAAGGAGTATCGATGCGGAATTGGCTCTAACCGGTCAGGAAAACCTTTATGTATTTGCAATAAAAGCGAAAAACTCTTCATTTGAATTGCATTGGTTCGGAAGATACAAATCAGCGTGATTTCAGATCGCTACGAACTAAATGCGACCAAAGTGGCGCCCTTATGAACTTGCACACATGAGACTGAACGTTTTGACACAACAACAAAGTACTAAAAGGTTGGCAAATACTCTAAACTAATGTAAATGTTGTGAAATTACTAACTTAATAATTAAATACTCATCTCGTTGTTTATTCTACTACAAAATGGTTGTGGTATAATAAAGTAAGAGCTATTAACAGACTTTGTAATGTAGCGGTTTTATGATGCTTATTATTACACTTTACGTTTACTACTTCGGTCTTATACAAGTATTTTATAGTTATTTTATGAAGGTATTATGTATTTTTTTTATATTTCTACTTTTAAAATATGTAAAAGAAAAATATTAGCAATATTTCAAGGTGGTGTTCAGTTTGTAGCTATTTCATTTAAATATTTGTACATTTTTAACACTTACATAATAGAGTTGGAATTACCATACCGGCCTGCTTTGAGCTAGCACCCCGTCAAAAATATCATTATCTAACCAACTGAGGCATAGCACGAAGGATTTTCCGGCTTCTGACTACCCGCTATCTCCTGATTCAATAATGCAGAAATGATTTGTGGGCCCATGATACGAACACTAAAAATCTTGCCGATGTGAATTTTTCGTCCAATGAAAACGAGTCATAAATATCATGGGATTGACGAAAAATATATCTTTAACATTTTATGGGAAGGTCTTTTTAGTACTTCCTTCAGGAACTACTTTATTCAGGAATACACTTGAATATCGTGTGAGCCAGCAGTCCCAGTCTGGGCGCCAATATGAACTCAGCACATCCATGATTTATAATGCTGTTTAGATTTATACAGTAGATACAAACAGTCCGTTATTATAATTGATTGCTCAATGTGGAAACAACAAAAGTACGACGCCCTAAAACAACACATTCATTTTCAACATTAGGTATGTGAGCCCCACGCTGGGCGCCAGTAAAACATTGTGAAAATGTAAGTTGTCGTTTTGTTTGACACTCTATTTACTTTAATTAAAATGTAAAAGATTACACCTCGTAAGCCTCGTAAGCCCAGTTAGTTAAGTTTTTGATGAAAATGAATTCACTAAGTCTCTAATATTAAATTTCAGTCAGAAACACATTTTTCAATTTAATAAAACTCGTCACGTCAGGGCCATTTTAATAAAACCATTTTATTATTCTGGCTTATGTGTCAGTCAAAATTAATTATTTATTATTCCGACTATTCAAATTCCAAAAGGCATACCTGAGCGTGCAATAATCATGAGCATTTTTATTTGCTTCAGCCCCTTTGGTATAAAATTCCAGAATTCGCCACGTGACAATCTACCCGCAAATCCATCATCCTTAAACCACTCTCGGTAAAATTAAAAAGAAAGTCACGAAAGGGAAGGTGACAGGCGAAAAGTACCGTCAAACGCACCTGTGAAGAAAAAAATATATTAAATGGAGGGTAATCCCTCGGTAAGCCTCTTAAACTGTCACCGTAACGAGTCGCCCGGCGATTATGAGATATGGCACAGATGGTACGCCTGTGTATATTTGAAGAGCTGTTTGCCTGTTTGGATATGAGATGTTGTATGTTTCAATCCTTTTAGGTTAGGTTCGAGGGCTGAAATGTGCTTACACGTGTGAACTGATGTTGACATTTTATTTTGCGCATGTTTTTTTTTTCGTTCATGCTAATTTGGCATGTTTTTGATGTGTGGGTAGAGAGTTGTTGGGGCTCTGACATTAGACTGTGGATTTTTGTAATCGTAATTGGAGTACAAGCGGCATCAAAAGTAATGGCGTAGGTGTGTGTTTAGTTGTTTTTTAGGAAACATTGCGCTTAACGATATTTATGAGGTAATTAATACCACATACCCTAAGACTACCACAACATTAATTGAAATGTGGGTGTACTACTGGGTACACACACTCAGGCAGAGGTTAGGCAGAAGCCTAACACTTCCAGTATACAGGCGTGATGTTATGTTAATATACCATTTATTGAATTTTGGGTTGTAAAACTTTGGTGTCAAAGTCTGTGTGTCTAGTTATTTAACGAGTATATAATTATATATATTTATACATATACATTTATTTCAGACTAAGTCCATATTTTGTCAGTAACAATGTCTATTAGTATACAAGCGAAATTAAAGACACCACGTCAGTTGAGTAATTTATTTTGATATATGAAATAGGTAACCTAGTTAATTCTCACAAACACCTAAACAAATCACAACCAACAATTAGGTCATCCCACAAATCTTATCACCCCCAAAAACCTAGTAACAAGACTTTCGGATATCCTACATCTCTCTCGGCTTTTAAGTTATCCCAAGGTAGGGTTAAACATACCCCAATTAATTTTAAGGGCAAGGTAGAATCTGCGAGGTGGTATGAGAGTACGTTTGGCATTAATTATTCGAAGTAAACCCCAAGATGTCTAGAGCAACTATTAAGGGCCCATTTCAAAGCTGTCAGATGGCATCAAGGTGATTTATGGTCGAGTATCTGATAGGTAAGTTTGTGTTTGAATAAGTAATTGGTGGGTGATGATGTTTTTGGTTGCTATTGTTAGTAGGGTAGGTCTGTGATGGCGGTTCGAGAATTGATATTGTTATTCATTGTTTGCCCTTGATTTGTTGGTTTCATCGTAGTCTGCATCTATACTAATAATATTAAGAGATAAACGGGTTATCTTTAATACTACAGATTCGGTTCCGAAAATTCTTTCACTAACGGGAAGCTACATTATTTTTGAGCGTTATAGGCTCCATTTAAAACGTTCCGGTGGGTTAATTTACGTACATAACGGGAGAGAAGCCGCGAGAAAAAGCTAGTTATCAAATTAGCAACTTTGAAATATTACCTTTAAAATATAAATTATCACTGATGAATGCAGTATATAATACGTCTAACACGTGTTCGTTTTTTTTTTTTTTTGTTAGCCTGTACTGTCCCACTGCTGGGCAAAGGCCTCCCCCAATTCCTTCCATTTGCTCTTTTCCCGTGCCTCCTCGGAACAACCCTCGCGGTACGCGTCCAAATCGTCTCGCCACCTATTTCTGGGTCGGCCTCGGCGGCGCCATCCGTCTTCCGGCAACCATAGTGTGGAGACTTTTGCCCAGCGGTCATCGTGCATGCGACTGACGTGACCCGCCCAATCCCATTTTAGCCTAGCAGCTTTCATGCCAACGTCCACTATGCCCGTTTTGGAACGCAGCGTGGTGTTTCGAACCCTGTCTTGTCTTTTGACACCCAGAATGCTGCGTTCCATTGCCCTTTGGCAAACTCCAAGGCGGAGCTTCTGAGACTCGGTGAGCGACCAGGTCTGAGCACCGTAGGTTAGGACAGGCAGGATGCACATGTCAATGAGTTTGCGCTTCAGGGAGATCGGAAGATCACCCTTCATTAGCGTCTTCATGGACCAGTAGCTTTTCCAGGCATTTTCGATTCGGCGATCGATTTCTCTTTCCTGCCTGTTTTCGAAAGATACTAACTGGCTCAAGTAGATATACTCATGGACATACTGTATTTCCTGCCCATCTACATCGACCCTACGCTTAGTGCTGTTGGTCATGAGCTGGGTTTTAGAGCGACTCATTACGAGTCCCACCCTGAAGCTGGCTGTGTTCAGTTCTTGGAGCAAGGTCTGTAGTTCGAAGGCTGTGGGGGCAAAAAGGACTATGTCGTCAGCAAATCGGAGGTTGGTTAACCTCTTATTACCGACTGTAATGCCTTTGGTTGTCCATGAGGCTGCTAGCGATCTAAATATCTCCTCTAGAGTGCTTGTAAACAACTTCGGAGAGAGCGGGTCACCCTGTTTAACACCCTTTTGTATACTAAACGAAGGTCCTGCAGTATTCAGCTTAATGTTTGCGGTGCTGTTATGGTAGATATTTTTTAAGATGTCTATATATTGCTGTTCCAGTTCCTGATTTTTTAAAGATTTGAAAATTTCGGAGTGTTTGATGCTATCGAAGGCTTTCGCGTAATCTACGAAGGCCAAGTATAATGGTTTATTGTATTCTGTATATTTTTCTAGGACTTGGTTCAAGGTGTGTAGGTGGTCGGTTGTTGAAAGACTAGGGCGAAATCCGGCTTGTTCTGGTGGCTGATGTTTATCCAGTTTCCCGTCTATGCGATTGTGTATCACTTTAATAAAGGTCTTGTAAATGTGGGATGTTAAACTAATTGGACGGTAATTGCCAATGTCACTTTTGTCGCCTTTTTTATGCAAAAGAACTATACTGGATGTACACATTGATTTCGGAACTTTTCCTGATAGCAATATGGTGTTAAACAGGTTAGTAAGGTGGGGTAGCAAAGTGGTAGAGCCGATTTTAAGCGCTTCCGTGGTAATTCCATCTTCCCCCGGACTTCTGTCGTAGCGCATAGTAGTAAGTGCTTTGTGCACTTCATATCCGTTTATTGGGGGAATGGAATCTGAAGGGATGTATTCGGTGTTGATATCGGGCGGTGAGTGATCTGAATATAGTGATGTATAGAATTTAGTCGCTATTTCCATTTTTTTTATTCTATTGTAATGCTTGATGCCATCAGTGTCTACCAAGCTGTTGATCCAAGTTCGTCCTTTTGTGACTCCTTGTTTTAACACTCTTAGGGATGTATGGTTTTCTAAAGCTGTTTTGACCAAATGTGTATTTAAATTCCTCAAATCTCTCCTAATGCTCCTTTTAACTTCTTTGTCTATTATTCTAAATTCTGGTGTTCCTATTTCTTTTTCTGTCCGTTTTTCTATCAATTCAATACTATGGCGTGTTAGTTTGTTTCTATTACTACGTTTATTTTTTATGGTTTTACAAGTATTGTTAATTCCGTTTACTATTGCATTATATTGTTCTTGTGCGTCTGTTTCATCTACTTTGAGTTCTTTGAAATAATTTGATAGTTGTAAGTTGTAATGATCGGCGCTGTTAATGAGTGTGTCTTTAGAAAGTATTTTAATTGGTTTTGTAAATATTTTAGCTCGGTGGATTTTAAAGTCAAGTCTAACTTTCGCGCGGATTGGTCTATGGTCTGAGCTGTATTTAATTTTGTTAATTACACTAATATTTTTTATTATTTGTCGATCCGATGACAAAACGTAGTCGATTTCGTTTCGCGTGAAGCCGTTAGGTGACACCCAGGTCCATCGTCTTTGCGGTTTCTTCGAAAAGAAACTATTGGCTATCTGCATGCTTTGTCCAAAGGCGAACTGGGTGAGACGAGCGCCTCGCTCGTTGCGGTCCCCGGAGCCAAAGCAACCGACCGTATCTCCACTGTCCAGTTCCTGCCTTCTTCCCACCTTTGCATTAAAGTCACCAATGACCATGTTCCAAGTGCCCCTGTTTTCGTCGCATGCTCTATTAACAAGATCGTAAAAATCTTCTACCTCTTCGTCGGAATGTGCAGATGTCGGTGCATATACTTGTACGAGAGTTAGAGTTTCGTTAGGTGTCAGTTGGAACTTAAGCACAGCGACACGTTCGGAATAGCCTATAAATTCAATGATATTATCCTTCCACTTCTTTGCCACCATGAACCCCACTCCGTGTTGTCCACTGGTTTCACCGAAGTGAAAGAACACAGCATCGTCTCTTTCCTCTGTGTGTTCGCCTACTCTCCTGACTTCTGAAAGGCCCGTTCGTTGATATTCTTTTTTAAATTAAAACTGATAAAAACTTTTAGTTTTTTTTTTCTTAACACAAAAATCGCCATTTAAATTACAATTCACTCCCGTAAAATTTGATGATATCCCTTTTATTAAAAAATATAAATCTACCACCAATTTTAACACAATACATCAAAAATTAACACCTAAATTCGATCCCCAGCCATCTGGTGTGACGAAATCGCTCCAGACGCACACAATTGCTCCCAAGATCCATTCAAACGAAGATTCTAGAAGGCACCTACAATGGAGGCTAAATTTCTATTGAAAATTATACGCCGACGGTCTGCCTTCGAATAAGTTAATTAAAATTGTAATAAGAAATGACGCTGAAGAATTTTGCTAGACTGATCGTATTTTATTTTTTCTTTTTGTTATTAGATTTCCTTGGTTGTTGTCTTGGTAAATGGTAGGAGTTTTTACGATACTAATTCTGTTGGGTGCTGATTGGATACAATAAATTGGCTTACTGTCACGACAATTTCTTTTTTCTTTCTTCGTGCTTATGTTTTCGGTTAGATCTTTAAACTTTAGAGGTCCTAAAGAGCACATCGCTATAAATTTGATTTTATACTTAACATAACTTTGGAGTTTACTTTAAGTATGACTATATTATACAGGAGCAGCGGTAACCCTGTGGTGACGGCCCCGATTTACGAACAGTAAGTCGACACGATCGACGACGAGTCGAGTACGATCGTAGCATTACATTATTTGTGTAGTTCATTTTATCACCGCTGCTCTCAAAACGGTGAAGGAAGACATCGTGAGGAAACCGGCATGTCCTAGAACCGAAAAATTCAAGGACATGTGACATCTACCAACCCGCACTGGACCCGCGTGGTGGATATACCCACTAGTTCTCATGGACAGGTGGCCGCGTGTCCCAACAGTGGGCCCACATTAGGCTGATTATTCATGACTATATATTTGTGCCATGTTTGTTTTCAGTACCACCTGCAATTACATTTGATAAGCCAATTTGAAATAATAACGGAGGAAATGGAAGTCGCCGTCAAATTAGATTACTCCCCGAAACAAAAAATGTCCAACCCAGTGCTGTTTAAATTGAATCTTCTCACAATGTTAGTTTTAAAAGTAGTTACAGAAATTCAAATATTGTTTTCGATACTAGGTTTTATAAATAAACTATTTGTAGTTTATTGATCGACACTTGTCAGACTTAGATGAATAGAGTGCCGAACCCAGAACGCGATTTGTGTGTGTTGATTTACATAATGAATTGGAAGTCAGGCGAGTATTAATACAAGTCAGGTGTCACAAACAGCGCTATCGAATGTTCACCAGCAATCCCACGGGATTAACCAGAGCTTAATTAAACGAGAAAAAATAATTACCGATTTTGTAAGAATCGGTATCCCTGGCCAAAATCTACTATTGTAGCATGGCATTTTCCCTTCCTTTAAATCGGCAATACACAATGTATTTTTGATCTTCGTCACACATAAAATTTTCCGTTTCATCAATTTTATGATATTTTATGTGAAACACTCTTTAAATAAGTCTTAAAATATACTTGAACAATGTGCACAATATGGAGTATTATGAAAGAGCGGTGTTCTGGCGTTGAGTAAGCTGCTAATCGTCGGCGTCCGTTCGATGTTCACCGTGTATAGAATGATCGAATAAATTAATGTCACACTGATTTAGCCTTTCATTTCAACTTCACTCTTATTTTCATTTTTACATCAAACATGGTGGTTTCGCTATACTAATTCACAAAGGCCGAAATTGGAACCAGGAAGAAACGTGTCAGATTTGAGACAAAAACCAAGGGAATGTTTGTTGAATTTTAATGTTTCTACAGGGAAAATGTTAGGTATTGTAACCCTCTATTGAATTACAACGAAAACGAGACTGCGTAAACGATAAATATAATTATAGGGTTATCGAAATAATTGTCCGAGTCACTGGGGAGGCAGTTTAAAATGTAAATTATTTCAAAAATATTGCTAAGGATTGCAAATATAAATTCCATTCAATGGTATAAAATTTGGTCTTGTTGATTAGAAATACGAGGATAATTCGAATAATAAGTGTATAGAGGTATGAAAAACAGGGTTTAAAGTTCTTCATCCCCCATTGAAAAGGGAGGATCCTCCGACCAGGCCGTTGTAGTCTCTGGTGGGCTACTGCCCCACAGTTGTTGTCAGTTGTTTTACGAGTATAAAGGGTGAAAAAAGACTCTTAACGAAGCCGAAAGACACTTGTTCTCCCCAGCTTTTCGATATTTTTTTTTGTTCCAGACCATACCTGTGGGAACCTTCTTGTTACGGAGATATTGAGGTCAATGTTCCAACTTTTCCACAACTATTTTTTAATGTAAGATTTTTACTTTAAACACCTCCATGACCCCCGTACTATTCAATCGATACACCAGCACAATGTTTTGAATGCGGTGATTTTTCACTCCAAAAAAAAGTCGTTACGCAACAATATTTTTTGCGTAAAGTTACTTAGTATAATGTACAGAATGCTTGATTGACGGCTTCGTTATGAGTCTATTTACACCCTGTATTATGTTCTTATATCGCGGATAACTTTAATAGCGCGATTAAGAATTCGAACACTCGAACTTTGAAGATGTTTAGAAGACTCGTATTATAATGATTGGGAAACACATAAGCTGACATTCCACAGACCGGCAGTTCGCACAATAAAAGTGCTATGCTTCCACTTTTATTCTCAGTAACTCTAATGAAAACAACTTGTATTTCCCTTGTTTATTTATTAACCAACCTCCTTCATTAGAAGGGTTAAAATAATTTGAATTTTGTACGGAAACCTCATCTTCCAATGAAGTAATAATTTAACAATTATAAATCAAACCAGGCGAGGTTCGTTATCGTTGTTATAAATACAAAATGTAACTGAATCTCATCGTTCTAGCCTTGCACTAACAAGGTAGAGATCGCTTTCCTGGTATAACGAGATGTGGCTGATATTTTACATAGAATTATCGTCATTAGACTACCGGGAAAGGCTTCTGTTACAACACACTGCCTCAGCCGATCACAGCGCGCCACTTTAGTAGGCCAATCGTAGTCAAGCCAAGCCACCGCCATGACTGCCGGAGGCCGTTGGTGGGGGGAAAGCTATATAATGCCCTTCAAGCTCATTTTCTTGATTATAGTACGATTAAGCTGAAACTCTGTTCAAATTGTGTTGAAGTAATTAAATAAGTGTGATTATACAGTCTGCCTTTCTGATTATTGCCCTTCTGTTTCACTTCTAAAAATCTCATCTCACCAAAGCCGTTGCACCTTTTCACTTGGATCTTAAAGGTGCTACTTGTGGGTACAGCAATTAAACTAATAGTAAACGCATTACAACAGGACTTGGGTAAAAAAATACAAAATAAATACAGGGTGGATAGGACACAGACGCATCATTTTGAACCCAGATCAATTTTTAGTCAGTTATTAAAAAAAAACTTTTAAAAGAACAAACTTAACATTGCTGATCGATCCCTAGTAACGGCTATTGCTCCAACCGCAAATAATAAGTTTGTAATAGTAAAATCGCTTCTTATTTGTTATTAAACTACATATTTACGGTTTTCAGACTTTTTCCTTTACATGTGTTATATGACCTTGCTTTTGGCCAAATTTCGTGATTCTAGGTCAACGGGAACTGACATGAAGGTTTTCGACCCAAAACCTTTAAGGTACTTCCGGTTGACCTAGAATTGTTAATTTTGGTTAAAAGCAAGGTCCTACAGCAAAAGTAAAGGAAAAAGTCTAAAAAGAAAAAAATGTTGAAAATTAAAGTAAATTTTGGTACGTACAAGTTTTCGCGGAAATCTAAATTTTCCCATATCTTTTTATCATGTTGACTCAGGATCTTGATTTTTATACACCTAATAGAAACTATAGACCTCAGTATATGGTATAAATTTCAACTTGCTGGGTCCACCCTTTGAGAAAATCGGTGGTGACAGACGGGCAGACAGACGGACAAATAAGTGATCTTATAAGGGTTCCGTTTTTTCCTTTTGAGGTATGGAACCCTAAAAAGAATAATTATGGACTCAAATGACATCCAACCAGTCTGTAGCAACGGCTCTGTATTCTATCTCCATTTAGAGATCTAGCCATCTTTGTGGTTTTCGTACCAGTGCACTAAACATTCTCGCTATCGTTATCTAACCTTGACAAAGCCACCATTGACACAAAATACAACATCTGTACATTCATTTGGCTTCAGTAAAGTGATATTAACTCGCGGATAGTTGCCAAAGAGCGACTTAACACGTCGTTATCAAGTTGGCAAGCTCTTAGAAACGGTTCTCAGAAAATGTACTTGTTTTGACGTTTGGTTTAATGAGAATCTTATGTTTATTAAGTGAAATATTATTTATCATCTGCCTATCCTTTTCCAAACTATGTTGTATTTTACATGGAGCGACTCACTGTCTATCTGACCTCCACAACCCGAGATAGTAGTTAGTACTGGGTAATACGATACCCTTTGGTAAGACCGCTTGTCAGACTTCTACCTGCCACTGACTACCTGTAACGACTGTCAAAGGTCTACAAATGACAGACGAGACCAAAGGCTTAACGTGCCTTCCGAGGCACGGAGGAAACTCGGTATGTAAGGGTGGTCACCCATCCACAGGCTAACGTAGGCAAACACGGCTTAACCTAAAGATCGACCCGAGCGGCTATTATTTTATTACAAGTACTAAATAACTATCAGTAAAAACAAATTAAAAACTTGCTGTTGGAGATGAAGAGATAATTTATTAACGCAATTGTTGGTAATTTCAAGTTTCGCAATTGCCATGAGGATATTTTTTACCATCTTGTGTTCTAAACCAATTTGAAAAGAACGTTATCTATCTAGTCTTTTCCCGACAAACAATGTTGGGGTCAGATTTCAGTCTAGCCGGATGCAGCCAATGAAAGAAAGCAATACCAGGGGGGCTAAAGTGGCTACTTTAGCAGAATCATGATAGATTGATTGTCCCATGATCTCTCCAAGAAGTAGACACAATAGTTAAACAATGGTGTCTCGAACAAATCGGTCCTTTGACAGATCATGATTAATATGAGTCACATTAAAAATGGTCACAAACGTAGTTAATATTATGAATAGGGAATATGCAAGAAATACAAAACTCTTTTTGTTTATTAAAAATGCCTTGTATTGGCGCATAAAAACATTGTAGTAGGTACACTTCTTTATGTTTCTAAAACATCACTTATTTTACAATTTATTGTTTTATGTAGCATGTTCTCGATAAGCCGGTAGTGACTTCAAAGTCTTTGTGTAAAAAAAAAAACACTTTTATTTGAAAAGTAGTTAAAGTTTCACTCAGATTTTATTATAATATCGTTATCGCAATTTTTGCTTGAATAAAGCACATGCAATTTATAAAATTACTATAATAAGGCCAAAAAATTAGATGTAAACAAGGCAGATTAAAGTAAATGACGTCACATCATGGCCGCGACAGTCACGGACGTTTGAACTGTCGTAGAAAATTGCAGGAGCTTAATATTATTTATGAGCGACAAGCAGTAGTTGAACTTAACTTTTAATACTTTTCTTAAGTTGATAACACTGTATTTTATTGATTTAAGTAAAGAAAAAATTACATGCATGTTCCCTCCCTATTGTCACTTTGTGACCATTTTACGAATTGTATCGTAATTCGCATTATTTTTCAATCACGATACTGCTGGAGCGACCATTTTAGGCCCTCTGTGCTGCACAAGGAGCGGCTACCTATCTGATTCTCAAAATCCAAATACTATGTAACACAAATACTAGAGAAGAACAACACAGCTAAATTCCAAATTATGGAACCCAAATTAACTTTCAAAAATTGGTCCGTAAAATTTTGGCTCACGACTATTCTGGAAGGTAATGCCAGATTTTATAACATGGATTTTTTTCTCGGAAGGTAACTAATCTTGTCGCCGGTAAATTGGAAAGTCTAGGAAAGTTACGACACGAGCGAAGCACGAGGACGACTTACGATTGGTTACCCAATTGCTTTCTAGACTGGAAATAATATTGGAACAGACAAAAGCTGTACCAGGACAATATAACTGACGATATTGATAACGGTGTTGTGGAATGCGATATGATCTTGTTGATGTATGACCGATATCTTAGATTAATCTTTTAAGGACCACAAGGAAAATATATTTTATAACATAACGCCTATCCCCGAAGGGCTAGACAGAGGTGTACCTCTGTTACGTTTAAGTCCCATGTAATAGGCGAGCCTGTTCCCATCAACCGGACACAAAACCAGACTCCTTGGCTGATACTGAGAAATTTCTTGATGGAAAAACCCAATGTCCGATCTGGGAATTGAACCCAGGAATATCATGCTCTGCAGTCACGTTTAGGACAACTAAAGCAATGAATTTGAAAAACCATCTACTATAATAAAAGTTGCGAATAAAATCGTAATGAAAATTACACTTTTGCATACAAAAATACAAGAACATTATAATTTATGTTTTTTTATGAAAATAACTCTATTCACAGCGGAGCCTGTTCATAATCACGTCCTCATAATTCCAAAGCAAAACAACGAACAAATCTCATTGAAGTTTCATTAATTAAAAGTTCAGACTTCAACATAAAACTGAGATGAAAAAACCACGTACATTAGGGGTGCATCAAATTGTAGGTTGTTTTGTTATTTATTTGTTTAAACACCGTTGCATATAGCAAGTACTAGCTAGTCAGATTCAGGAAAGTGTCAAGACCTTTTTTTTTAAACACATTAACAACAATAAGTTTTTTTGGGTTCTAGTCTCATAGTAAACTCTATCGGTGGCGGTATCAGTAATAAACGACCTAGATAATAATATTGTTTTATTTTTTTTATTCCGTGGCTGTGCTACACGCCCAAACGATACGTTTCTTGCTTTCCACAGCGTCTGCTAAGAAAACAAATCAAAGAAGTTGTTAAGAGCGAGAAATAGGCGCCGCGAATTATGACGCTTGACACAAAACGTGTCAAAATGTATCGCCAGGAGGCCTACCATGATCTAATTAAAAACGATTCAAAAGCAAGACAGTTCAGTTTAGGTTCCTAAACTGCATCGCTCAAACTCGTACCATGACGTCCAATACGCTCAGCGGCATTTGGATCGTTAAAAGTGAATGAAAGATCGCAATTTGTGGCTGAACCGCATTTGAAACGTTTTTGGTGAAAAAGAGATACCGCTATTAGTATCAAATAACCTTGTTTCGCGCACATTTTAGTGTCAGACACGCTCAGAAGCAAGTAACGTTTTAATTGTTTTTAACTTAGTGTCTAGTATAATCTTCCTCAAAAAACTCAAACTAAAGCTGTTCATCAGCAGGGCTATTACGTATCTTTCTGATATCCAGTGACTATCAAGCTTCGGTTGTACACCGAACTTTGATGACAACCGCGAATGTCTTAATATTGGTATTACGTATCACACTGAGTGGATATCAATTTACGGTGACTAAGAGGGTCATACATAATACGAAACTAACCTTTTGACCGTTAATTGATGGACACTGAGCCCAGTTACTATCATTTCGAGCTGTCAACAGAGATACGTAATAGCCCTACAGACATCTGTTAGAGAAAAACAAATGTGGTTAAAAAAGGCATATAAATAGGTATTTTAGACTTTAAAAGAAAGAAGTACACTTACATTGGTTTTAAAACTTTATTTTCGTCAATAATTCAGTAAACGTTTCAGTTTAAGATAAAGAAATAGTAACCTATATTGAATCGCTTATTTTGACAGTTGAGCGTTTCAGTTGAGATGCTTTGTGGACGTCATGGTACCAAACTAGTGCAAAATTGAATGAATGAAACCAAAACTTGCGACTCAGTTTGGAGTCAATCGCTGTCAGATGGCATGGCCTAAATTGAATCGTTAAACTGAAGTCATGGTACGAATTAGAAGAACAGTTCAGTTTAGGTCCTAAAATGGATCGCGTTAAGAGCTCGTGGTAGGCCTCCTGAGCTCACGACCGGGGCTTTAAACACACAATGCATGAATAAAATATTTTACGATTTATCAAACAGTTAACATGCATTTACTGATCTGAAACTTAATAAGGATTTTTCAGATACCGAGTGCTAAATATAGCTCACCAAACCACAACCAGTGTCTCGAAATAAAATTCATTCTAAATTAAATGCGAAACAACGAAATAAAGGAACCACAATAATAAAACCGCAGTACTTTTGAAACTTTTCACTCGCCGATACGACTGAACCAATCAGTTTTGAACACAAACGTGTTTCAAAATTGTTTCAAGGATGTTTCAGGCAAACAATGGGGCTTTTCGTGGATTCAATGGCGTATTTGTTTTTACCGAAACCTTTGCGGCTGTGCAAATGTTTTAGATTTTTTTCGTTTGAGAATGTGGGATTCTTGAGTGGGTTTATTCAAGGGGTCGTCGTGGATTTGAGGAGCTTAGAATCGGATTACATGCCCATCAGAACTTCGAGGAGAATCGTAAATGTTGCAAATGAATTGGTTTTATAAATTGCTGTCATTAGCTGTGGAAGGAGTATTGTTCAGGTCAATATTAATTATTCAATCCTTTTTTCACAATTTATCGGTGGATGCATACACACTGTGACACCTGTCATTTTTTTATTGATATCACGAATTAGGTAAATGTTGACCCCTGTTGGGATGACAGACCCTTGTCTGTGGACATATCTGGACGTATTTAGGGCAATGATAGATTACAGTCTGAAAATACACAGATTTTACGGACGTAGTTAATTTAAAAACCGGCCAAGTGCGAGTCGGACTCGCGCACGAAGGGTTCTGTACCATTATCTAAACAAAACAAGACAAAACTGTACAAAAACACGTTTATTGTATGGGAGCCCCTCTTAAATATTTATTTCATTCTGTTTTTAGTATTTGTTGTTATAGCGGCAACAGAAATACATCATCTGTAAATTTCAACTGTCTAGCTCTCACTGTTCATGAGATACAGCCTGGTGACAGACAGACGGACGGACAGCGGAGTCTTAGTAATAGGGTCCCGTTTTTAACCTTTAGGTACGGAACCCTAAAAATTAAACAAATCTTTTTTATTTTATGATTGAAAGTCGTGAGCATAAAACAGAGTGCTACGCCGTAGCACTACCAGTGCTAGGCGTAGCAAGATCTGAGCTACGCCACCGTAGCACAGCTAGGTGTATTGAAATTTTCGCACTTTATGCATTTTCAGGACGAACAATGCATCAAAATCAAAATCATAATCAAAGCATTTATTTCAAGTAGGCCAGTTACAGGCACTTTTGAATTGTCGAAACAAAGATAAAAATCAAATGTAGCTACAGTCCCAGTCACAAGGCATAAAAACTGTGAAAGTACTGTAGTTGCCCATTCCCTAGCGTGCACTACTCCATGGACACTCTTTTAAATCAAAATATTGTTACAAAATCTTGGTTACATCATTCATGTTGAGATGGTATATTATGTGAGAAGAATGTAAATGCATTACATGTCCATCGTCTTGTAAACTACTCGACTACATGAACATTTGTTATAGCATACCATAATTGTACATTTTCAGATCTTAAAATTCATTGCAAAAATTTTGAAAAACTGTTAGTCTTGGTTGGAAAACTTAAAACAGCCACCACTTTAGCGTGCTCGGCGCCTTAGTAAATGATGAACGGACATGCCTCGGTCTGCTACAATTTATTGCGAGGCAGCTCAAGTACTTAAATGCCTCGTTTCGAGGCTGCCTTCGGAGAAGTGTTCTCGCCTTGAAACCGGTAGTATCTAGTTTCAGCGGTGCCGTTATTCATAGCACTTTGTTTTTGTATTGTAAGAATATTTTTTATCAAATTGCTGTGTCGAAAGTTTTAGGTCGTAGCTCTTATACTTCGGTTCTATGTACATGATTGTTTGGTATTAAAAAATAAAAAATAAATAAATAAAAAATAAATCCAGGCTTTGAAAAATTGCGGGCCTGTGGACGAGGAGCTATGGGCTAGCTCGCCGTCCGTTCGTCTCATGACGACAGGCCGTGTCGACGGCGCAGGAGTGTTCCACGCGCGCCTCAAAGAGAGTCAGCAAAAGGGAAGGGGTCCGCAAGGGCCGATGCCTGCCGGGGCTGCGGAACTATTCGAAAGAGATATCGTGGCCCCGGAACACAAAGGGCGATAAAGGAACATGGATGGGTTTTAGTCAGTAAAAGTCTGACACTCCTTCTTGCTCCGCCCAGAGCGCGAGGAGTCATTTGATGATTTCCCATCCGAAAAAAAAAAGGCTTTGTAAAATTATAAACGTGCCCAAATGCCCAGTGACTGGTCATGATGCAAAATCATCCTAACACCACGGCTTACATCCGAAGGGTAAGGCAGAGGTGTACTTAATAGTCCACCCACATTTCACCAGATATATTTAAGTGCCACGTAATAGTAGGCGAGCCTATAGCCATCAACCGGTCACAAATCCAGGCTCCGTGGATGCTACTGAGAATTTCAGAAATTCCAGACACACTTTGCCCGACCTGGGAATCGAACCCAGGACCTCATGCTCAGCAGCCGCGCTTGCAACCACTAGACCAACGAGGCAGTAATTTCATCACTACTTTCGTTAATTATTTTCATAACAAAAAGTTCAAAAACCATTGTCCTTATTACTTTAACAAACCCACAATGTGACTTAAGTATTGCTTTTGTAAAACCTTTTTATATGCCCGCATCAGTTACACTCGCAACCAACCCAAAAATAGTTGTCATTGATCTATTCTTTTACAGCCAACCCATATAAACAAAAGATCACGAACTTTACATAAATAGGCATAACATACGACGTTTTGTCACTGGATTTATTAAAACATTGAATATATTTTCTTTGCCCTGCTCAGGAACCTTTCACGTTCCAGATGTGACCCGTGCCTTTAAGCTGGTATATTTCACCGGGGGTGAGACCCACCCTTACATTTTTAGTGAAACCAACCCCTATTAGATCGCCCCTTGCTATAACACGAGATGGTATTTGACATTTTTGTAAGTATTATTTCTTTTTGGGAGCAACGTTTTTAGAGCTAGTGATGCGTGATTCTAAGATGGGGTAAAAATGGACGCTTTTATGGTGTCCAGTGAATGGAGGTCGTAGCTATATAATGTACGTTGAATTAACTTATGGTAGTGTTATTTTTCTTTGTAAAGTATTTGAGTTCAAGCGCGATATCAAGAAAAAAAGACCAGTCAACAAACTTTATAATTGTGACACCTTGATGTCATCATAGTTACAACTATGTAGACAAATGTATCTTAATTCATGAATAATTCATAAAAAACATCACTATAATTTGTGTTGTAGGTAAAATGGCGTGACCACAGTAAACACCTGAGAGACGAAAACAATTGCGAAACTAAAGAGTATCGCCTTGTTACCGTTCCAAAATTAAAATTCAGTAGGTACCAACATCCACTATAACACAAAATTTAAAAAAAATACTGAGATATAAAACCTCCTTGTACTCCCACATTCTGTATAAGTACTTATATCCTAACATAAGTACAAGCTATGCTGGCAGCTACCCCGCAACATTAAAACCCATTAGCAGTCTTCTTACAACGCCCTCGGGAAGTGTTGTGGCTGTGTATTCATTAGGAGACTGTGGCAACACTAAGGCCAATGCCACACTGCTAGGATTTTTGCCTGGTAACACTGACCACGTTCGGAAACTGCCAGTATCAATATTCTCTTGTAGCTCTTGATGTCATGTGCTGATCAGTTTCAGTTTCATTGGTGTAATTTGCAGCTAGATTAAACTGTACTCAAGGTTCAGTAAAACCAGTATGGTCAAATCGCAGCCGCGGCGCTCTGGGAATCATTCTGAAAGGTAATGTACTAATTACTCTGTCAGTCCGGAGTCCGCAGCTGGCCCGCCATTTGTCGACAAATCCGTGTGTGGTAGAGCTGTACTTGATAGTTGGAACATGAGTCAGTTAATCACAACGATCTAACCAAAACAATATCTGGACTTTAAAGAGACAGCGTTTGTTTCAGCATTTCTTTCTTCTCGAATTAATCGGATAGAAAACACCTACCTTCTGTGATGAAGTGAAGATAGTATAGTCACATGAATAAATAGTTCATCAAACAACATTGAGTTGGTTCACTTGTAAGCAAGTCTTAACTCTGTGGCCTCGACCTTATCGTTCTTATTAATATTGAGATGATGGAAATTGAAGCGTAATATTTTATGGGAATAATGATTGCAATATTAATGAATGTGAGGAAAGTTTCCAGTATAAAGGTTGAAGGGTAGAGAGGGAGTGACTCATGAGAGGAGAAATAATAGAGAAGTATCGAAGAAGAAAGCTTGCTGAGGTGACCCCTGAATAAATTGAGATAAGGGCAGGAGAACGATGAGAATGAATTGTATTGGCTAAAGTGGAGTGAATATGAAGCTCTATGTTGCACTAATGACGTAAATATCCATTCCTAGAACAAATATCATAAATAAATATCGCTGGACATTACACACAGCGCCATCTAGTGCCACACTAAGAATCATCATCTGCCCAACTATGTTAGGGTCGGCTTTCAGTCCCTTTATAAGACTGGCTATAGGCTATCCCTTGGTAAGACTGGCTGTCAAAATATCAGGCTACTGACTACCTGTAACGACTGATAAAGAACTACAAATGGCAGCCTGCACCAACTGTTTAACGTGCTTTCTGGGGCCGGAAGGAAACTCCGTATGCAATGGCTGGTCTACCATTCACCAACCTAGTCAAACGCGTCACAAACAAACAAAACTTGGTCCTAGAACAAAGATGGTACGTGGTTGGATTGGTAGTGGATGGTTAAGTCGCTTCCTCTTATGAAAAGAAGCACCTAGTTTTAAAAGAAATAGTAGTGCACATCAAATAATTATTTACTATCTCTTACAACCAAAAACAGCTCAAACTTCTAACATGCGATTGGCCTACACAACGAATAAGGTTCTCAAACTTACCCAAGTTTTAGTAATAAGCTTCTGAACTAACAACCGACCTTGGACTTCAAACAAACAGTAAATATGCCGCCGTCCCTAGTTCTGTTAGAGTTGATATTTTTATATGAAGCAACCGTGTTAGCATACTTTTTCGATATTTCCAAAGTATTTAAATCATTCGATGTGCCTTGGACATACTTAATTAATTTATTTGTTTATTTTTTTACTTTACTTAGATAACGCGAAAAAAATTGTTTGAACTGAGAAAAGTGTGCTTGCACATTTGCACATCCCACATGGAATAATATACACCCAAACAATCATCCCAAACTTCTTTGGGTATTAAAAATTCAGAAGGCACTTTATCATTTATTATTTTACTTCCGGGTTCACTGGAGGTCGACCATTTTTCAACCAGGGTGAAAAGTGAAAAATCGTCAGTGAATTTGATAGTAGTATTTGTAGTTTGATATTATATTCCATTAATCCTAAACCAATACAAACACAATGTATTGATTTAGGATTAATGGAATATAATTAGATGTTTTTCTTTACAAATATTTCTAGCTATTCGGAGGCACATTGTAGGTATAATTATGCTATCGTCATTAACTATCAAGCGTAAAGGAAGAATTTTGAAAATTCTTTCTCTACAGGAAATTAAATTTTGTATGGAAGTTAGCCACTTTTGACCATAAAAAATGCCATCGGGCGCATAGCTTCTTTAGAAAATCAATTCAAAATGTTTGCAAAACAATAACTTATAACTTCCAATTGGAAACCAAGACGTGAACGTTATAATTAGATCTATGAATAACTTCCATTCAACATCTGATAATAATAACAATTGAGATAATTACGGATTCATTACATACATCAAAACAGAATAATATAATGTAACAATTGCTATGAAAGCCTTCCTACACAAACAACACCTACACAACATTTGTATTGAAGGCAATGTAATTTATTGAAGAACTTTAAAGGGAGTTAAACATGCAAAAGATTAGTTATGGATAATTCCCAATTATAATACCACTCTATTATTGTTGAAAGAACGAGCATTGGTATATTATGCTTGCTAACTTGCTCATCTGGAGCAAGAAGCTTCAAGACACACGTATTAGTACCAAATGGGTTAAGCTTTGCGAGCTAACCCCGACGCCCGACGCCCGAGTTTTGATTGGTGAGGAGCTAATGAGTCGAGACGATACAAATACGGTGCAGTGTTTTTACAACGTGTAAACGAACCCTTGACGATCCCGTCCACCAAGCATTCTGAACATCAAACTAAGTAACCCAGTGGAATTTTTTTTGCTGAGAAACGACTTTTTATGGGCTGAAATCACGTTTTACGGTAAAACTCAATGTAACGCACTCAAAACATTGTGCTGGTAGATGCATTGAATTGTAAACGGGTCAAGGAGGTAATTAAAGAATATAACATCAGAAACTTGTATTAAAAAAAAAACTTGTGAAATTTTTGGAACTTTGACCCACTATCTCCGTAAATAGAAAGTTTGGTCCAGAAAAAAAAAAACATCACAATGACGCCGACGGGGAAAACAAACGCCTTTCGGTTTCGTTAATCTATTTACATCATTGTTAATCTTTTTTACGGGAAAATAACCTTAAGTTTTTCAAGAGACCAATATTTGTACCGTATTATATTGTATTCTCTTTTCCAAATAAAAGCTAAGCTTACATTAATCTCGCTACGAAATTAGGGCTTATATTTTCTGTTAATGTTTTTCTCAACATAGCACCCGTTTCTTATCACGAACATGTTTAAGGTACAAAACAGCCTGTGGCAAAATATCTGCCACGTGGATTGATCGTACATACTCGTACAAGGACGTTACAACATTATTGTGTGCATAATGATATAGATAAAATTACCAGTATCGGTTTATTCTTCTTCTTAGCGTGTCGATGGCAAATTTTTATTGAATATGTTTGGCCCAAAATTCAGCTACGCGAACTCCGCTCGCTGATGCAGTCATAAAATCGTCAAGTGTGCAGGTGTCAGGGCGTGCGGCGCGAGATGAAAGATGGACCATTGTCTGTGGAGACACACCGCATACACATTTGAAATCTAAACTGACCATGAACCCCCATATGAGGAGGTTGTCTTTGCTACGGCCGATCTGGGTTCGGAGTCTATTCAGAGATTTCCAAGTCGGCCACGGCAAAGCATACCCAGGTGGAAGGCTTTGGCAAATATAAGTTGGTTTAGCAACAGGCATAAAAGATGTTTCAGCTTCGTTGCTAGGATGACAACGTGCCTACAATACCTCTGAAATCAGATGAGTAATACCCCTTAGCCTACACGATCAAGCTACACACGTCTTACGCCAACAACTGCAGACAAAAAAATAAAACAAAATTATTAACGGCGGTCCACGAGTCACGCGACGCGACTGTCGGAGCGTCGTTGTTTTGGTAACAGGTTCATAACCTGTAACCGTCTGGATTTGTACCGCATATGGATCAAATTTACTTGACAACAGAGTGGTAGCCACGACTTCAGAGCGGGTGTGGGCCGGTCTGGCAAGCTGCCGTCAGCACTGAAGGGCTGCGGCGTAGCATGAAGTTGCGAAAGTGTGTCTCTTGACACAAATCACGTCGCAAGTTGGTGTGGCCATAGACAGCGTTGATGTAAAAAACAACTCTTAATGTGGGTGAACTGAGGCCCAAGCACGAGATACTACTTATCTTATAATACGTCGATTTTAAAATTAAACATTTAATATTTTGTGCTTGTTGGAAACAATTTAACTAAAATGCTTTAGGAGAATGTATTTTCGATTCAAAAAATGAACTAGTTTACGTTATGTGTACATCACGCGCTCGTGCTAGGCTTATTTACATAAAAAAACCCGAAGAAGTTTATTTAAAACGACGTAGTTCTCATGGGTCCTAAGAACAGGGACTTTAGTATAGTCAATAAAAATTTACGAGAAAGATGCTTCTTAACACCCTCCCATGCAAATCCATCAGACAAAGACGGCAAGCCTCTTGGAACAAATGCCTATAACCACGAGCTAGTATGCCGTTTGCATCGAAATTATCCTTAAAATATTTATTATATACTGCTTTTGGGCAATATATCAGTTCTATGGGATCTATTCATGACCACTTGGTATGTTAGTATGGGTGAGCTGCAATATTTTTTTGCGGATATGGAAAAAAGGGCACTATCATCGAGAATAGGAAGATTATGTGTGAGAATCGAAAATGTTCCTTTAAAATAAACCAAAGAATCTTTGCACAAATCTCTATTCGTTTTTACAAGTCCCTTCAAAGTGAGATAGGTTTTTTTATTAACTCTTTTATGAAGCGTTTTCTCAGGGGTTTCGTATTTGGGCTATTTAAATGAGATGGACAGTAAAATTAGGCATAAACAGGTATATATGTAAAGGTAAAACAATGGTTTAGAAAACAGTGTGTCCACTGGCGGTGTGCACAGGGGCGCAGTGTCTGCCTCCCGTTGCCGCGCTTATGAGTTCATTTTCACGACTTATTTAAGTATTGTGACACTCTTGATTAATGTAATGTTGAAAAATTGTGTTGAATGCTTGGAAGTCTGTAGGTTTAAACCGGTTGTTGGCTTATACTTGGTTGCTTATAACCGGTTTTTAGCTTATACACCGTAACTAAAAGTATTATTATTATTCAAACTGGGGAGTATATCAACTATCTGGTGTCCACGACACAAGCCTCGTTGCTTAGTGTGGCACTAGGTGGCGATGTGTGTAATGTCCAGCGATATTTGTTTATTTTATTTTAGTTTCTTCTCCGATCTGAACAAAATGACTGTCAATTTTCTTTCCACAAGTAATTAATCCTACTAATATTATGAATGTGAAAGTTTGTGAGTGTGTGTATGGATGTTTGTAACTCTTCACGCAAAAACTACTGACTGGATTTCAATGTTTGGCACATAGATAGTTCATAACCTGGATTAAGACATCGCATACTTTTATCCCAGTAGTACGATTCCCGGACAATTACCGAACTACACGCGGGCGAAGCTACGGGCATAAGCTAGTATCTCCATAATTTTCTCACTAATTGGATGAAAGTCAGAGAAAAAATTAGTTTAAGCCGATTCCGAAAAGGTCACTAGCAATGATAAACGATAATGGGATTAAAGCGACTGTAACTCAAAAACTGTTTGGAACGGCCGAAAATAATTTTAATGAAAGTTTTCTGATGTCGAAATTTTGATTTAGTTTAACAAAGTGACCGGACCGGATTTTGTATTCGGTTAATTGGGGTTAAATCATCTTCTTAGCGTGTCGATGGCAGGAGCTCGCAGCTAAATAATAACAGCCGCTCGGGTCGATCTTTAGGTTAAGCCGTGCTTGCCTAGGTTCGTCTGTGGATGGGTGACCACCCTTACATACCCAGTTTCCACCGTGCCTCGGAAAGCACGTTAAGCTGTTGGTCCCGGCTGTCAAAAAGTCTGGCAACCAGTCTTACCAAGGGGTATCGTATTACCCAGTACTAACTGGGTTGTGGAGGTCAGATAGGCAGTCGCTCCATGTAAAATACTGGTATTCAGCTGCAACCGGTTAGACTGGAAGCCGACCCCAACATACTTGGGAAAAGGCTAGGCAGATGAACGATGAGCGTGTCGATGGCAATCTTAATTGTGTCGGCTCAGAACTGAGCTACTAGTTTGGCGCTGTCGGAAACGGCCATCAGTTCCTGTAATGAACAAACAACAGGACTTTACTTTTTTTTAAAAATTATAATGTTTGTTTATATATAAACAATTACAGTAACTAAAAGAGTTATAACATAAAATTAAAATATAACAAAGTAAAGCAAAATTAAGCTAATGTTCATACTTAACCTCATTGACCGTAAAACGTGATTTTTCACACACAAAAAAAAAGCTATTTCCCAGTAATCATTTTTGCGCAGTGTAACTAAATTTGATGTACAGGACTACTTGGTTGACGGCTTCGTGAAAGATACACTTACACAATGTACTAAGGTATTTAATAGACATACGTAGCAATCGGCGTTTTGTCACATGCGCAGGCTCTACATGGCATGAAAGACATCAACCTGGAAATTGTTACCATAAATTCTGGACTGTCGTAAACTTAGATGATCACAGAAGTTTTCGAAGATTCTTAAAAAAAACCTTACCAAGTCTACATCATTGCATATGGGTTCTCCTCTTGCCTCGTAGTTACCTATTCGCAGAAAACTTGATAGTTATTCATTAATCAATACAAAATGAAAACATTATTTTGCCGTCTTAAAATGAATATTCATTATTAAAATCTTCCTCCTGAATAATTTTCAGATGTTCTAGATATTAAAGAGTAACACACTGTAACCTCCCCGTCGCGTATGACTGAAGGAAATAGGTCGTTGCGTTCGTTCGCGAGAGGTTAATAACCTGTCTAGGGATTGAAATATATGGAAGGGTTGTTTTTTCTTTTTATTTATCTTCATTTGTATCGGCTTTGCTTGATGAAGGTACCGCTGTTTTATATAGAAGTCATTTATTATTGTGTAAGGTTAAGTTTATTTTGATAATTATTTGCTTACGTCGTCATGTCGTGCATAAGACTTTAGATTTTTTCACCGACTTCAAAAATTAGGAGAATTAAAATTACAGTTCGTAAATTGGGAAAAGAAATTGATTTGACATACTTTGAAAAAATTGACATACTTTTGTTATATACCTAAAAGCATAATAGTAATTGTTTAGGGAAGACTTGCCCTATTTATGCCACGAGTGCGTAATGATAAAGTAGGTGGTCAACTTATAAAGGGTGTAAAACACATCTTAACGAAGCCCATAGGCACTTGTTCTCCTCATCATTGCGATTTTTTTTTGTTCTGTACCATACCTAGTAACCTTCTAGTTACGGAGATATTGGGGGTCAAAGTTCCAACTTTTTGACACCTTTTTGTTTAAATACAAGTTTTTAATGTAAGATTTTTAATTTAATGTAAGATTTTTTTTTCTTCATACACCTTCACGACCCCCGTACTATTCAATCCATCAATCAGCACAATGTTTTGAGTGCGTTACATTGAGTTCTACCACAAAACATGATTTTTCACCCAAAAAAAAAAAGTCGTTTCCCAGCAATAATTTTTGCGTAAAGTTACTTAGTTTGATGTACAGAATGCTTAGTTGACGGCTTCGTGATGAGGTGGTTTACACCCTGTATTTCAAAATGAAGACCTTCTCAAATAAAATTATTGGATTAAGAAAATAAAATGAGTACATATCTACACAATTCCTATTCAACGTAAGTTTTAAGACGTTCGCTGCACTCGACTGTAAGTTAAGATTGCGCAAACATATCGTATGACTAAACTCGATATTGTGTAGCTTTAGTATTTCCGCTACTAAACAGGGTGTAAACGCACCCTTCACGATGCCGTCAACCAACCATTCTGTACATCAAATTATGTAGGTTTACGCAAAAAATATCACTGGAAAACAACATTTTTTTAATGGGGGTGAATAATCACGTTTTACTGTAGAACTCAATGTATCGCACTCAAAACATTGTGTTAATGGATCGATTGAATAGTACGGGGGCTCTACTAAAACATCATAAATTTAACAAATAAAAAGATCGTACACATTGAAATTAAACCAATTATAATTCGTCTAAACAATCAAACGACCGTCAACCAATCAGATCGATTGTTTCCAACCAATCGAACAACGCCACCGGACCGTTCCGATCGGCCAATTGTTTCCTCATAATTGGGTCTCAGCGGGATTGGAAATTAGACAGAGTTTTACAATTATCACGATAGATAAATCATGATTGCTTTTGTAAGTTTCAGCAAATTGATTCTGAGATTTAAGTGCGAAGATATTTTACGTTGAAGTTGGCGTAGTCTCTTATTAAGGTAAGTGGTATAACTGTTGGAAAAAAAGGTCTGAAATCGGTTTAAATTGTAAGCCTGGGCTCATAGATTAAATCGAGGATTAAGCGAGATGATAATTATTATTGGATCTTTGAAACTCTTAGATACTTATTCAAGTTGTGATACTTGTTTTCAACAAGATTTATAAAAAAGCATATCCTGTGATAATCATCGTGTTGTTAATACATGTATAGATTGATGTTGTTTACGTAACATCTACCTATTGTTAACAATTTAGTCACATTTTTGGCAAATTTTCTACAAGTTTTTCTTAAAGCTTAAAACAGTGTTTAAAATATAAAATATTATTTATGTATAAACATTATAATATATTATAATATAGAATAGAATAGAATAGAATAATCATTTCTTCGTTAATGGACAGCAGCAACACAATAGAGCAACACATACATATAACAACAAACAGAACAATGAATTAAACAGCTCAACTGCGCTGAGCATGCCCATAACGAAAGGGTAACCAACTCAGCATATGCTGGGTGTAAAACACTCAGCGCTGGTTTTCAGTAGGCCCCCCGCAGTGACACACAATATATAAATATTATTTTATATATTATTTTGTAAACACTGTTTTAAGCTTTCACGGTTTAAAACTAAACTTATATTGTCACTTAACGCCATGCCACCCACGCTCATGGCACTTGCAACAGTGTCAAAATATTGGGAGCTCGAAACAATAAACAATCACGGATGATATCCCGTAAGTGACAATAAGTTTATTTTTAGGGTTTCGTACCACAAAAGGAAAAAACGGAACCCTTATAAAATCACGTTCTTGTCCGTCTGTCTGTCTGTCTGTCACCACCGATTTTCTCAGGAACGGGTGGACCTAGCAAGTTGAAATTTATACGATATACTGAGGTCTAATAGTCCCTATTGGTTGTATAAAAATCCTGATCCTGGGTAAACACGATAAAAAGATATTGGCAAATTCAGATTTTCTTAACTGAAACTGAAGACCATGTACAATACAAGTTTCATACCTTGGTATTCAAGGTAGATGGGATATCGACGCTAAAACGGTTACCACGTAAGTACCACGTACAGTACATCATCCTGAACCAAGGTCCACACATAAATATTTCATCAGTATTATTTAGAAATCAGCTGTTTCAGACGGTAGCATTTTGCAGGAACCTGCTGTTTTTGTTAATAACCAATGGTCTTGAGTCTTGTGCAAAACGTTTTCTCAGCTTAAATTCAAAAATATGACACAAAAGAGATACTTTGATAAATGATCGTTACATTTAACGAAAGCAAAAATGGTACAGACTCTGCGGTATCTCAAAAAACGGATATCTGTCATCTCAGAAGTTTGATTCACGAGGTCGTTGTTGGTTAACCTCTCGGTTTTGAAGTCAAAGACATTGAAACGATAGCTAGTTATCGACTTTTGAAGATCACGTTGTGTTAAGCTTAATAAATCTGAACATTAGTGAAAAATATGTGCAAGTAAAAATTTAAATGTAGATGATATGTAATTATACATGTCCTCGATAGGTTAATGACCCCGACTAACTTAAGATTATTTTCATAAATGCATACAGAACTAAACAGTATTTATATAAACTCGTACACACGCCTTTACCCTATGGGGATGGGCAGAACCCATAGAACTCCACCTATAATTTTGTGACGTTCTATATTTTCTGCTACATAAACAACACACCCTTTTTTCCCATGAGGATCAAGGAAAAAGGTGTATTTTGATCTATGTTTTTATATTTTATGTATTAAGAGAAAGAATTGCTTACATATATCACTGAACGCGCGAATGAACATTAATATTATGCTTCCTCAATACACAAAGTTCATAATTACAACTGTAGGTAAATAACTGTCTACCTGATTCTTAGAATAACCTCATTGATCCACACCAGTTAACACGAATTTCCACCTAGTTTCCTTAACATAACGTGGAAAGTTCAAACACGTAATCATCGACACGAGTACCTAAAGTCTATACAAATCCTTGTATCCAATTTATATCATTTCCATTTAAAGGAGTATCAACTTAGTAGAAGTGTATTAAAGTTAATTTCAGAATGAAAATCTTCATGATCCTACTGCTGGGCAAAGGCCCATGGCCTCCCGTTCTTTCGATCCAGGGCTAATATGGGCCACTGGCGGTTGGTTTTTGTTTAGCTCATCCCAGTTTTTTTCTACGGCGTCGCCTTCTGGCTGTGTTAGGGCGTCACATAGTCATGTACAATGGGGCACTGTATTCTAGGCTCATTGAATGAGAAGTACTATTGAAAAATTTACATCGTTTTTATACAAGGTGTAACCGGCGTTCGTTTCACGAAGCAGTCAACTAAGCATTCTGTACATCAAACAAGTTCGAAAAATTACTTATAATTCTACGCATTTTTTTTTGCCGGGAAACGGGAAACTTTTTATGGGTGAAACATCACGTTTTTCGGTAGGACTTCATGTAATGGACTCAAAACATTGTGCATCCATCAGGATGCATTGAATAGTACGGAGGTTGTGGAAGTATTTAAAGAAAAGTTCTAACAATAACACCAAGTATTTCACTTTCTCCATTGGACCATTATCGTAATCGTAAAAAAATAAATCAGCTGTCTCATACATTTGGTCAAGTAGGTATTGGAATTTTGTATGGGGCCGTTGATTATTTTTTCGCGATTACGGTGGCGGTCCCATGGAGAAAGATGTTCACTTACGGGATATCTTCTGTGATTATTTATTGTTTTTGAGCTCCCGATATTTCGACGCTGTTACAAGCGCCATGATCGCGAGTTACAAAAACAATAAATAATCACGGAAGATATCCCGTGAGTGACATTTTAAGTATAGTTATGAACCGTGAAAGCTTAAAACAGTGTTTGAAAGTTGTTCAGTTTGATGCTCAGTAGCACACCCTTCCATATGACTATACCCTTTCTGTTACACGTTGTATATTAGGAAATTATATTGCGAACACAGTATACCTACGTTTAACCCGTTTATCAGTCTATCAAATATTACTTCGAATGTCTTTTGTCTGTGATTGAAGCCTCGCGTAAATTGAAACTTGGGTCTAATCTGTACGCACCTTTGAAATAGTTCGTTGAACTTACAAGAGCGGGTTGTTCTATTTTTGTATTATGTGTAACTTTATTAAAGGTATAGCAACCTTTATTAACCTCACCTATTTGACCTCGGGAAATGTCACATGGTTCTGCCAAAATTAAATACCTCCCTGTTTGAAATTGTTTTTAATATCCATAACCGAACCTAAATATCTTTTAATTTATCTGACCTTTTTGACCTCTACATAATTATGTTATGAGAATTTGACCAATCACGCTCTGTAAAATATTTTTCTAATTCAAACACACTTACCATCACGCCTGTAACGAAGAGTTAGACCGAGGTGTACCCTGTCGGTCGCGTACGTCGGTCGCGCGTACGAGTATACATTGTGTTCTATATAGAGCTATACTGCGACGTTGACGTCAGCGGCGCGTAGGTTGCTACTGTTATTCTTGCTGACGTAGGCGACCGACGTCAGCGTAGCAGGAATTCAGGCCCATTATAACTCCCACATTTCACCAGCTATGTTTTCCCATGTATCACACAAATCCAAATTCTGGGGCTACCACTGAAAAAATCCCAACAGAAAACCTCCATTGACCGATCTGGGAATCGAACCCAGCGCTTCTTGACTTTAATTATGATGAGGTTATTATTTTTCCTGACGGAAAACAAATAGTTGCTAAACTGAAGTCTATATTACCAAATCTATTCAAACAATTGTGCATTTAAATAAACGTTAAATACAAAACCAATAACTGGAACAAAACAAATACATAAACATTAACAAAAATCTTTATTACCTTAAAATCATTTATAGACGGCCATTCCCATTACCATTATCCGAAGCTAAAATCATTTATTTGTGCAATTAAATGTTGAAATATGCAAACGAGTATCATAAACTTATATCTTCCCTTTTGTATCATCATACATACAACGACATGATACAAAAATCCATTATAAACTGACCTGGTATTGTTTGACTTTTCGTTCAACGCGAGGTCAGCTTATACCTAAAATTAACTTGATATGAGGTTGTGAGTAGCGTCTGCCTGCGGCTTCACCCACGCGTGGGCCCAAAATTATACCAAAGTAACGAACTGTGGGATGGAAAGTATCTTAGTAGTAATTATACAGGATGGTTCAAGTAGTGACGTCAGATGCTTAAAATTGTATGGAAACCGCTTATCTTTATTTTTACACGAATTTTTAACATTCTTTAACGTTAACTACACATCTTTTTTAATCTGTTAAGCAGTAAGAGTAACAAAAAGCCCTGTAATAATAAAAATCGTTTTTTTTTAAAGCGGTTCGCATACAATTTTCATGAAGCTATAACTCGTAAACTAAAAAGAACAAGAATGGGGTATTGGGCGTGAGGAATCTATTTTTTTATAACGTCACCATTTGGACCACCGTCCACCGTCCCACCATCCGATATGCCGTTTTAGTCTGTAATGGTAACAGACAGACAAAGAGAATTTATAAACATTTGGTATGTGTGTACCGGGTTCATATAAAAGTTACACAAATCCAGTCGGACATTCATTATGCCGGATATTGAATGAGATTAGATTTCCAATAAAACGGATTATGTGTGTTGGATTCCATTTTCAAATTTTATTTGATCAACAACGGTGCATTGAATAGGTAATTTTTGTATTGTTTGGGGATTTAAACAAAACCGTAGTTTAATAAATAAATGTGTTCGGAAAAATTAAGTCTACGTGAACTCCTTCTTTATAGTGTGGTTAGTGCCGAACCTTTTTTTTTTCGGATGGGAATACATCAAATGACTCCTCCCGCTCTGGGCGGAGCAGGAGGGAGTGTCAGACTTTTACTGACTACAACCCATCCATGTTCCTTCATCACCCTTTGTGTTCCAGGGCCACGGTATCTCTTTCGAATAGTCCCGCAGCCCCGGCAGGCATCGGCCCTTGCAGTAGCCCTGCAGTAAGAATTTTTTAGCCGCGCGTGGGCCCCTGACTTGGCTTTGCATGCCGTCAAGAAATTTCTTTCAGGTATGCTGGTCATCTCACAATGTTTTCGTTCACCAAAGCATATATAATAATAATTATACAATAAGCACACGAATCCGAGAGATCCAAGATGCATGTCTTGGGTTCAAGCTCGAGACCTTAAGATTAAATTTTCATCGTCAAAAACGTCAAAAAGTACCTATGTCTAATGCAGAGTGATGCTTGACTTCCAAAATGTTTTCATCTAAAGGGTGTAAAACACCTCTTAACGAAGCCGAAAGGCACTTGTTCTACCCGCAATTGCGATTTTTTTTTCAAAGTTCCAACTTTTTTTTTAAATACAAGTTTTTAATGCAAGATTTTTACTTTAAACACCTCCACGACCTCCGTACTATTCAATCCATCCATCAGCACAATGCTTTGAGTGCGTTACATTGAGTTCTACCACAAAATATGATTTTTCACCTCAAAAAAAAAGTCGTTTCCTAGCAATATTTTTTGCGTAAAGTTACTTAGTTTGATGTACAGAATGCTTGGTTGACGGCTTCGTGATGATGTGGTTTACACCCTGAATTTAGTATTTGTAATGCGGTGACTAAAACTCTTACAAAGCCAAACTATTTCTAAATCACGCTTCGTTGAGAAGCTTCAGTTCAATGGCATTTGCGTCCTCAAACCATCTTTAACCAGTTTTAAAAAAGGGTATTCTAAACACACTCCACATGAGCACATGCTTACAAGGAGTATTCAGAAAAATGTGCGAACCATTGGAAGGTCTGACCAATGAGGTGTTAGCACGTGTTTCGTACGTGACGGTCGTTGTGGCATGTGAGGTGGATAGTCGGGCTTTTTGCTGGAATGGTGGCGTCCATGTCGAATTGAGAAGGGTTTCTGGGGATGTTCTCAGTTTAGTAGTTTTAATTCTAGCTTGAATTCGAAAAATATTACTTACTCTTTTAAAAGTCTGAGTGGTGATTTTTATATAATAACTGGCTGCCCGCGACTTTGTTTGCGTGGAAATTTTGATGTGTATGTGTGAGACTAAAAAATAGCCTATGACCTATTCCCAGACCTACCAAATATACACAAAAAAATACATAAAAATCGGGCAAGCCGTTTTGGAGGAGTTATATCGATAACAAACACTGTGACACGAGATGTTTTATATATTAGATAGATGTTGTATAGAATATTATAAAAAAATAAAAATCAACTCTACCAAATACTTCCTGTTAGCAGAAATTTCTGCCAGATGCTTTAAAGCTCGAGAAAAATACGTGACTATACGCGACAGAAAATAAAAGTATAAGGTAGAGGTAGACCAAAAAACGATGGGTGGACTGTGTGAAGGATGATATGGCAAGAAAGGAGGTGATTTCTGAGATGACAAGTAATAGAGAAGTATGGAAGAAGAAGACTTTCTGCGCCGACCCCAAATAAATTGTATACTAAGCCTGTCAAGTCATCTAATATGTTATTGTTTGATTTATTGTGGTGAAAATAAAACACATTATTATTATTAATTGGGTAAGGGCAGGAGAATAATGATGGTGATACGCGACAGAAAATAAGTAAGGCCAAGGATCTTGCTCCACTAGTTAATAAATAATAAATAAATAAATATCGCTGGACATTACACACAGCGCCATCTAGTGCCACACTAAGCAACGAGGCTTGTGTCGTGGACACCAGATAGTTGATATACTACATAGATACTTTTTGTTTGTAAATACATACTTATTATTAGTTATATTCCAGGTTGTTAGACCAGTCCGCTCATTTATATTATTATCCAAGCCGACAGGAAAAAAATACATCATTCGGATGAATTGTTATAATAAGCTTTTGACTACTGTTATTAACGTGTTCTAGATACAAAGCAAAAGATACAATAAAATGGCCTGCTCCGGAAGAATCCCGGATGAAATGACGGAACTGATGTCAAACGACAAAGTCGTAGGGTCAAGAGACTGGACCGCGCTTGTTCTATATCATGTTGGTTGGGCAACGTGGCCAGCGTTTGGTGAGTTTCATCCAACATTCTATGCAAAGCTGTTAAAATGTGGTTCTTTATTTAAAAAATGTTTTTGCACTGCTGATGATAATGCTGATGATGCTTGTTCGTGGCTAAATAATAACAGCAGGTTGGTCCGTGGATCACATATTACATACCGGGTTTCCTCCGTGCCTCGGAAAGCACGTTAAGCCGTTGGTCCCGGCTGTCATTTGTAGATCTTTTGACAGTCGTTACAGGTAGTCAGTTATGGGTTAGGCAGGTGATAATATTGATGTTTATGTAGAGCTGCTCTTAATGAGTAGAACCTTAGAACCTAATATAATGGTATATCCATGCATAAATGCGCAATGTATGCAGTCAATAACGAATTCCTCAGGAACGAAAAAAAAATGATGTGTCTGCGCCACACTTCTAGAAACTTAACAAAAAAAGTCCCATGAAAACCACGATAAATTTCGTTCCACTATTTTGTATGATTGCCCTCGTGTAATATTTCTCTTTTCTTTTCAAATTACGAAAGTCCTCTTCTATTTCGATTGGTTAGTGCCTAACATGGTATTAGAGTTTTTATGCCTCCTCTGCTTTTGGGCCTCTGACTTGGTTTTACGTACCGTCGAAAAAATCTCTCAAGCATGCTGCTTTCCTCACGATGCAAATGTCCAAAAGATTTGTCCAAAGGTTTTCCATCACCGAAGCAAATGACAATTAGACAAGACGACCCGACGACCCGAATGGCGCAGCGGTAGTGAGGCTGCCTTACGTTCTTAGGGTCCCGGGTTCGAATCCCGGTTGGAGCAAATGTTTGTATGATGAGCATGGACATTTGTTTCAGAGTCATGGATGTTTATATGTATAATAAGTATGTATTTACAAACAAAAAGTATATATGTAGTATATCAACTATCTGGTGTCCACGACACAAACCTCGTTGCTTAGTGTGGAACTAGATGGCGCTGTGTGTTAATGTCCAGCGATATTTATTTATTTATCCTGGTATCAGAGTTTTTATGTCTCCTCTGCTTTTGGGCCTCTGACTTGGTTTTACGTACCGTCGAAAAAATCTCTCAAGCATGCTGCTTTCCTCACGATGCAAATGCCCAAAAGATTTGTCCAAAGGTTTTCCATCACCGAAGCAAATGACAATTAGACAATACGCACATGAATCCGAAAAAAAATCAGAGATGCGTTGTCTTAGGTTCGATTTGAAGAACTATGACTTGGCAGTCCGACGGTCACACCACTAGGTAACTGCTGTTTAATTAGGAAGGTAGAATCTCGAGTATGCTACATGAGTTAGTTTTCTATAAGCCGATACTGTTGACTCGGCGTCTATTGCGTATCATATCGCTAACATCAACAGGAAAACGTTTGCTTATTAGTTTTGAAGGAGGAAATATAGTTCTCGAAGTATCAGGGACTCGTCATTTGATAGTATTGTTAAGGTAATGGAATAGATAGACCTATTTATATACTTGGAATTCAGTAAATGGCTACGACCTTTTTCTTTGTCGGACTAAATTGCAGAAAAACTTTAGACTTTAAAGAAAATCATCATGCCTTTTCATGCTATATCGAGAACGGCTTCTAGTCTTACCGGATTCAGCTAAATACCAGCATTTTACATTGACCGACTGCCCATCTGACCTCCACAACCTAGTTAGTACTTGGTATTATGATACTCCTTGGTAAGACTGGTCGTCAGGCTTTCGGGGCACTGACTACTAAATTGTAAGACCTCTAAATGACAAAGACAAAGAAAACAGAAAGTAGGTAGACTTCAAAAACAAATAAAAACGGCCTTTAGGCGTTTATTTTTCAGTGGGAATGGTCAACGAAATAGCCCAACAAGGTTTTAGCATTAGAGGCACATAGATTTTCGTGGAACAAGACTCTCCACTCCGTGTAGGTAGACCATTGCTTACAACTTGTAGAGGACACTTTGTGTAGTGTGCCACAAGTTCTAACAGTTCTTAGTAACGTGTAAGCTCTCTGAGGACTCTTAGTAGTACGGAGAATAACGTTTTTGTACATGTTGTATAATAAAATTCTGTAATGCTTTAATTTAACTTTCACGACATAAACTCTGAAATATTTTTTTGTTTTATGACCTCGCCGGTCCAGTGCTTCTTAAGCTTGCAGTCTTAAGCGCTCCTGGTGGGCTTGAGGTTTTGGATTCGAGACCCAGGTTTGGCAAAGAGCTTTCCTTCAGGTACTATTAGTGTACATCGCTACCTAACCCTTCGGAGAAAAACAGGCGAGAAGTAACCACACGTCTCTAACCCTATCAGGGTAGAAAAGATTTTTATCAAAATAGTGACGTTATTACTTGGACGACGTTATTATCAAACAAAAGACTAATGACTTAATTGATACCTAATTAATTGCTCTGTTCTTTATTTAATTCTATATCTCATTAAAATTATCTTTTGCATTATTTTTACATAAATGCAATACCTAAATTAAAATTGATACAGTCGGGTTGACCGTCAAAATGTCAAACTTCTCATAAATCACGCAGGAATTAAACCTACAACTAACTTAAAACATAAAACCACATAGCATCAATAGTGTATTCAATACATTAGAATTACAAGGAATACTATAAATAAGAAAATACAAGAAAACCTCTTTGAATACAGCACTCGGCATCTAATCAGAACTCAAACAGGAAACACAAGTCAAAGCTTCCTGCAACTCAGTGAAGTGAACACAATGATAAAACTAAACTCAAACATAGACTTGAGGACATACATATACTTAGTGTCAGGAGCTTTTGTAGAAGAAGATTCACACTATTCATCATCATTCTCCTGCCCTTACCCCAATTTATTTGGGGTCAGCGCAGCACGTCTGCTTCCTCCATACTTCTCTATACTCGTCATCTCAGCAGTTACCTCCATTCTAGCCATTTCATCCTTCACACAGTCATCATCATCATCATTATTTCAGCCGAAAGACGTCCACTGCTGGACATAGGCCTCCCCCAAGTGTCGCCACATTAACGGGTCCCGTGCGAATCGCATCCAGCGGATTCCCGCAACCTTCACTAGGTCATCGGTCCACCTAGTGGGAGGCCTTCCAACGCAACGTCTTCCGGTTCGCGGTCGCCACTCCAGAACTTTTCGGCCCCACCGGCCATCCGTTCTGCAAGCAGTGTGCCCTGCCCACTGCCACTTCATTTTGGCAATTCTTCAGGCTACGTCGGAAACCTTGGTTCTCTTGCGGATGTCTTCATTTCTTCACACAGTCCATCCATACTATTATGAATAGTTAAATTAAATGAAAATCTGTCAGTCTAATTACATATTTTATTATTATTGAATAAAGTAATAATCTCTAATATTTATGCGTATAAGGTAAATCTTTATTAAGGAATATAATTATGCCTATAATAATTAATAGGATATTTTATTTAACGACAAAATAGGCAGTAAATTTAAAAAAAAGTTTTTTTTTTAATTTAATAAGCCGGGATTGGAATCTGTGGTGTTCCCTATCTAAAGTAACTTAATATAATTACATTCTTAATAGGGTAGATGACAAAAAAAGACTAATTAGTCCGTCAAATACATTTCCAAAAAATATTGAACACGTGTTTTTTCTTTTTTAAACGTAAACAAGAAAATACAGTGCGTCGAAAACTCTTGTGACGTCACATTTGAGTACATTTTTTACTCAAATGTGTCATCACAAGCCACCACTCATGATCTTTGTTACGTTTTATATTCGTCAATTTTTATTAATTTGATAAAACAAAAATCACTTAGAGTATTTTCGATTATCTAACTGACGGACTAAACAGAATCATATTTTTTTAGTCAGTCATCATCCCTATTAAGAAAACACTAAATAAAGAACGCTAATCCGATTTTTAATTCATACCTAACGAACCACAAAGCCGTACAGTAAAAAAAAAAAAATGCAAGAATACAACAAGCAAACGCATCCAGACAAACTCTCAAATAAAGACGGACATTTATACAAGAAAATATGACGTTCCACGAATATCAGTGGTACATGGAAACCCACTCGGCGGCGTCCATTGCTCACGGCTTGTAAGATGTTCCAAATGAGCTTTCAGAGGAACTAGAGATATATTCCGTGCAATAAGAGGAGCATCACACAGTATCATTTACGCTTTGCAGGAAGTAGTTAGTGTATACGGTTTGTTTTCCGAGAATGCAGGAATAGAATTTCTTCGATATGTGGGTGTTTCAATTTTTATTAAACAGTCAAAGAAGCTCACAAATTAATAGCAGCGTCTTAACAGATCTGTATCACTAAAGGGTAAATTTTTGTGTTCAAAAAATTTTAATTAAATTTATGTGTTACGTCTCATCATCATCGTCATCATCATTTCAGCCGGAAGACGTCCACTGCTGGACATAGGCCTCCCAGTGTCCCCATATTGACCAGTCCCGTGTGACTCGCATCCAGCGGATTCCCGCAGCCTTCACCAGGTCATTCGGTCCTCCTAGTAGGAGGCCTTCCAACGCAACGTCTTCCGGTTCGCGGTCGCCACTCCAGAACTTTTTGGCCCCATCGGCCATCCGTTCTGCGAGCAATGTCTGCCCATTGCCATTTAAGTTTGGCAATTCTTCGGGCTACGTCGGTAACCTTGGTTCTCTTGCGGTCTCTTCATATCTGATTCGATCACGCAAGGAAACTCCATGCAAAGCCGTCTCCATTGCCCTTTGGGTGACTTTAAGGCTTCTGATGAGGCCCATTGTGAGCGACCACGTTTCGTTTCCGTTTGTAATCACTGGCAACACACACTGAGCATAGACTTTGTGTTACGTCTAAAAACTGGGAAAAAATGTGGCTCGTCCGGCAGCAACATGCGCAGACGACATAGTTGTCATCGGGGGAAAAACCTGGATGAGGCTGGTACAGTAACGTGGAGATTGGCACAAGAAAAGAGAGGCCTATACCTAGCAGAGGGCGAATTCAGGCTGTGGATGGTGATGATGATATGTTATGAGTCAATGGGGAATAGGTTCTAAATTTTCTTGCTAATAAATCAAATTAAAGTTTAAGACCGTCCACGGACAACGAATGTAGTAATACAAAACGAACTATGTTTTGTACAGTTCATTTTGCCTGCTATAAATTATATTTAAAGCAGGTACCAATAGATACAAACAATAAAATTCCAAACACGTATTTTGATAGAAATAAAAAGAAAAAACTACACGTTCACACTTAAAAAACTACCGGACGAATTCAGGTCGCAATTTCATTTTTTTAACACTACAGGCTAAACCTACAACGTTCATATTTTAAACGCTAGAATTTAGTTTTAGCGAAAGCCTGTGGAAATACATTCGTGTGATTCTTTTTATACTGTTCGGTAGTAGCTTTCACGACCCGCATGCATGTAAGCCTAGTTTTATTTATGTTTGTAGATTTTCTGACTTTTCCGGTACATGTACGTTATTTTGTGTAGCTCATGTCAGCCACGGTTTCATATTTGTTCATTATATCAGCTGGCGTTTCCATGAGTTCTGTGGGAACTTTTCTCATTATGTGTTTTTAAGTACTTGCCTGTTTTTGAAAAGGTATTGTAATTAATTTGATGTTAAATGATATGACAAATAATTTGGTTATCTGTTGCTCTCTGAATCAACTACAACTTTTTCGTGTTGATCAGACTATCACAGTACCGCTGTTATATTTACGAATACATAAACTCACGCCTTTTCCTCGTGGTAGTATCTAAAAACTACAGTAACTCAAGAGCTATGATCCTGGCCTTGCTTTTTTTGCTCCATCCACGTTCATACATCTGATAAAATTATGTTTATTATGGAAATTGGTTTAGATGTGGCCGGTGTTTCGTACCTGACTACTTTGAGAAAAAAAACAGCCGAAAGAAACTCAGAGGTCATGGTCTCTTTTAAAGATTAGAAATAATCTTGTTTAACTCACAAGTGGATTATTGTAGATTAGTGTCTGAGATGGACATCTAAGCAAACACGTAATTCGACGGTGGTTACTTGAACTTTCTGGACGACATCACCAATAATTTAAGTGTATAACATTGGGGATTAATCACTTTTAAAACCGTTATGTTTTAGTTAGTGATTCAAACGATTTTCTCCGTACAAATACATCAAAACGAGGAAATCAAATAGGAAACAAACATAGAGACTTTTCTCTGACAAATTGATAAGAGCACCCATTAATCATACAGCATACAGTGACCATAATTCCGTCATGTCAACCAAGATTCCACTATCCACCATCAAGAACACATACATCACCAAAAAGGCAAAATAAGGAAAAACATGAACAGTCCTCTCCCATTTCGATTACATACATACTTTCAAACTAAAATTATAAATACCTAAGTAACTATATGCCTCTTACCTTTTCACACCTTAACGAATTTGGATAAACAAGGACAGACACGGCTCGGGTTAAAACAGAATAAATTGTATCCCGGTATTAGGTACGTTCCCTGGACAATATGTCTACACGCGAACGAAGGCGCTGTAGGTATAGTACACAATTTAGAGACCAAAACTCCTAGCAAGACAAGTATGCTTTTCAATGAACAGAAACTTCAAACTACCCAATTTGACCAAATCTAAATAAGTCTCACGACCATTTTTATGGAACACTAATAAAACAAGTGCAGTAAAAACATTCCCTTGAATATATTACAGGATTTTATTAAAAACTAACACGTTTTACGATTCTTTAGTAGAGATTTGTTGGGGATAATAAAATGTAAGAGTTTATGTCTCTTGTATACGGCTAGATTTTTCGGGTCAAATAAATTGTTGTGAACGTGCAAGGAGTACGGAATGAATTATGTAGTTTTGGTACTGATGAGAGAGATGTTATTGGGGGGAAAGTTTTGAGTACTTAGTTTTTGCAAAAAAGAGGGGGAGGAAAAACAAGAAATTTGCATGTACAGTGGCCATTGGAGTGGCTGAGAGTTTTGTGAAAAGAATTGAAGCAGGTTGGTAGGAATAATGAATAGCAAATGATTAGTAGGAATTCTGTTAAAAGAAAACTTAAGTGCTTAGCTGAAAAAATCAAAAAACGTAGACAAAGAAAAGTATCAATTCACAAAATAACGAAATGGTAAGGACAAATCATAATATGGCAATAGAAGGCGATCCAATTACCCCGAGAAGAAATCAAAAGATTTTCTTTAATCGCTTAATAGAAAGATATTAATAGAAAGAAACCTTAATTTGAAAGAGACCATCTCTTAAAACGTTACTTTGAGAACGTATTCGGTACTTTCCAGGAAGACCAAAGCGTGGGCTTTGTGAAGGAAGATATGGCAAGAAAGAAGGTAGAGAGGTAGAGGGAGGGAGCGGGGAGGGGGTAGAGGTAGAGATGACGAGGAATAGAGAAGTATGGAAAAAGAAGACAAGTTGCGCCGACCCCAAATTAATTGGGATAAAGGCAGGAATATGATAATTGAGTACTTTAAAACCAATTTTGTTTTTCTTTTTCGTGTCGATGATTTCCACAGTCATTAACACCGAAAACGGGATATCTACCACGTTAAATTAACGAAAACATAGAATTACGTTCCCCAAAAACATTCTGTTTGTTTTTATCAGCCATTTGCATTTACGTTTTAAACCGTTCACAGCTCAAAGTGCAAATTGGAAATCAAAGACTTTTTTGAACCTGTGATCAAAATTTTAAATTCAATACGGACGAGTACGTATCCGTTTTTAAATTTTGATCACAGTTTTAATAAAATTCGGAGTTCCATTTGAACTTTTTGATATTGCTAATTAAAGTTTTAAATAGAACGAAAGCCAACCATCCGCAGGCCTACGTGCTAATTCTAGCAAAAAATAAGTGTTTTTTTGTCTTGGTTATTAACTTAAAAAGCTTCAATTAGTCTAAGCAATCTAGGCAATAGAAAATAGTTTTCAATTATGAAATTCAATAACAAAAAAACTAGCAGTACTTTTTTAACTGGGTTATTTTAAAATGTAAGAGAGTCCCCATTCATCAGATTTGGAGAATATCTCGAGTAATTTCTAACATTATTCTCAACATAACACTTCCGTAAAATGTAACTTTCTCTAAACAACACGGTTTTACCCCGCCTTACATACCATCATAACAAGCAAAATTTCCCTCCACACAAACTTATCCCATAGTCCCCTCATCCACTTCTAAAACAAAACACTGTGCATAACGGATGTCATCTAAATCCTTAAAAATATGAAGGATTTGGGCCCCGCTTCGCAAACGAGGAGACTACAGAGTGGTTCCGCTGGTAGAATATTAATAAAGAGACCAGATCTTATTAATATTGATGATGTCACTGGAGGAACATGACAGATTATGTGTAGCGCTTTGTGTCGCTCAATCAGAGGCACAAGTTTCGAGGGGACGTGTTTTTTAAGACGGCTTGAATTTGTGATTAGTATTGAGTAGTAGTAGGTAAGAGTTTGCTGTTGTAATAATATTTTGTTTTGCTAAAAAAAACATGTGTGGTAAAGATTTACGCAAGAGAAGAAAGAAACAGTAATTATGTGATGTTCAAACAGAAATCTAGTTACAAATGATTTCCCAAAATCTATCTTCGTAATAAAACAGAGTAAAGAGATACCAATATCGAAATCAAAATATCTTCTAAGAAAAGAAGTCTTTGGTCCTTTTACTCAGTCCAATAAGAAATAAAAACGAAAGTTAACAACCAAAAATAGGTCTAGTTCAATCTCTTAATTCGTTTCAAGATTGCCTTGCCAATACACTAACAGAAAAGCTTTCCCATCTAGAATAAATCTCAAACAAATCGAGGTCGCGACCCGACTTGAATAGCTCCAATCAATGAATACTACTAGGAACATTAATGTCAAAGTGCTCAGTACACTCGCATTTAGCGAAGAATCGGTGCCAAGTACTTTTTTCGTGACCCGGCTCTCTAATTGCTCCACAAAAAGATTTATGCACTCAATCGACAATTGTGTTCAGAATTTTGTTTCGAATGTCGCAGTGTTTTTGTTACTTAATTCAGAGATTCGGTCCTTCGAGCCGGATTTTTCGTCCTTCTCTCTTTATTTGCGTTGCTAACAATACTCTCAAATGATGCTTTGAATTTCGTTCGTCGTGGAATTTAAACAATGTCTCTTTTGTTTTACGGGATTGTGTAGACGATTTATGTGCGCTGCACATGATACATTTGTTTAGGGATTTTCTCTCTATACAGTTAAGATATTGTAAAACAGGGTGGTCAATCAGAGGTGGGTTATTTCTGGGGGATGGAATATACCACCTAAATGTGTTTAAAAAAATGTAAATTCGAATTCTATAAAGTTAACGAAACCAAACCACACCCACAAAATGTTTATTACCGACCGAATAACAAACAATGTTACCCATTCCCAATAGAGTAGACTAGCGAAACGGTAAAGCTACTAATTAAGTAGGAAATGAGAAGCACGCGTGCAGACACAATGTGATTAAGTGTACGGAACCGTCTGAGGAGAATTTTGTTGTGAACTTAGTCCTAGTTGGATTGAATAGTGCGGCTCGGAGGATTCATTGCTCTTGTGGTCTAGAAGGGAATAGAACAAAGAGTCCTGGTGCTTTGTCTTGCGTGTTAACAGAAGCTGTGCTTATGATACTAGGGTAACGTTCTACATGGTATGTTATTACTGTATGACTGTGAGAGCTCTAAACAAATGTCTCGCTTGCTTGTAGTGTTACCTTTATATTAAATAACGCTACCGAATTATGATCTCTTCTAAACATTATATCATAACATCAGACCTGTATTTAAAGACGCTGCACAAAATCGTGCTAGATGCGGACAAGGAAGGCCGACTTCAAGTAAATGGGATAAGGTCTAGGAGGAAGAAGAGACCTGTATTTCCCCAACGGGTTAGGCAGAGGTATACACAGAATATCCACATTTAACGAATTATGTTTCCCTTATTATTAAGGGAACCTACCATACCATAGGATACCTACAATTATTTGTAGGTATCAACTTGCATTGTCACAACTTACGGGATATCTTCCGTGTTTATCAATTATTCTGAGCTCCAAATTATTTCGAGGCTGTTACAAGCGCCATGATCACGGGATGGCTGGTGAATGCGGGTGGATGGTAAATAAATTGTTAGGTGCAGACAAATCTGTCTGTCCCTCTTTATTAGTATTTGTGTAAGTTTAAATTCATCATCATCACCATCAGCCTATTAATGTTTCCACTGCTAGAACTCAGGCCTCGTCTCTATGAGAGGGAATAGGCTATAATCAACCACGGCGGCCCAGTGCAGATTGGTAAATGTCACGTTTTCGAATTTTTTGGTACATGCCGGTTTCCTCACGATGTTTACCTTCACCGTTTTGAGAGCAGTGGTGATGAAATAAATTTAACAAAGTAATGTGCCTGTCTGCATTGCAAACTACTATCCCAGTCAGCATTAAGTAAAATAACTATTATAATATCACACCTGTGGTCCCCGAAGGGTTGGGCAGACGTGTAGCTAAATAGTAGACCCACATTTAACCGGTTTTGTTGAATTCCCATGTTATAGGGAGTAGAAAATAAATGTAGTTTATTTACTCATCTTCTTTCTTTATCGTGTGGTTAGTGTCTAACCTGGTGTCAGAGTTTCTATGCCGCCCATGGGCCTCTGACTTGGTTTAACATGCCGTCGATAAATATCTCTCAGGCATGCTGGTTTCCTCACGATGTTTTCCTTCACATCATAATGCATTTCTTCATTCTTTGCATTTCTTCTCATGATAATGTTAAATGTTCCAGAGTAGTAACAAGTGATAACAATAATTCTCTTTCCATAATAATAAATCTTTTGAACATTCTACATTGTTTACCTAACAATAAATATTATGTCACCACATTGTACACTTGTATAACAAACAATTTCGAATAAAATACAGTAAAGCAAATCTTTTGTTGCCGTATTCTGTATGCGTGTATCGCACATACTTTTATTATTTTTCCCTTGCGGAATAAATAAATTACGTGCGGAGAAAAACAGAAACTTGTATGTGTTTGAACCTGCTAATGTTTTACAAGTAGATACTTGGCGAAGGCGTGAAAAATGAGATATTCACTTCGTTGGTGCCGCATGAATTTCAATTTTCAGGTGACCTGGAATATTGTGGTATAAGAAGCCTTGAGGGTTTTAAGTCCAAAAAGGACTATAGTGTGGATTTTAACACTGACATGTATTCTTCTGGCGTTTATATATAAATACCTGGGCGACCGAGCTCTGCTCGGGCGAAAATAGAAAAAAAACGAATTTTCCCAGTTACGAGACCTAAGCTAGATCTATTTTTCGGCCCCAGAAACCTCTATATTATTATGACTTTTATCGAATTCGTTAGAGCCGTTTTTGAGAACGAGATTACAAATACACTTACAAATAATGCTCATTTAATAATATAACGTAACGAAATTTTGTTTTCAAATAATGGTAGTTGTAGCTAATTAAGAATCATTTCGAATACAGTTACACAAAGTTATACTAAATTCAGTTCTTGTTAAAATTATGGTGTGTCTGATTACTCCACGTTCATTATTAATCGGAAAAAGGAAAAGCTACAAATTACTGCGTCGTTCTGGCTATATTTTTTTTTTAATATAGACCAGAGTCAAACTCTACTCCCGGGTTAAAAAAAAATCATACACATTTTAACAACATAACGTGTACCTACAGTTACTATAAGTTAAGTTTAAATTCCTTAAACACCACAAGCGAGCCTAACTCAAAACTTAAAGCATCTTCAAAAGCATTTTCTATTATAATACCCTGGAGCGAAACATGTTTGAAAACACACATTTAATTAGAATTTCCAAAGGCATTCACCTCTTAACATCAAAGGATTCAGCAAAAACTGTACTCTATGGCGAAAGGGGTTCGAACATGACATAATTTAAAAAGCTTTTTATGGGCTCTGGGGTCAATGGGATGGTGATAGAAATTGCTTGACGTTTTCTAAAGCAATTTCTACCGGGAAACGATTTTCTTTGCAATATTTAAATAGAACGATTAAAAAATCGGCCATTACCCCTACACTATAAGGTAACATTAATTTGCTTAGACTGCATACGATTAGGTCCTTGTACAGATGTAATAACGTGGATGAGGTTAAAAGAAGTATCTAAGAATCGTAGCATACGAAAAATGCGTGAGTTTTTGTTTGTATGATATAAGCGGAAGAGAATGTTTACTTTTCTTCAAATTGGATTTGTGATAAGACATTTCTATAAAATATTACCTACACAGAGAAGTGAACTATCGACCGCTACGGAGTTGGTATATTAAAATGAACTTCTATATTTTAGCAGATTCAACAATACCTTTCAAAAAGGCTTCCAGCACTCCATTGTCACAAAAATGGTCCTGAGCTCCGAAATAATGCTTCAAAGCAATCGACTGTAGAGCCGGTGTAAAAGTGTGGAATGGTTTTAAATTGCTGCAAAATTGTTCTGGATTGTGAGCAATATTTCCTATTCTTTCAGTTGGGTACAATAAAAGGCAGAAATACGAAGAGATTTCGTAAATTTCAGAGCTCTATCTTTAGAAGTAGTATTTTTTTGTGTTTATTACAACAACTAAAAACGCATAATGCCTGTCATCCTCAAAAGATTCAGCAGAAGTGTATCTATAGTACATTGACATAACACCAGTATTAACTGCGCAGGGACATTAACAGAAGGTACTCTGTGATAATCCCCATAATCCAATTTGAGCCAACAATTTAATAATGTATATGGAAATTAACACATACGAAACGTGGTTAGACACTGATCACGTTGCGAGAAACTAACTGATGATCTGGTAATGAAGCTAGCTGCATAGAGCATGCACTTAGTATTCGAAACACTAAATCTAATTTACTAAGTATTTATTGGTTTTCTATCATAGCTACCTCGTATTTTGCCACAGCTAAGATAAGGCCACTGAAGGTCCTAGATGTTATTAATTCATACTTAGTCAATAAAAAAATAAGAAGGTGGCTGTAAATCCTTTGAATATTATAAAAGTTTCATGTATTAATACTGTGCCATGAATACATGCGATGCATGCCAGGTAACAAATAAATGAATAAATAAAATAATAACTAAAACGAAATATAAGTAAAATAATTAAAGATGTTCCATATCTGTTTATTTTGTAACAAAAAAACCTAATGATTGGTGCACGAAAAATTAATGTGTCTCCAGAGATCCCTCGAGATTCTAATAAGTTTCGTTTTCTCGCAAAATATCCAATACACTGTTGACCCAAATAGGATATTGTTGCGGAGAAGTCTCGCATAAATTTCGTTTTCTCGTACATTTCATTCACAAAATAATGGTAATTTATTCGTATTTTTATTTAAAGGGACGTATTTATAAGATTATGCGTAAAGATTCCACGCATTTTCCCCCAATTGCAAATGTTGGGTTTTGACTAATGAAGGGTATTTTGTAATAAATGATAAACTTTTTCAAGATCAAAACATACCAAGAACCATGAAATATAATTGAGGAAAATACCACGGACAAAATCATTGGACGCGCCGACAAAGATAACTCTCGTTTTAATTGGAAGAAGCAATTCGGGGACAACTCTTCAAAAGGTAAATAAAAAAATACAAGAAACATTTTCTCAAATAATATCCACCATCCATCAAATACTACAGACTCGTTACGATTCCACGTCGAAATCATTTATTTTCCCAACAAGAAAAATCCTTTGAGAAATCTTAAAAAACATCACGTCACATTTCTAAGTCTTTTACAACTAAACGTTACAAACAATACGTACCTTTCTAAAACCATGTCGGGGTCTCACACATCCATTCAAATGCGATCATCTCGCATGAGACTTATCGTCACATCTATGAAAAGGCGAAAAACACTTCCTAAACCTAACTTCACTTTAACTAACACGATCTAAAAACTACTTATTTTAAGTCACAGAACAAAATTTACAACAACGAGGAACTTTGTCTTTTCTTTTATGATATTGTTTTAAAACAAACACGGTGTCGGATTTTCGAATAACTCGTCGCGCCGTAAGACGTCCGCGCGTGGCCCCAGTCACGAGGCAACTGTCAGTATTACCAAATATGAACCTAATTTTCCCCAGATCTGTGCGTGTAGGTGCCAGTGGGGAACAGTTTGCGTGAAACCTTTTGTATTAGTTCGCGAGGCTGTTAAGAGATGGCGTTGAAACAAAGTTTTGTGATTATTTATTAGGTTTGAAGTTAAATGAAATATTCTTTGCGATTATCATGATTTGTCATTCGATGCGGGCGGAAGGAATTCAAATAGGTTTTTGGCTTTTCTTTAACTGTCATAATCCATTCACCAAACTGCAGTACATGCATGCTGGTCATGGTCCTAAGCTGACTATTTTTCAGAATAGTTTATAAGGCCAATGCATGCTCGATTAATCCATAAATCGACCAACCGATCGAATCGTTCAACTATTGTAAGATTTTTGGAGAAACCACGGCAAAAGCATCGAGTGGAACTTGGATTAACAAAACAAAAACAATAAGATTTATTCGAATATTTTTAAAAGGATGTCCAAATAGTCATTTATTAATTAACTTTTTCTCTTTCACTCCACCATTGCACAAGGAAAACACGAAACAATACGAACCGAAATATGCAAATATTATGCTAAATAATCTCAGAAGATAGAGAAAAGGATCCTTTATTTGATTTTTTGTCTTAAATAACATTTAAATGTAACTTGGGGCGGGCCTAAAAAAATAAAATGAACGATATAAACTAACATTACTGGATATTTTCTCGAAATATATCCCTCTTAGGGCCGCTGATATTATTGCCATTTTATGGCTGGTGCAAAACATAAGCTGATCTGCGGATGAAAGGACCATTTCGGTGTTTAGTGATGGCGTGAGGAGCAATTCATAGGCTTTTGAGAAAAACTGGTTTCAGTTTAAAATTTACATAACGTAATTCTCCTACGAAGGTAGGCACAAACTACATGACAGTACAAATGTGACAATCGCGACATAACATTTTCTATATCTAAGTTGAATCATTTTGAATGCTCAAAAATACATGCAAGGAATTTGCTGTTGATTGTAACGGAAGGCGAAATCTTGTTTTGGAAAAACTTGAGAAACATTTTGTTACCCGTGGGTAAATCGAATATTTACTTGATGAAATGAAATGATGTTTATTTTTGTAAGTAGGTTTTTACAAACACTTTTACACGTCATTTTTTAAAACTAGATGGGGCCGGTGTTTCGTACCTGACAACTCTGAGAAGAAACAGCCGAAACAAACTCAGAGGACATAGTCCCTTTTGAAGTCCAGACATAATCTTGCTCAATTTATTTACATGAGGACTATGCAGATTGCAGTCTTTTGAAGAAAGAACCACACAGATTTGAATGGACCTGTCCAGTCAGTGCAAGAATTTATCAGTTATCCTCTATCTTGACTCAACTTGAACATGGTTATGGAAAATTATCATAAATTTCAAAAAAGTTTGCTGTGACACAAACCCTTTCAGTTAAATTTTAATAGTTTCATAAAAGTCACATTACATAGAAAACTAAGCCGGAACACCTAATCAAAACTAAAACAATCCCTTAGTAAATATCATCTTACGACACACGAGGGAAATTATGAAATGATTTATTCTTAGCCGAGACCGCACTGAGAGTTACGGCGTAGAGTGCTATTGTAGCACAGTTCACGTAGTACACTCCAAGTCGTAGCAATGATAGTTACGAGGCTACTACACCGTAGCAACCGCGTAGAGGGTCTACGAGTGTGCTACGAAAGATCTACAGTGTTTGTCTGACGGTTGTTTACATTTTGTCGATATGAAGCGATGTTGAAAATGTTGGAATGTGAGAGATATATATGTTATCTAGATGTTTTGATATGATGGTTGGTTTAAGACTACTTGGTTTTTGAAGTAAGTACATTTTGTTGTAACAATTTACGGTGGCAGTCTAATTGAAGTGGACAGCACATTTAACAGCACAGAGCGTTACCAGCACATTTTTAGGGTTCCCTCAGCTAAGCGATAGGATTCCTTCTACCTACGTAATAACAAGCCACCCGCGCCGTATGTCTACTTTTTATCTTCATCATTCATCTTCATCATCATCATTCTCATGCCTGTCTTAATTGATTTAGGTTCGGCGCAGCATTGTACTACTCATCATCTCAGTATCTTTTTTCTTTTTGATCTTCTTTTTGTCGATCACTCTTTATGAAAAAGAGATATCATAATCAAATTATCTCTAACCGCTAAAGTCTTATAAACCGCAACACCTAACATTAGAATTCCGTAAGAGTGGGATATTTTTTGCGCTATGGACACGATTTAGTATCGTTTTTATTTGTTTACAAGAAATATATACGGGTTCTGCCGCATTAAATATCCACGTTTCCTTTTATTTCTTACTTTTCCCTTTTTTTCTAAGGTTTTTCGGTTACCTTAATATTTTTAGGGTGTTTGGTTGTAACAGAAAGTGCTTGAATCATACGTTTTTATTATTTAGTTGCGAAGTAACGTGTGCACGTGGAATGTATTGTTTTTTTATAGGTCCGTCCTTGTGAGAATGTGTTTTTGATAACTTCAAATAAACCGGTCGATTGCAGGTATATGGATATTTAAAATATGTTGATCATCATGTGCCTTTTCCCAACTATGTTGTGGTCGGCTGTCTGTCTAATCGGCAAGCCATCTTTGATCCTTACTTTAAGCTTTCGAACTTTTAAAAGGTATATGTTTTAACTAACTAATAACGCATAATCTTTGGCTTCTATATTTATGGGTTAATTATGCATCCAAAAATGGTTAAATAAAAAAAAACATCGCCTAACTGGATTCATATTAACATAACATAAAATCACGCCTTTAATCCCCGAAGGGTTCCGTAGAGGTATAGATAACTCATAGTAAACCCACAATTCACCAGTTATGGTTAAGTCCCATGTAAAAGGAGCCTATTGCCATCAAACGGGCACAAATCCAGAATTCGTGGCTAGTACTGAAAAAAAAATCCTGATATTGAGAAAAACCCAAAACAATTTGCCCGATCTGGGAATCGAACCCAGGACCTCATGCTCAGCAGTCCTAATTGCCACCACTAGACCAACGAGGCAGTCACATAACAGGATTCATGTCAATAAATTCACTTCCAATTGCCATTTTAAAACCGTATTTCCATCAAACTTTTGATCAAAGCTGATAAATAAAACCCCACGTGTGCAATAGCGAAGTTTTCAACAATTTTATCTGGTTTATAAATTCAAGATGGCGCCTTTAAGGAAACCAATTTATCTCAACAAGTTAGAGAGAACGTTCGTTTTCAACGATTTTGTTTGTGTTTTATTATTTTTCTGTTGAGTTCGCTTTTTGTATTCGTGTATTGAACGGATTGGATTCATTCGTTAGCTATGGTAATGCTCCTTTGATACTGCATTTTTAAAATCCTTTCGACTACAAATCGAAAGAGATTACGCGTGCATTGGCGTTGTTGCCGTGAGTTATACTATTTTATTTACATATATTTTGGATTCATGTGCGTATTATATAATTATCATTGCTTCGGTGTAGCCACTCTGTCGCCCCGCGCGCGACTTTTTTACACCCAACCAACCGAGCGTGCAAAAAATTGCGAAATATTCGCATGTAATTTGACACTTTAGATAAAAACACTTGACAATCGCAAACTACGAGAGTTATAGCTAAATAAAATTTACAGTGAATAGCTGAATAGTTATGGAATCTATATATTAAAAAAAGAAAACTAATATTATTTAGAAACTCAAAAAAAATGTAGAACTTGAAAAACATTTATGAAAACGGATATTTCGCTATTAAAATATTAATTTGATTTTTTCTAAATATTAAATTTCAATTAAAATAATTTTAAAATAAACTAGATTATATTTCGTTTCCAATAAGACCATAATCTTATTAGTTTATTTACGATAGTCTAATTAGAATTAAATTAGAATTTGGATACTCACTGTTTATTTCGACGCGGCCTGCGCCAACGACTGTTTTTGAACACGGTTATTTACGTACCTATAACTTTACAAAGCCACTTGTTTTTGTATATACAATTTAATAATATGCTCACAATACTAATTATGCACTGTTTTTCCGTTAACACACACGTTTTAATCACAAAAACACTTATTTCTTGTATAAACACAATCACTATAGGTATTTAAACCTACCACTTTTTCGGAGGCGAAATACTCAACTTTGAGATTCGAAAACTAGATTTCCTTTATGATAATATAGTAGCACAGATTTTTACGATTAATTTGATATATAACACTATCCGAAAACAACAATATACATAACAGAACAATTGAAATACGACGCCACACGTCAGAAATGGCGGAGTTTGTTTACACTAAAGTTTTTACTTTTATTTTGACATTTGTCGATGGAATAGTGTTGCTATTGTTGGTTCGAACGTTGAGGAATATAGGAATAAGCTCTATAAATTGCAGTTTAGTAGATTTTTTATTGCATTTGTTGGACGAAGGCGCTACTGGCCGCTTTAGCGGCCACGGACATTTCGCAAAACAGCTACTGGCTGCTAAAGCAGCCATGGGCGTTTGAGTGGGTAGGAAAACATTTTCAGAAAAACAGCATGCCTGAGAAATATTTCTTTTATGTTCAGCCAAGTCAGAGGGCGGCATAAAAACTCTGACACCAGGTTGGGCTCTCGGTCTGGGTCTCAGCATATCTTGCTCTTCCTTACTTCTCTATTAGTCGTCATCTCATTAGGCACCCTCTATTTCACGATGTTTCCTTTCACACAGTTCATCCATCGCTACTTTGAACTTCTCTCACTTTTATTTATAGGCATTGGCTGTAAATCAGTGTGGCTCTGGCATTATTTAGCGTATTCTGTAATATATTTTTACTTTTTTTTTCCAACCGACTGGAAAGTGAAATGACTTGCTTGACATTAGTATCATCATCATCATCCACAGCCCGACTTCACCCACCTACCACCTACTTCTGGGTGTAGGCCTCTCTTTGCTTGTGCCAAGCTCCACGCTCTTGTGCCAACCTCATCCAGGATATTCCCGCAATTGCAACAATATCGTCTGCCCATCTCGCCGCCGGACGACCAACACTTCTGTTTAGTATGTATACACACAGTATACATTAGTATCAGTCATGCTGATACTGATACTGATACTAATGTCATAGGTGTTATATATAGGGATCTGTCCACGAAGTAGACACAATAGTTAAACAATGGCGTCTCGACCAAATCGGTCATTAGACAGATCATGATTTATGTTATGTTATACCTATAACACTTTAATATAGAAAGCAGAAAAGACATCTTGGGATAAACTCCTTCAAAATCCTATTCACTAATTTTACTACGAGTATCAACAAACCCAGAGGTAAACAAGATACATTCATTGCACTAAGATCTGCCCAATAATCTGAAGCTCGCCAAGTTTTCAGCGACGTAAATCAAAGTTCAACAATAAGATAGAAAGTCTTCCTTTGGGACAAAGCCTCCTAGACCGGGATCCTGAACAAAACCTTATGTTTTGGTGTAAGTTATCAGAGTAAGAGGGTCGTCTGTCATTAATTTTGAGGGTTTCATTCATTGTGGTAATTAAAGTGCAGAGTAACAAATGTTTTCCTTAAAGTTATCAGTAAAGCATTTTAACAGTTTTAGTAACAATAGTGACACTAAGGTTAAGTTGCGCTAGCTTACCAAGGCTGCCAAGCTTATTACTAGTTACTATACTAGATAGTTGGTATACTAGATTACTATATATCTGAATATAAAGGACGAAAAGCTTGGGAGCCAGTTTAATCTTTGCTCCTGTTTGAGATCATGGCGTTGCCTCAAATCTTGTAAATTAACGCTCCAGGAATTACTGCGTGAGTTTGCGTAATGATTTAATTTGTAGAAGAATACGTTATAATTATAAAGTTTTCAAATAATCTAGAGGTTAAAGAACTCAAATTCGCCAGTCGTTCATAACTTACACCACCACCGAAACTATTTTAAGTTTTGCGCTTACCATATTTACGAAAACTCCTTACCGTCATACAAATAAGGTCTCATTTAACTGCTTCAACTAACTTTGTGCCCTAAAATATTCTCCTGACAGACTAGGTGTAAGTGTGAACAGATGGAATGACTTTAAGAAGGAAATATCTTTGTTGAAATAAAAGTGACAGCCTAATATATTTCCTTGTAGGAATTTCAAGAGATTTAAAATATTTTAGCGGAGCCTACATTCTCGTGTCTGAAGCTAAGTGTTAGTCAGGAATATGTGAAGTGTTTGACTTGGGATTTTATTTAGAACTAGCTATGAACGCGGCTTCGCACACAAGATTGTGTTGGTAGCTACTATTGGCAGTTTAGGTTATAAAAAACGCAACTTGGGAACGTACAAAGTAATTTAGGTTTTTATTCGATTTGGCAGACATGGAGTTCTGGAATTATTCCGCGAGAAAGCGCTACCCAGGCCATGATCTGTCTGTGTACCGAATTGCATGGAAATCTTGTCAGGCATTCATCATGTGCCATGTTTCTTCCCGACTATGTGAAGGCGCTTCCAACCTTACCGTTCGTCCTTACCGTAACATGGAAACTGTCTATCTAACCTCCACAATCCAGCCATTAAGCCATGAAAAAGAGACAGACAGACACAGATACGTTTTTTATTTATAATATTGATTTAAAATGTGGAAAATACGTGATTTTGATGTGTGTTCTAGAAACTGTTTTCGAAATAGAAGGATGTAGCTTTCGGCCACACGCTCTAAAAATTAAAAATTTATATTTTATCTTTAATTAGTATGAAAAACATAAAGTGAAGTATTGCAACTATTATTTTGTTCCCTTTGATTCAAAATAAAAATATTTCCACAAAAATACATGTTTCAAAATGTAATCCCAATTTTTCAGCTCAAATACTTGTCTACACCGGCAACGAAAAACCGATAAAATATTGCTAATTATTACAACTTCTGTGGAAACGTTACCCAAATAAATTGGAAAACGAATTGTTTTTATCGTAAAACGTAAATCCAAGAGATATACGATCCAATGTCTGCAGTCAATGGGTAATTACAGGCGAAACTCATTCGATTTTTATGGGTGACCACTTTTTTTGGCACCCCAGTTTATTGTTGAAGTTATTGCGGAGGTTTTAATACGTGATATCGGGTGATGGGTGTGCCGGCTGGATTTACAAGTCAGTACAAGAAAACTAGTTAGTATGTGTGTACTGTTTTTTTATTATTTGGTTCACGAGGTACAACGATTTGCCATCACAATATTGGTGAGATAATATTTAAAATGATGATGAATTCATTTTCTTTATTATTTGATGTAAAGAAAGGAAAAGAAAGAAAGAAAAAAAAGAATATTTGACGTCAGTTCATTTAGCACACAGAATGAAAAAAGATACAAAATAAAGAGTTTTTCTATATCGACCAAAAGAGTGCTTTAATCACGATGCTTGGCAAATTGAATGATGATTGCAGTAAGTTGATTACTATGATAGATCCAGTAGGATTTAGGGTAATCATTATTGTCCGAAATTTTATGATCAAATGTTTTTTTTTCCAGACCGTGGCAAACAACAACTTTTTATTCCTTTATTTATTTCTTTACAAATCAAATATACAGGGTGTTAAAGTAGTCGCGTGCCATAGCTTAGGGGTGAGTTCAGTATCGATAAAGGAACCCAAAAAGGTCCACTGCGACCACATCTCGGTGCATACCCACTTCGGCTTTAAAAAAATATTCTCTGGGACTGCACACCTCGCGGTTGTGGAGGGTTTTCGCGTTTAAAAAGCCTCGACCTCCACACTTCCGCGGGATGTACAGTCTTGTATTTTTACTTATAATTATAAATATTTTTTGTCATATTCATGCTTTTGAGTAGAGACGCAGACGCAGGCTCTCTTGCAGACTGGGAAAACTTGAGATCTTGATCTCTTGATCTTGAGATGATAAGAGCAAGGCACCGAACGCACCTTGCTCTAATTAATAAAAAATCGATGACGTAGGGACTCCCGAAGTCCCTACGTCATCGATCTTTGAATAATGCAATGCTCAACGATGCCTCTTTCCTTTACAAAAAAATAAAGTGACGGCGAGAATATAAAAAAGAGAGGCCTAAAAGTACTTTCAAACAAAATTGATCCATTACTGTTGAAGTGCGAAACGGGAACGCGTGTGAGCAAAATGAGGGGTTAATGGTCGGATCACATCTTAATGCAAAAGCACCAATTAACGTTTTCGCTGTACAAAAATTTGACGAACCAAAACCTACTTTATTTTTAAAGTCACAGAGTCTCAAGTAAAAATATAATTTTCAGCGCGAGCTCAGTGTTACGTGCAGTTTGATTTAGTCAGTTGAATTTGTGCTTTTTCAAGTAGAAGATAAAGTTGATTCTTCAGTGGTGTTTGTCGGTAGCGGATAAACATTATGAAAGTGGGGGTAAGGGGCTGCAATACGAAATGCTAAGCTCGTGTTGGTTTGAATTACAGAAGGGACGTATCCAGTGTTGTGTTTGTTTCATATTTCCCGTACTCACTGTTTGGTTATACGCCATATTTGATTTGTGACGTCATAAAGCGACTTCGCCTTTGACAGTGATGTACTTTTAAAAGGCGAACGTGATGTCTAAAGCGCCATTTTGTTTTATGTGTCTTTTTGTTTGTGTGTTCGGTTTCACATGTAATTCTTGCATTAAAGGTTTTACTGTTGTTTTATCTAGGACGCGTTGTAAGAATGAATGCATTCTGGAAAAATTGTTGTCGCATTAACATTTTATTTTATTTTAGAAGATGTGGATTTTTTCAGAAAAAGTAAAGCACATAACTCTCTCGTGATTGAACAATCACACGAATCGTAGATTTTGTTGTTTTATTACATGCTGTTGATGTTCAGCTTTTGAATCAATTGTAGCCTAATTTATCAAGGCGACACCCAACATCTTCCCATTTAGAAAACTGACTAACTGGATTATTCAATAGATTGTGTTAAGTGTTTATAATACAGTGATCAACATACTCGGGCCTATACCTAGTAAGATGTACTAGGCCCGAGTAAAGAAATAATACAAGGATTCGAAAATAAGAGCGATAGTATGTATCGTTTATTTCCACCTGATTCCAAGTCCAGTTTCCTCCATCAAAGTCCTAGCTCGCATTTTTGTGCTAGAGGATGACTCCTCTTGCCAAACACTTCAAGCAGTCTAGCTCAATTTTATTTTAAAGGAACACAACACAATATTGTTAAACCATAAATACAAACAGTACTAAATATTTGGCAGCTAGCAATAAGATCGGTATCAGGCTGTCAGAGAACCCTAGCTGGCACTTTAAGTGCCGACGTGACTACCATCCGATGCAATACGAATATACCTAGCTAGCTAGCTACGTAAAATAGTGTGCGAGACCTAGCTGTCGATATCGATGAAAAGGGTGGGGGTTGCATCCTTCACTACTGGTATTAGAATTTTAATAGTCTTTTGAGGTATTTTTAGGAAGGTTTTAGTAGTTAAATATTAAACACAAGTTTTTCGAGGTAACTTGTTTATGAAAACCTTAAATACTGGAGTTGATTTACAGGTTGGACAAAGTGGTATTCAGTTTGAGTCAGTCTGTGCCTGGAGTCAGATTATGTGTCAAATGGATTGAGAAGACTTCTGAATGTTTGAATGAGAAGGTGTTTAGTCTAAACGGACCAAAATGAATTGAATGCGGTCCATTCAGACGTAGACAAAAAATGAGTATGAACTGTATGTTTGTCCAATTAACAGGTTTTTCACTGAGCCGCAAAGCATTGTAGTAAGGTAACGTAATGCGATTTTGATAAGCTGTCCAATCGCTGAGTTTATATTAGAATGGCTTACATCATCTTTTAATGGAAAGAATTTCACTAAACATTTTAGCAATGTTTTCAGCTAATTATTAATATCAACATCATATAAATGTCACGTAAGTTCACATCTAATCAAATTAAAACACCCAACTATTTTATTCAGACCTTCAAATCCATGCCTCAAAAGCACATCAACTCCATCATTAAACATTCATCATATACCAGAACCCAGAACGCTCGATTTCCTGTGAACTAAATAATTAAAATAGTAGAGACAAGTCAAAGAGAAACCTCTTTGGTAAAAATCATAAATATAAAACTGAGCTCGAACGGCCCCGGAGCGAATTAAACTTGTAATTACAGTGATTGCTTTGCGGCACATTCGATGTGTTAAAACGAAGTGTTTTAGGGTAGATGTGGTAACGGATTATTTTGAAAGTGGATATTAATTTAGTGAGACGTGTTGCAGTTTGGAGGTCAGATAGACAGTCGCTCCATGTCAAATACTGGTATTCAGCTGCATACGGTTAGACTGGAAGCCAATTCCAACATAGTTGGGAAAAGGCTAAGTAGGTGTTGATGATGATATGTTGCAGTTTTATAGATATCTAGCTGACTCGATAGACGTCTTGTCGATGTCGACTTTTTGTCCCAATATTTTTTAGATACCGAAACTAAGAACGACTCAGATCTTATGTCGTTATATTATGGTTGAAGTTCCACGGGCCCAAACAAGGCGCCATGCTTCCACATTTACTGTCCAAGCCACCAGTCTGGAATTCACTGCCAGCCTCTCCGTTTCCTGATTATTATAATCTTGAACTATTCAAAGTTCGAGTGAATCGGTTTCTCCCAGGCAAGCGTGCTCCATCCTAGGCCGCATCATCGTGTCAGATCAGGCGACTTGCGGCCAAACGCAAGCCTATTTAGTGTTTAAAAAAAATAACATACTAATCTGCTCCTGGATCTTCGGAGTAGAATTACGAACCAATGTACCTTTCGCATACACTTACGTAAAGGCATCTAATGAACACTGTTATGTTGTAACTATAAGCGGGACTTGAGGCATGAGGTCCTCCGGGGCTGCGTGACTATTCCGGTGCTGTGGGACTATTCGAAAGAGATACCGTGGCCCCTGAACACAAAGGGCGATTAAGGAACATGGGTGGGTTTTAGTCAGTAAAAGTCTGATACTCCCGTCTGCTCCGCCCAGAGCGGGACGAGTTATTTGATGATTTACCATCCGAAAAAAAAAAAAAGCCATGAGGTCCTTATTTCGATTCCCAGGTCGGGCAAAGTGTCATTTGGGTTTTCTATCAAGAATTTAGCAGTAGCAACAATGGAGTTTGGATTTTTGCCCGGTCGATGGCAGATTTGGTCTTTAATACAAAATGTGGGTGTACTGCAATAGGTCACTTCTACCAAACCATTTGGAGGAAACTGGCGTGATGATATTACTATACTAAATTAATATAGTCAGATTTTGTAAACTCCTCTTAAAACTCTACTTCAGTTTCGCAACAACAGTATAAATCCACTTAAGTACTCAAACTACAATCATAACTTCTAGAAACGGTCCAAAATCATCCACCCAGCTTGCAATTATCAAATTCTGACGTGAATTGAATCATACGATTTCACATTATCTGTTGTATCAGCGTAATTTGCTTACCGTACCTGATTAGTAGGATTTAGCTTCGTCAAATACCCGTTTCCGAATTTGGATCCCCGGAAATTTCCTGTGTTCTGCGTTTGCTAGTTTCATTTGTGGTGGAATATGTGCTAGTTCTAGGTTAAGTTACGGGCGTACTCGTGTGTGGGTAGTGGAACTTACCTATAATGTTTGTCGTGTACCTGGTTCTTTTCTAGATATTTTGTCAGTTTTTTTTAAGAGACAATGTTTCCAGTGTTATTAGGAGCTTTTTTCATAAACCTGAATACACAATTTTCTGTTCAGATTTATACTTACAAACTAAATATAGCATAATAGTAAACTTGCCTCGTCGGGCAAATTGTTGTTAGGTTTTTCCATCACGAATTTCTCAGTAGCAGTGACAGAGTCTGGATTTGTGCCCGATTGATGACAAATAGGCTCGCCCCTTAATACATGGAACGTATTTTTTGATACAGCTATGCGCGACCCTTCGGGGACTACAGGCGTGGCGCTATGTTATACAAGTAAAACTTAATACGCCGTAAGTTGCTTAATCTAATCTTAATAAGATTGGCAATCAATAAGAGCTGCCAACAGTCAGCTATATTGAATCTTTTAAAAACAGAATGATTCTCCAAAATAGCATATAATTCTAGTCAAACGAGAACCTATCGCTAATTACCGTAAAAAAAGTAACATTACCTTCTCCACTTCTTCACACTTCTCGGTCTCAGCAAGCAGCCTGAGGCGTTGCTCCCCGAAGAAGTATAAAACGGGCGTGTCAAAGATAAATTGGGTTTCGGGATTTACAGAGCTTGACCGTGACGTAATTTAGATTAGCTTGCCGAGTTAAATAGCAACTTGAAATATCGACTCGAAGCAACTCCGCATTGGACAAACAACTTGGCTTTGCAACGTTTCCTTCAGAACTTGGTGCATTCTAGGTTTTAAAGAGAATTTGTTTTGTTAAGAGCCGAATGGATCGTTTGCTGTTTATCTTGAACCGGTTTGCTGAGTAAATAGAATTTCGTTGTCACTGTAGTTCGTTTAAAAGTTTCCGATTTATAGGTTGATAGCCGTGGATACGGTGAGGGTAGATTTTCCGTTGTTTATCTTTGGAGAAAGAAGCCCTGATGTAGATCTGATCGCAGGAGTTATATCAATATTTATGAACAAGTCCCGACACGGTTTTATTGTTCTTATTTAAATCCCTCAAAGGTTCGCTACCTTTGAGGGATTTAAGGCGTGGTGTTTTACAAATGTCTTTGATTTAAGTATCTATGTAGTATATCAACTATCTGGTGTCCACGACACAAGCCTCGTTGCTTAGTGTGGCACTAGATGGCGCTTTGTGTTAATGTCCAGCGATATTTATTTATTTATTGATAAAATTCTTTACGCCGTAAAAAAACATAAGTTAACCGACAGCTCATGTGACATTTCAAACTCATTTTATTAATCAATCATGATCTGTCGAATGACCAATTTAGTCGATACGCCATTGTTTAACTATGTGTCTGCTTCGTGGACAGATCATGGGATAATCAGTGGCGGCCTGGTCCCACCTACTCATGCTGGGTATACTGAATGGCCTCCTCACTTTCATGCAACCCTAGTATATGCGAGTGTCGGGTGCAAACGTACTGATTCGACTAGCTTATTTTCATTAGCCATTCAAAAACTGGATTTTAACTACTTCCCCAAAACACATACTACCACAAAAGGCGTACAAACCGCAAAAATCAAAACGCCAGCTTTTAGTAACATAAATAAAACATCACACAAAGCCTAAAAGGAATCACATCAACCCATTGACATACACAACAATACCGAAGTATCCCATACAACAGCAATTATAAGCGATCTATCAAAAAGTATCGTTTGTAAGGGCTCTCTAGAACGAATCACTGTTCACTCATGCTCTCAAAAAGGTCGAGGACTTGTGGACATTTTGGGTCTTTCCCTTTGTTAGTAGTATGTACGTTAAAATTTCTTTCCGATTCCACTCTAATGAAGGGTGAGAAGTAACTATGGAGGTTTTTTGTTTGGAAACTGTTTGAGAATGTGTGTTTTAATAATAATGGTTTTTAAATTAGTGACACGACGTATAGGTAAGTTCCCGCCGCCGGTAGCTTGGACCTTCTTTCCGATAACGGGGGTACAATCTAAAAATGACTTAGAAAGGCACACGCAAAGTTTATAATATTACAACTTTACAAATTAAAAAATATACTGATGTGATAATGTCAAAATTCCATAATCATATAAATTTAGTACTAGTGTCAAGAAAAGATAAAATTATTCAATCAAACAGAGAAAAAATCAGTTTCGGCTAAAAATTCAGAGATACTATAACATGCTTTTTGCGTTATAACAAATAGCACAAGTTCCTTTCGGCTTCGTTAAGGGTATTTTTGCACGGTCATTACATGAATTTAAATTCTTAATGATATCAGAAAATGCTTGAACCGTAGGTATTTACCTTTTTGCGTTTCTTACGCAGAAAAGTACGTGTTTATTCTCTTGCATTTGAGTCAAACGACATAGATGAGTATGTCTTTGACGGAGATGAATGTTACATATTATGCTACTGTTTTTTATTTTGCTATTTTAATAGGACATGTATAAATAAGAGCACATTATATACTGTTTATGAATCACGACGAAACAGCGGTGTAATATTATTATGTATGTTCAATAAATAAAAAAATGCATTGCCATTCAACGTGGCAATGCTGCCATCAATCGTCTGGGCACTAGAGAATGTATTTTAACGCCTAATATTTTAATTGTTATTTTGTTTTCGTAAACAAGTATAATTAATAAGTAAGTCAATTAAGGACCCAGACTACGTCTAACGCAGTAATTTGTCATGTAATTAATTTCAAATTCATAAAGTCCCAAAACTTTGACCTATTCAGAAAACAATAAAACTAAAACTCTAACTACAAACATAAAAACTAATACTTATGACATACGACCTAAAAGGTTCGTACCCAAAACCCAAATTTAATAACTATACCACAGGAACCCATAAAAGCTAACTGCCCAAATGTAACTCATCAAAATATATTCACGACACTATTTTCTTAGGCGCTTTACACACAGTATATTATCACCATATGTTGCGAACCCCTTTCCATCCAGCGTTCGAGCCTCCTCTGACCTCTGCACTCGTCATCACTTATACGTAATATTCTGGTCACAAATATCTAAAAAACAACCCCTAAAAATGTACTCTGTAAACTTTCAGCTAAGGTCCGTTTTCGAATAAAGATTAGATCGGTGCTAAATCGACAAGTCATAGTGGACATCCGCAATGGAAAACAAACTTTCGACATACGAAATAAGAATCAATTTATTTTGGAGTTGTCATATCAGCGTGTAACTCACATAATTTTAATTTGGCGCTTTCTATTTTCAGTTTTATGACGAGAAGTTTAAGGTTGGGTTTTGGTTGTAGTTGAACATGGGCTGAAAGAAAATCTAAATTTAGATGTAGGTCATTGCATAGAGGGCTCACTAATTGTTGGGCGTGCGTTAAGAAGCACTCTCAAGGCTTTTAAGTAAAGACGTAACGTTGTAAATATTGTAGTTAGTTGTGTGTTTAATGTAAACTTTGGAAGAGAAAAGTTTAGGGTGTTTAGTTGCAGCAGTATTCTTGTTTGAGTAATGTTTTGTGATGTTGTGGGCAAATTAAACATGAGGAAATGTTTCCGTATTGTTTTTGATTAAGTTTTGTATTGTTCGTATTGAAAGCAAGTATTCGAACGTTTGAATATTTAGGGTTTTCTTACATGTAGGAAAATAATCCTAAAATAAAGGTGGTTTTTACCGTAACAGTCTTGTAGTGTTGTTAGTGTTGTGTTGTAGTTACATGTGTCACCGGATCGTGTTGTTTACTAACACTTTGTTTTAATGACTATGTTACTAACCCTATATTCCCTATATTATTTATAGGACTATGTTATGACCCTTCGGTCGAAATAAAGAATTTTGATGTTAAGACGACTACAGGAGCTAAATTAGCAACTCTATTTGTAGTGGTTCAAACTTCGTTTGAAGTGCTGTTAGAATAAAGTTCTAATCAGCTTGCACTACACAATAGTTGTTACGTCAGTCACTACGGGCCGAATAGTGCGAAATGAGGGTTTTCTTGAGATTTACATAAAATCTATTGATTAGACTAAAAAAGTAAAACACTATCATGCTAATAAGTTGCTTGTAGAATTATTTGCCAAAAAATCACAATGATCGCATGTATTTTAGTATGGTTTTTACTCGTTGAAAGAAATTTTTAGACATAAGTTTGTGATTTTTTTTTCTATGGAGTCAAATTAGTTGTATTATGTTTTCGAAACACTACCATACTAGCATGTATCCTGAAGAATATCATATATTTTTCTGGTTATGTTTATTGCAGTGAATCATGCTTTTTTGCATTATAAAACTTGCGATACGCTCCTGTAGTTCTTGATCTGTCCACGAAGTAGAAACAATAGTTAAACAATGGTGTCTCGAACAAATCGGTCCTTTGACAAATCATGTAGTCGCCTTAATTAAACGTAAACGTAATTTAATCGAAAAAATGCGTAGAGTTTTAACAGTCAACTATAAATTGCAACCAAATAGTTTTATTAATTAACTTTACAACAGACAAAGAAACTCATAAAAATCCATTATACCTTAAAAAACCGAATGTCCTTCAACAAATCGCCTATTCCATACGCCTATTTCCAAATTACAAAAGAGGCCGAAATAAACTGGAAGAGTCTATGCAAATAAAACGCAATTCCGCCTCAGTTACGAAATAAAAAAGTTTTCAACCAAAATTGAATTAACTGTGAGAACAATTGAAAATGGCCGCCAGTACGAATTAAACGAACGTGGAAATTAAACTTTAAGTTTTAATCGTTCCTGTGTTACTTTCCATTTTTAATTCTGAAGTGGATTATTGGATTAAAAGTTTGGCATGTTCGAGACGTGCGCTGAATGGGAATTGCCCATTGGGTATATGTAATTGCTGGATGATGTCATGGTTTTTAATTTCGGTATGGACCAAATTGGATGGTTCGTGGATCTTAATTTATATTTTAATTAGGATGTTTGCACACTAGTTAAAAGTGTCGATAGATTTGAGTCCTTAGAAGAATGGTGCCTTAATATAATTTCTATTTTCTGTTGTGAAAATAAAAAAAAATACTTTTTTTTCGTTTGATATAATTTTCTTTTTAATTTAAACATTGGATATTTTAATCAAGAATTAAAAGGGTATCTACCTAGTTTTTTTAAGCAAATAAGATGTTTTAAATCTATGACACGCTATTAACTACTATGTAGCAAGATTTTCCTATTTCTTTTTGTAGTAGTAGTATAATTGAACATATTGTTAACAACAAAAATGTATAAATAAAAATTAAATAATTAATGGATATAAATAAAAATATTTTGCCTTGGTACACGAGGTTGTTGACATTTGGACTGAGAGCGCGAATATGATTGTGCCGGTAGTCGTTATGGCCAATGGCCTGATGGCTAAAAGCATCGACGAACATCTTTCGAGGCTCTCGTTTAGAAGTTGGATCAAGGGCCTGATTCAAAAAGCAGTCTCGATAAGTCGATCGCATTGTGAGGTTTCTTTCTCTGGAGCTCCAACCACCGGTAGCTTAAACCCAGATCCCAACACGGCGGAACACTCTTTTTTTAATATTTTTTTTTTTGTTAAAAAAAGTAATAAATAATAAAAGTTTATTTCGGAACAATAACACAAGACTAGGTAAACAGGTTAAACGATGGTAGCTGCAAAAGTATAAACTGTAGCGCGGCTACCAACGCCCTTCTCCAGATTAGAATGGAATGATGTTCCATACAAAAAGTGATTTAAGTTAATTTAGGTTTACATAATTAATTATAAAAACAAAACAAAAATTTAGATTGGAAAAAAGTAAAGAAAAGGTGTGTAGGTAAATGATTCATGAGGTGTGCGAGGGGTGTGTGAGGTTTTGTTGGGGTGTCTGAGAGAGTGATGAGTGTTTTACACTTCCACGAGTTTCTCTGTGTCATCGTATTTTTTTGATTTCAGCCAGGATACAAGTTTCATTTTGCATTAATTTGATCTTGGTTAGAGGGTAGATGTTTAAGGTGGTAAGTAAGAAATATGTGAAATCATGATCTGTCAAATGACCAATTTGGTCGAGACGCCATTGTTTAAATATTGTGTCTACTTCGTCGCCAGATCATGGGTTAATCAATAAATGAACCGGACTAATAATAATAATAATGGACAGACATGTAAAATCTAAATTATCATGCGCAATATTTTGTTAAAGCATTGCAAACTGTAGTTTGCTTTCCTGTAGCAAGACTATAATGTAATTGGCAATTCACTTAGCGTTGGCTAACAATTTACTCGTATTTATTGAAAATTTTACAGGAATTTATAATTTGTGAAGAGTTCTATGAAAAAAATAAAGTTACATAAAAAGTGTTACTGGAATTGAAGTAATGATTTGGTAGAAGGGCGTAGAACTGTTTGTATTTTCGTTATTTAAATTTTGTAGAAAATCTAAGTCATGTGCGTTTTTCTCTTTTTTTTGTCCATGATTGTTTTGTACTTTAACATACAAATTTAGGATGATTAGAGATATTTATGTGTAAAATAATAATATTATATAATAACGAGCTTTGAAAATAGAATAGAAGTTCAAGTTTAAATTATATAATAAAGTTCAAATGGAAGATACTCGTAGCTAAATAAAAGCAGCGCTGGGTCAATCTTCAGGTTAAGCCGCGCTTGCCTAGGTTGGTTCGTGGATGGGTGACCGCCCATTACATAGCGAGTTTCCTCCGTCATTCAGAAAGCACGCTAAGCCGTTGGTCCCGGCTGACCATTGTAGAGTTTTGGCAGTCGCTACGTAGTCAGTGGCCTGAAAATCGGACCCTTCAAAGTAGAACCAATAATGATACTTAAAGTCATTGGACATCTATCAAAAAATTCGACAACGACACCATTTTTAATAAATTTAAGGGTTTTTTATAATATCTTAACATGACATAATAACGCTACCATTAATAATACAGTGACAGTCAAGAAAAGTTTCCAAGATTTTTCCAATTTTACGTCCCGCATCGAAGCATGTTCGAAACGCAAACTGTTCACTTCGACCATTCATGAAGTTTTACGAGTAGCTCAGGGAGTTTGAAGTTTCACGTAAAGTCTCTTTTAAATTAAAAAAAAACTTGTTTGTAATCTCCTTATTGGAAGATAGAGGTTGAAGTCAAATTGACGCAATTAAGAATGAAACCAAGCTGTAACCTTTTACTAACGTCATCTGCCTAGCCTTTTCTCAACTATGTTGGGGTCGGCTTCCAGTCTAACCGGATGCAGCTGAATGACAGTTTTTTACATGGAGCGACTGCTTATCCTACCTCCACAACCCAGTTAGTCTGGGTAATACGTTACCCATTGGTAAGACTGGTTACGACTGTCAAAGGGTTACAAATGACAGAAGGGATCAACGGCGTAACGTGCTTTCCGAGGCACAGGGGAAACTTGGTATGTAATGGGCGGTCACCCAACCACAGACCACTAACTAACATGAAACAAATTTTGTGAAGGTAACAACTTTTTTTCTGCCTATAAGTAAGAAAACAAATATGGAATAGAAAGAAAGAAAGAAAGAAAGAAAGAAAAATCATTTATTAACCCGCACAGGACAAAACAAATAAAAAAATGGTGAAATTATCAACTAATAAAAATTAAACATAAAACAACTAAAAGAAATTAAAAATAAAAAGAAAACGAAATTGGTCCTATACAAGGCCAAAAGGCCCCTATCTCAGCATGGTGCTGTCACGTTAAAAAACGTTACAGCGCTGATATTCTGATAGGGCCTAAAGTGAGAGTGATGCCACGGTCAGCTACGGATAAGGTTAATAAATAAAAATAAATTGTAGACGAATAAACAATACATACATGTGGAATATTATAAATACGAAGAAAATAATAATTACAACTACACCCCACGTAACCAAACTGTTCGCCAGGAATGACCTATTTATGTATTTTTTACTAGTTTAATCATCGAAAAACCCCAGGCTGAAAATACAGGGCGCCAACTGCTGCGATTCGATGATGATGTTCTTTGGGAAGATTAGGTGAATAGTACCCCAAACAGGCGTGCGAGTATGATCAGATGTCCTAACGAGCGGGCGGTATAAACGTAACGTAAATACGTCGAATTTTTAATCAAAAGTACAATTATCCCACAGCATTTTAGTAAAATGGTTTGCAACAAACACAATCAGTATTATCATATGAATAAATTTTATACTTAAAATTATGAAATACAGGGTATAACTGTTTACACCCTGTATTTCATAATTATAAGTACAATTTTACTAAATGTCCTTCCATACAGGCTGTAAACAACCTCGTCACGAAACCGTCAACCAAGCATCCTGTACATCATACTAAGTAACTTTACGCAAAAATTATTGCTGGGAAACGATTTTTTGTTTGGGGTGAAAAATCACGTTTTACGATAAAACTCAATTCGAATGAAACTCAATACGGGGTCGTGGATGTGTTTAAAGTAAAAAAAATACTATGACAAACTTATTATTGGCGGTTGGTGCAATAGCCGTTTCATGGGATCGTACAGCAAAGTTAAGTTTGTCCTTTAAAAAGTGGTGACGACTCGCTCTTGGCCGATTTTTTCTTACTACAAAACACACAAAAATGACTAAAAGTTTCATAAGTAAAAAGTAACAATTCAGCACCAAAACTTACAGTTTCAAAATAAACACAAACAGTTTTAATTATCACTGAAAATTTCCCAAAGCAAAACCTTTGAAACAAAAATAAAGTGAAAATTGCACTCAAATTAAAATACCTTTTTATAAAAGCAATCTCCCGTAATTTATATGACTATACATTTTTTGAACCGACTTGCAAAAGATAAATTGGGTGAATTTCCAGTCGGTGACTAGACAAATACCTAGCCGAGTCTGCTACCCGTCAACGTCAGGTCTGGGGTTTCCATCCCAGGATATTAGGACCATGGATTTCCATTACTGGAGGTGATTTTCTACAGGCGCAGGGTTTGGTTTAGTTTTCTACTTAGGTTGCAAGGTGTGAGATAAGATCTGTTTTTAAAGCTTGGTATAAAAAGTGGTCGTGACCTTCGTGCGAAAATATTATAAAATAATATTACTTCCCATTTTGAAACGGATTTTTTTTTCGCACGGAATCCTAATTCTTATTCTACAATACAAGTAGCCTTAGTCACTCCTTATAATATCAGCTATCTGCCAGTAAAAGTCTCGTTAAAATCAGTCCAGCCGTTTCGAAGATTAGCCGGAACAAACAGACAGACAAAAATTGAAATAAAAAACAGATTTTGTTATAGCTGTTGTACATACAGGGTGTAAATAGACCCTTTACGAAGCCGTCAACCAAGCATACGTGGATCCTGCCATCCATTATATAGCCAGAATGACCTAGTATATCACTTATTAAAAATAAATCGCTGGACATTAACACACAGCGCCATCTAGTGCCACACTAAGCAACGAAGCTTGTGTCGTGGACCAGATAGTTGATATACTACATAGATACTTTTTGTTTGTAAATACATACTTATTATACATATAAACATCCATGACTCGGAAACAAATGTCCATGCTCATCACACAAACATTTGCTCCAATCGGGATTCAAACCCGGGAACCTAAGAACGTAAGGCAGCCTCACTACCGCTGCGCCTTTCGGGTCGTCAGATCGGTCGTATTAAAAACAAGGTATAATTATTTTAATTAGTCATCTGAGCGTCGCTCGTTATACAAAAAACCTAAGGATGCTAAGAGAGTTCTGAAATATGGATCTGGGTCTTTTGCGCGAAAGACATTTGCGCGAAAGTCACTTGCGCGAACCCACTTGCGCGAAAAGACATTTGCGCGCATGGACTTTTGCGCGATTGGACTTTTGCGCGAACGGCAAAAGTCTATTCGCGCATTTGTCTTTTCGCGCAAGTAGGTTCGCGCAAGTGTCTATCGCGCAAAATTCTTTTGCTCAAGTGTCCTGATACCCTGAAATATTAGTATAGTATCTTACCCTCTCTACTCTACGAACTTTTTAACCCGTGAAAACCCCTCACATTTGCATATACAATAGAGCCCATATTATTGCACTAATCCTGCGCCAGTTCTTGGACAAAGTTCTAACTTTTGTTCTTAACACCCAAACTTGGAGGCAACTTACCGTATAATATTCGAGAATGGCAACGGAGAAATGGGTCAAACACTGTAAAAACTGCAGTCGCATAGAATTTTGAATTTTTAATATGTGACGGTACGGTATTCTTTATGAGCTTATGTACGGTTTTTGCTTGTATAAAGAAACAAAGTTTTCAGGACATAGAATAGTAACGTGCACTCTCATGCAAAGAGGAGGATTATTAAGATGCAGAAAGAAAAGTTAAGTAAAACTTTAGGACTAAACACGTACACAAGTTAATAAATTATATTTTGGGCCTCGAATAAAGTGACAAAAGACAAGAAAGATTGCTTTAACCGCAAATAATAAGTATGTAATAGTAAAATCGTTTTTTTTATTATTAAACTACATATTTACGGTTTTCAGACTTTTTCCTTTACATGCGCTGTAAGACCTTGCTTACAATACTTAAAATGTCACTTACGGGATATCTTCCGTGATTATTTATAGTTTTTGAGCTCCCGATATTTCGACGCTGTTGCAAGCGCCATGATCGCGGGTCAACTGGAGAATGTGGGTGGATGGAAAAAAATTACACAAACCACGTATTTTGTCAACAGACAAACATTACTTTCCAAGGCTGATAAGAGAAGCAATTGAAATAAGGAAATACAAAAATTTCAATCGAGAGGATGGCTTCAAATTGTCAAGTACGTGGAATCCAGTATTGAGTATGCTCAAAAGTCAGCCAGCAACATAATAAAAACTTCACAAAACCTGGTGATACTGTGAGTGTGTCTTGTCGAGTTCCAGTGGTGCGCGTAGCAAAAGACAAAGAAAGAGGGTAGACAGATTTGTCTGCTCCTAACAATTTTTTCCATCCACCCACATTCTCCAGTTGACCCGCGATCATGGCGCTTGCAACAGCGTCGAAATATCGGGAGCTCAAAAACTATAAATAATCACGGAAGATATCCCGTAAGTGACATTTTAAGTATAGTTATGAACCGTGAAAGCTTAAAACAGTGTTTGAAGACCTTGCTTTTTGCCAAATTTCGTGATTCTAGGTCAACGGGAACTACCATATAGGTTTTCGACCCAAAACCTATAGGGTACTTCCGGTTGACCTAGAATTGTCAATTTTGGTTAAAAGCAAGGTCTTATAGCACAAGTAAAGGGAAATGTCCGAAAAATAAAAAAAAAATATAAAATAAGGTAAACTTTGGTACTTACAAGTTTTCGCAAAATCTAAATTTGCCCATATCTTTTTATCGTGTTGACTCAGGACTTTTTATACACCTAATAGGGACTATAGACCTCAGTATCTGGTATAAATTTCAACTTGCTAGGTCCACCCGTTCCTGAGAAAATTGTTAGTGACAGACGATCTTATAAGGGTTCCGTTTTTTCCTTCTGAGGTACGGAACCCTAAAATTGGTGGGAAACGGTGGGCAATTATTCTTTTTCATCCAAAGGTGTCCACTATCGTAGACCGCAGCGGCAAAACAGTGTAAAAGCAATCATTATCCGTTGCAACACAAGCCATGTCTGAGTAACTCCATAAAATCGGCAACATTCGGCGGATGGCAACACCATCTTGAAAAGCCGTCTCATATTACCTTAACGCTTTTGCATATAAAATATAATTATCTGCGACTAGCCAAGTAACAAAACCAGTAACTAATCCGACTACCTACCATACCTGATGGTAATTTTACTTTCCTGTAGAATAATTTTACCACTATGTCGATTCTATATATTGGTAAAATTTAATTATATTACAGAAGGTGGCAAGCTAGTCATTAATAAAACTTAGAATTTTCCAATTTCCTATTACTCGGTGTCCGTAGTCTCACCTCTATTCACTTAAATAGGTGCCGTCGAAAACCTGAGCGAAATTGATAACGTCGATTTTTTGCTAGCGTATCGTCCGGACCGATTTTCTCAGAAAAAACTGCATCGCTCTCTAATAAATGCGAGATTTATTCAACCGCATAAAATCTATTGGAAAATAGAATTTAATTTCAACAGAATTAGATTCAACGCAATCAGTCGGTTAGTAGAAAGATTATTTTATATCACTAAGTTTTGCATCAGGGTTTTTATCTATTTTTATTTCTTCTGTGTTTGGTTGTCCTCTGAGTGAGCTTGTTTTTTATTTGCAGACGGTATTTTATGTCGAGTGAAGTGAGTTAATAATTAAGTGGGACTTTAATTATAACTGACAATTTGAAGTTGACTTTATACGATTTTGCCAACGCCTTCGAAGTACAAAGACGTGTTGTTAAATTATTTGCTTTGGATTTTAGCTAAAGTAGCTGGCCGTATCTGCCATATGCCCGACGAGCTGTGGGCCAAAATAATCACGATGTAGAGCCCTGACACAGCCAGTAGGCGACGGTAGACCTCGAAGGAGATGGTGGGACGAGCTAAGCAAAACCAACGACCAGTGGTCCACATTGGCCCTGGATCGAAGAATATGGAAGTCATGGGGAGAGGCAAAGGCCCAGCAGTGGGATGACATAGGCTAACAGTAACAGATTTCGGTAACAAAACTCGTGCACAGCGTGACTAAATAAATGTAATAAATTTAATTAATAAAATACAAAAAGGGCTTTGTTCTGCATTAGGACTGTACAGTTAAAGGCTGGTAAAAAATATAATTTTAATTACAAGCAAGAATTGATGAAAGCAAACCCAGAAACTGTATAGATTCCTGCAGTGTCTTTTATGTTAAAGTTCTAGAAATAGTTCATCATTCAAGAGAATGACAATTTATTCGGGGTTGGCGCAGCATGTCTTCTTCTTCCCATACTTCTCTATTACTTAACAGACACCTCGGCTGTCCAAAATCAAAACCTACCAAGTGGTTTAAAGCAAATTTTACAGTAGAGAAAAAACGACTTGTCAACTTTAAGGGCATGCATTTCAAAACTGTTTATCTTAGTTTGTTAGGAGTAATTCCAAAATGTGCAGTATATGGTTGGCTATGAGAAACAGTATTAATATTTTGTCTAAACTGTTTATTGTATGTAAGAGTGCAGTTATTTATAAATGGTTTTGTGAAGTCAAAGTAGATTGTATCATAAGGGAGCAAAATTATATTTTTACGGCGAGGGCGCTTTTTTGAATCCAGAGCGAAGTGAGGGATTCTAGAGTAGAATATGATGCTGATGACACTTCCTTAATTTTTAAGATAAATAGGCGGGCCCAAAATCTAGATGACGTAAATAATGCCCTACTTCAGGTCCAAAATTTGTTCACAGCAAACAATTTGGTATTGAATGAAAAAAAAACCAAATGCATAAGATTTGCTTTACCGAATGTTAAAAGTAGTGATTGTGATATAGTACTGAATAAAGAGAAACTTGAATTCGTAGATAAAACGGTTTTCCTGGGGATTACGCTTGATTCAAGGCTACAATGGGGTTCTCATTTAACATCTCTTGCGGGGCGGCTAAGTTCAGCAGCATATGCCATTAGAAAAATCCGTCAGTATACTGATGTAGATACCGCTAGACTGGTTTATTTTAGTTACTTTCATAGTATAATGTCTTATGGCATTTTGCTATGGGGACTGGCTGCAGATATTGAGTCTATATTTATTCTGCAGAAAAGAGCCATCAGAGCCATATATAATCTTCGTAGGCGCGATTCTCTAAGGGAACTGTTTAAGGATATTGGCATCATGACAGTACATTGTCAATACATCTACGAAAACATAATGTACGTCAGAAAAAATCTGCACATTTTTGGTAAAAGGGGTGACAGACATAATTACAGTACTAGAAATAGGGACCAACTAGTTCAGCCAGGCTTCAGACTCGCTAAAGTAGACTCATCTTTCATGGGGTACTGTTTGAGATGCTATAATAAAATTCCACAAAGTATTCTTGAACTGAATGAGACGAAATTTAAAACATGTATTAAACGCACACTATGTAAGCAAGCATATTACAAGTTGAGCGATTATATCGCTGATAAAAATGCTTGGCTCAATGCTGGTCCTGCTCCACAAGGACAGGGGCGCTTAAATTGATAGCATTAAATGGTATTGTTGGAGCTGCTGAAGATTGTACAACTATCTTTGCATTGTATAGATTCAATCTCTTTAGTATTATATAATCGCATAGCCCATATTGTGTGAGTACTATGTACTAGAAAGCTATCATTCACTGGAAACCTACGTCTTTTCTTGACTTGAATGTGCCCTGGCGGTTGAGAATATGTCATGCTCACTCAAAAGTCTCGTTGATGGTGGCGCATGTGTCGGATCATTTAGTTCCCTTCAAAATGGTTGAGTTGAATGGTGCTGATCTATGCGTCATGTCCGTGAACGGACGCTGTCAGTTGTGACTGGTCATCTCTCAGTTGCCATGGCTTATTTTAATGAATTATTTTAGTTTTTGAATTGTTTTTTTTTTGTTTTGTTTTACTGTGGACACTTTTAACGTGCACATCTTGCTACATTGTTCTCACATAATATACCATCTCAACATGAATGATGTAACCAAGATTTTGTAACAATATTCTGATTTAAAAGAGTGTCCATGGAGTTTCTTGCCCGTTCTTCTCCATAGAGATCTACGCTAGGGAATGGGCAACTACAGTACTTTCACAGTTTTTATGGCTTGTGACTGGGACTGTAGCTACATTTAATTTTCATCTTTGTTTCGACAATTCAAAAGTGCCTGTAACTGGCTTACTTGAAATAAATGCTTTGATTTTGATTTTGATTTTGATTTTGAATCCCGAGCTTTTCGAGGGAATTCTTTAGTAGAATCCTGAACGTAGCGAGGGATTCAAAGTACGTCGCCCTAGCCAAAAATATATTTGCGCCCGTGTGATACACTCTACTTTTCATCACCCACTATGAGAAAATAAATGGCGCCCCATATTTTATTCACTGTCACTTGAAGAACTAATTTTTCAAAACAAAACCATGAATTCTGGGTGGTTACCCGAGGTCTCAGTGGGTCGACCCACTACCGGGTCTATGGGTAATTTTAATTACCCATGGTCCCATGGCATTAGGGATTGTTTCCTGTACTTCTGAAAATATCGATAGAAAATACAAAGGCATAGTAACAGCATATCATATCCCACCGGGACCATGGGTAACAAGTCATTGCATAAATTGACAATGAGTTTATTGGTTTTTTTAAGGATAATAATGTCTCACAAACTACCAGGACGCCAGAATCATGAAGAAGTATTTTCTACATTGCATACTAAACGCACACGGATTAAAAACGGGTACGGGTACTAAATGTACACGGATTGATTATGAGATTCCTATTAATAATATAAAATACCTCTTTTATGGTTTTGCCCTCCTGGTAGTTGGTAGATAAATAAAAAATAGAAAACCAATAAACCCGTAGTCCAATTATGCAATCACTCCCGTGGTCTCGTTCTTCTTCTTTGCCGTCGTACCAGCCAGTCTTTATTCAAACAATATTTGCGTTCGATTTCTTTGGCGCTGAACAATAAGATGTTCCAAATTCGATAAGTGCGCGTAAAAGATTATTGCGGCACACTTATAACTAGGATTAAAAACTCATAAGTGCCCGCTAAAAGTTTCTTATAGAAAACATCACCTTTGGGTGCACTTAAAGGCGAACCAATTCGTCCTTTTTGAATAGATGGGATGAAAAGTATGTTATCGAAGCAATTTAAAAACCTAGCAACGTACTTTATTAGGTTATTATATGTTCACAATATTGTAATAACTACTACTATATTAAGAGTTATTTTATTTTTTGTATTAAGAGTTATTTTACTACATAGTAAGAGTTATTTGAAATAAAACAAACCATCAAAATAATAATGTTTATTTTGTAAAATAAAAACAATTATCCACAAGTAATTGTCCAGCCGTCACTAGGTCCAGAGAACTATTATCTCTTGGTAGTAGTTTCCAAAATGAGGGATTTTCTTTTTAAACTCTTCCCTAGTCGCTGGATAGATGGCGCTGAACTTGGTAAGTTACTGCGAGGAACGGAACGTCACACCATTTTACTTGGATGTAATAGTTATATTCGGAAGCTTAAGCAAACGAAAGTGTCAGTCAACGAGCATATGTAACGTAACGCAATGTTTTTGTTTGCCAAGAGTATTGGCTTTGGCACCTAGTAACGTAGACAGTTCAACGCCATCTACAGAGTTCTTGGAAACTATGCTTTTTTTCACACAGTCCATTCAGTTCTGGAACTGATTCGTATATTGAAATCACACTGATAGAGAAGAAAACTAACGGAGTGTGCGTTTCATATTACGTAAGATTTTGTTGGTACGAGTTCAACGTACCACGTAAGTGCTAGGTGAAAATTTTACTTTCATTTTGCGAACACGTCCCTTCGTACGTGCCTGGCAAAAACTACTGGATCCGAATTTAATGGGATTTCCGACGTAGCACCTCACTTAAATCTTTGAAAACTGAATAGGAGAGGGATGCTTTGAAGTGCCGAGTTTTGGCTGCGATGAGATTAAAACGAGAGGAACACTGTTATTTGGTTGAATGGGTCATGAGACTCATGAGTACGGGGTATTTTCGACAAATTTGAGAGATGCTTTATTAATTACGGGATTCGGTCATGGTCCACCTGCTTAGTTCACCTAGGTGGACCACGGGCACTTTTTCTTCCTGGTGGTCCACCTTTAGAAATTTAGAACCTGCTACGACTCCATGACGCGGCCGGCCTCCTACGTCGGCCTACGGCCCGGTGCCCATGCCGCCCATAAAGGCTTAAAAAATACAACACAAAAACAACCAACCCAACCCAGGGAACGGTGGGTCTGTATCCCATTTTTCAATTGTAGTAAAATGACTGGATCAGGATGAACTAAGCAGGTGGACCATGACCGAATACCTATTAATGAATGTACTAGCTGTTGCTCGTGACGTTCGTCCGCGTGTTATTATAATGAAAAATATTATTTCCGAATTTGAATCGGATTTTGTTAACAATTCAATTTGTGGATTTAAATTTGTTTCAACGAAACCCTACTCCTTTTTCTAAAATTAAAGCAGATAAGTTACTTCTTAAAATAGGTACCTGCTATCTGCCAGTAAAGTCCTATAAACATCGGTTTCGCTGTTTCACAGATTATCCGGAACATACAGACAGACATAAAAACAAAAATTAAAAAAAAGTTTATTTATCGAAATTCCCATTGGAGCATAATAAAGTTGGTAACTTGTAGTAGTCAATGTCCAAACCCACATCCAATTGAACATCGAACCACAAACCAAACATCCGCCAGACAGACACAAAGTTTCAAATGTCAAAGCAATTGAAGTGATCGTGCAGCTCCTGCCAATAGAATGTAAAGTTATTGAAGCACGATTCCACGTTAAATGTTCATGTCAGCAGATTATGGAAGTCCTAAGTCTGAGCTTGAACGTGGCCGCCTTCGTGTCACCGGTCACATAGTTAGTGCTGAACCACAGAACAACTACTTGCAGTAGTTCATCGTTATTGTAAATCTCTACAAGGGTCTTTTGGCGCGTGGCCAAAATCGCAACTAATATCGCCGCCATCTTCTCTAGGCATTAGCTTTTACAATCAGGAATTATGTAGCGTCCCATTAGGGAAAGAATTTTTGGAATGAGATCAGTAGTTCCGAAGAATCCTTCAAATTTTACCTACCTCTTTATAATATTAGTATAGTACTTATAGATCTGATAAGATGGATATGAATGTTGATGTATGGAGAGAGAGAAGTAGGCCAAAAATAAATGTATGAATTGTGTGAGGAATGATACAAAAGAGAAAGGAGTAAATGATCCCGAAATGACTGACAGGGGAGAATGGAAGTAGAAAACGTATTGCGCCGACCTCAAGTCGAATAAAACAAGGGTAGAAGTATGATGATAGATTTGTGGGCCTACCATGACGTCTTAAAGCAGGATCGTTTTAATTTCGTGCCAGTGTGGGAAAGAGATGGCGCTAGACGTCCTCTATAGCTTCGTCTCTTACCCACACTGGAACGCGATTAAAACGATCCTGCTTTAAGACGTCATGGTAGGCCACCTGTTTAGTAACTGCATACAACCAAAGTATTTATTGATTCAGGATGTTATCCGCCATTTTAATTAGATCTCAACAGATAGCTTCTTGTTTGTTTTTGGGGTCGATGTCTAGTCGTACAGAAATGAGCTTGAATCCATAATCGGGCGTGTACTGACTTCTGATTGTACTCAAGGTTGCAATTAAAATCCAAAAGACGGCTACCTTGAACATTCTTGCTTCGTTCTTCGAACTACTCCACACGTTGACTGTGATTGTTGATAGTCATGTTTGCATTTTTATAACAACAATAAAATTAATCAATCTGTTTCACTATTTATGACCTAGTATGGGGGTCGTTGATCATTAATTTGCTTTTTTTACCCTTAAATTAAGTCTCACCCTGTTATCTGTGTACTTTTTTTTGTGTCAAATAAATTATTATTATTATTCAATTTAATTTTCGTTTGTGTCGTTTTTTTTATAGTAGTTATTTTAATTATATTTCTCACAAAATCAATTTAACAACGTTTCGTGTAACAAATTGTAACGTTAAGTCAATTTATTATGTAATACTAGCACTTCGCCCAAGACTTTATCCGCAAAAAATGTAATAACTTGTCTAATATGCATGATACAAAAATAATTTATAGTCTTTAACACCCATAAATAATGAAGCTATCTATCAGTAAAAAAATCCGGAGATTACCCTATACATCCAAAAACATATTTGTATCATAATACAAATGCTTTCTCTGTATGAGAAGAGGCCTGCCCATCAGTGGGACAGTAATAGGCTGGTATTATTATTATTATAATACTAGCTGCGCACTGCGGTTTCAACCGCGTGGTGGGAATAGAAAATACACCTAGGGGTATAAAAGATAGCCTACGACGTAATCTCAGACCTGCCAAATATACACAAAAAAAAACATAAAAATCGGAAAAATAGTATAGGTAATCCGTCTGAAAAAGTGTAATAATCCTGCACAGAGTTAGTGTTTAATTTTAAAAGAGTTTCTATCAATTTTGTCCAATTAGTGATAGAATATTAATATCCTAACTAAGTTGTTTCGAAAGCGATTCATGAACCACAATGACACATAAATTATGATGATACTGCTGTCCCGACTATTGTTGTCCTGTGGATGTATACAAAAATAGATGTAGTAAAATAGATTGATAATATTTTAAATTAGGATTTAACGTTGAGACCGGGTCAATGTCAAAGTCAAACCATGAACATTAACCAATTTACTAAACAAACGCAGATAAAAAAACGTCATTGCTCGGATGAACTGTGTAAATGCGTCCCAATGCATCGGCAAAATATAATTATGACCAGGTATCCAGGAAACAGGTTTTCTCCTTTCCGACGTTAGAATTTTTTTGATGATGGGTTCCTTATAAAAATATCTTGTCATCATTGAAGCAGACAAACTTGTGAGTGTTGTCGCTGATGGTGGTCCCGCTCTCAGCATTGCGTTTGCTTCCGTAAAATAAACTCATCCATTCTTCAGGTGCGCAGTTTTTCAGAATGAATTCTAGGTGCACAATTTTTCTTTAAAATTAGCTTGAATACTCGTGTCGTGCAAGTCGTACGGGACAGGCAATGTGGCGACACTTGTCCCCCAAAGGCCTATGTTTAGCAGTGGACGTCTTTCGGCTGAAATGATAATATTGATGATGACTCGTGTTATAATATTGTGACGGTCGATAGATGATAGATTGACGCAGTAGTAGCAGCTGTATGATTTCGATCGCAACAGTCTGGCTGTTGCAAGTGAAAGTGATGAAGACAGGTTGACCGTATTCGTACCATAGGCTATAAATTTATAGGTCAACATTGTTTCTCGAAATTGAAATGGGACGACCTTTGAGAAGCAGACTTTTGAAGAAAAACATTATTTTAGTCTACATCTCCTCCTCTAATTTATTGTAAATCTCCTGGGTAAGGTTGAAACGAGTCGCCTGAATTTGGGGGTTGGAGGGGCGTGTGGCTGAATGATATCCATCCTCTCCTCGTCAAAATATTAGCGGGTATTGTATTGTGTTTGTTGTTCCGGAGCTGATCAAGTAGATATGAAATAACCTCAATAGCTAGCTTCATCGGTCTAACGACTCGACCGTGTATTACTCTTGCGTTGCGCGTACGCCGACCGATGTTTCGACGCTTTTTGGGGGGCATTTTTCCAAAGACATGTCGAAAGATTCTTTATAACACACCACTGATATAATTGATAATTGTTAAATCCCCAGGAAATAATTTCGCATGACAGTTGTTTTAACTGTCAATGTCGCTTAACATTTATAAAGGATTTATTGGCTTGGTTGCAAGACATTTAAGTCATGCCCTTTTTTAAGTAACTTCACAATTTATATGAAAATAATAGTTCATAACAACACAATTCAGTTCAAAAACCTAGACGCGCTGCCTGCTGCACGTGCTTAAGTATGTACCAATGCTGGCATGTGTAGATCTTTGACAGTCGTTACAGGTAGTGGCCGGAAAGTTTGACTACCAGACCTACCAAGGGTATCGTGAGTATCGTATAAATGCCAGACAAGCAGTGGCTTCAAGTAAAATACTAGTATAGCTGCATCCCGTTACACTGGAAGCTGACCCTAACTTAATTGGGAAAAGGCTAGGCAGATCACCACACAAATTATATTATACACCAGACATACACTACGGCTTTTTAGTAAATCATCAAATCCCCCCATCCCGCTCTGGGCGGAGCGGAAGGGAGTGTCATACTTTTACTGACTAAAACCCATCCATGTTCCTTCTTAGCCCAGTGTTCCAGGGCCGCGGTATCTCTTTCGAATAGTCCCGCAGCCCCGGCAGGCTTCGGCCCTTGCGGGCCCCTTCCCTATTGCTGACTCTCTTTGAGGCGCGCGTGGAACTCGAACGCGCCGTCGACACGGCATGTCATAAGACGGACGGACGACGTGCTAGCCCATTACTCACCGTCCATAGGCCCGCGCCTACTGTGGCTGGGGGCCACCGCGTGGCGCCTCGACGCCCAGAGCGTCTCCCGCGGCGGCTGGGACGTGAAGTTCTCTCTCTCTCACGTCCCGCCAACTCCTTCACTAGCATGACTGCTTCGCAGAAGGAAGTGACGGTTTCCCATTTCCTCTCGCTCCGGACGACATAAATTACTCCTGACGTCAACCTATTATGTTATTTAGGTGATTATTATGCACAGACCAAAATGAATTGACAGCGGTCCGTTCAGACGTAGACAAATGGATTTCTACTCTCTACATGGACAAACCAACCTAAATAGTTAATCAAACAACAAAAGCATCGTCAATATAAGGAGAAGTGTTATCAATTCCCTTTTCCGAGTGGCATACTTACAGTGGGATGATAAATCATACTGAGATGTATGGATCACCCCTTCCTTTAGAGCTGTCCACTAATGTACAATGTGTAGCGTTGCATAAATAAACTCTAGTATGGGAAGAGGATATTTTGTTGAGACTTCATTTTACCCTAGAAAAGAAATAGAATAGACAGTTGAAAATTGTTTAATGTTGCATTGGTTTGTATGCAAATCCGTTGCGTAGTTTAGTAGAAAGGACGTAAAAGAAAGTCTAGTCTGTAATCCTCGAAGAATTAGATAGAAGTGTACCTAATAGTACACTTGTTGGGGCGTAACTCCCAACAGTGAAAATGTTATGTTGATGTTGTATAGGAATGTTATGTTGATTGAGTAGACAACCGATTGGTATAAAGGTTTAATTGCTACTAAAAATAACATGTGTTAAAGTAATAGTGTACAATTATTGTTGGATTAAACAAACTGCAACGTATCACTAAAAGTAGGCCATGTGAGTGGCATGTACAGCGTAGCTCGTACAACACTCCTATTTCACCAGTTATGTTTTTAAATGCGTTGTGGGCCAGGTGACCCAGGAACTTATGCTCAGCAGTCACGATGCGACCACTAGATCAACGAGCCAGTCAAAAAAAGATGAGTTGCTTAAAACATCACGTAGGTCCATTAAAATACAATATTAGTTGCCTGGTAGCTTCAAAATAAACACTTTTGTTTGTATCTTGGGGTTCGAGGTACGATTACCAGAACTGGAGATAGAGTGGTGAATTCAGGTGTGAACGCAACATAGTTGGGAAAACGCTAGCCAGATGATGATTTTGGTTGCGACCGGCTATGGAGCTTTATGGAGGCTTTTTATTTACGTAACTATGTTGGGGTCACACCTGAAGTGACTTTTCTATCTTCATTCTAGTTGGGGTCGGCTATCAGTTTTACCAGATGCAGCTGAATACCAGTGTTTTAGATGGAGCGACTGCCTATTTGACCTCCACAACCAAGTTAGCACCGGGAAATAATTACCCCTTGGTAAGACTGGTGGACTGGCTAACGACTGTTAAAGATCTACAAATGACAGCCCGGACCAACGGCTTAACGTGCTTTCTGTGGCACGGAGGAACTTGGTATGTAATGGGTGGTCACCCATCTCCAGACCAACCTAGGCAAGCACGGCTTAACATAACGATCGACCAGAGCGGCTGTTATTATTTAGCCACGAGCTCCTCCTTTTTATTTACATAATAATAAATAATAAAAAAAGGCAAAGGCCTCTTCTCAACAGAGAAGGCACGAGCATTGATCACCACGCTTGCTCAAGACGGGTTGGCGATTTCAGACTTATATTAATTTATAAGTCCAGGTTTCCTCACAAAGTTTTCCTTCACCGATGTCTGTGATATCCAAGATAAACTTAGAAAGTACATTATGAGTTGAAAAAGTCACATTGGTACTTGCCCGGATTTGAACCCACAACCTCATGCATGAGAGGCGAGGCCTTAACTGGGCCATCACGACATTTATTTTTACATAAAATCAGTAAATCCGAGTTAGAGCCTCCAGTTCCGAGATAAGCAGAAAATCAAACTAAAATGAGCTGTAATGCACACAAAAACTGGAAAATTACCCATTTAATCCAAATGTGGGCAGCTACAACAAGGCTTTAAGCCCTAAAGCCGCCCAGAGATTAGTCGCGGCCACTGGACTAACTAAATAATTTATACTTCATTAACGTTCCAATGGCTTGCGACTTTTGCTTAAGCACTTGTAACTTTGGTTTCGCAATTTGGTTAATACTTTCTGATATAAAAAAAGTTTTGCTATTAAAAGTTTCAAGTTTGTTAATAGTTTTACGTTTTGTTAAATTGTTTTTTAAAAGTATGATGAGGTATGGTATAACCATTAGAAATTAATCTGAAATGTCAAGCACACGATGTCGTCTTTTGATATTTGAAAAATATACTATTACAAAAGACCCAGAATGTAAATAATATCAAGTTATTTTTTTCCGAGCTTTAATGCGTCTGACAGAAATTTTCACCAGCAGAAAGTGTCTGGCAGTGTTCATTATACAATTTTAACCATATTCCACATAACAAATAAACACTCCGTGACTCGGACTTCACAAAAGTGAGTACCTTAAATTTGTGACCGTAGCGACGGCAGTAACAAGGACCCCGGCGAGCATCGAAGCAGGCGCAGCAGGGAGCGCCGCAGCGTACTGACGAGTGCGTGACGCAGTCGCAGCAAGAGTCGACCGCGAGACCGGCGCGACAGCCGACTGGGCAGCAAGCGTCGGGGCGACCAGCATGAGACGTAGCAGAGCGAAGCATAGCTCTGATCGTGACTGTGGGACTAATGAAGCGAAACGAAGCAGATTATACTAGCAACACTGTTAAGAGTTGGCAACACCATACCCCTCCCACTAACAGGAGTGCTTGGGAGACGGCTAAGACTCGAGCATTCGATCGTTGATCGCCGACCCGAGAAGTTCTAATAGTGAAAACCTCTGCCTGATTGACCGTAGTTGGTCGTTGTAAGTTTAAAATATTGTTGAGTACCGAGAAATATAATAATTTACTGTATGCGAAATTGTGATAAACTGATTTGATTGTTTGTATATAATAAAGTGATTAATAAAAGTATATAATCTTGAACCTGCCGTTTTTCTGAGTTGTCTAACAATAAAAATATACCTAACCATACCTAAACAAAAAACAAGGGTTTAATAATGCACGTTTCGGTATTTGCTCCCAAAACAGAAACCATTTTTTTATTTATGAGAATACAAAGGTCTGACGAACGCTTAGAAAAACGATACAATAATCGTCACGCTATTTACATAAACATCAAAACAAACACCTCCCACACCTCAATTCAAAGTTTTCCCTCATTTCCGTTCCATTTTCATTACAAATGTAACTTTCTGAACTTTTCCTTGACTGGCCTTCAGTTTCCCACAGAAATTACCAGTTTCCTTTGAAAAAAAAAGGCATTATTCTGACGCAAATCCGCAACATTAAACAATGGTGGACAAAGGATAGCTTCCGTAGAGCGCTCCCTTATAGCATGGGAGATTTATGGTACTTTTAAAGTTCGCTTTTTTGGTCCTAAAGCGGTGTTTGTGCGCTTGTTTGAATATGAATGGTAATGTATTCAAGTTTATATTGTATTTAATGATAGATTTATTTTGAAAAAACAATGTTCTGAACTTTACATGCAATAACGTTTTTAGGAAAGAGAGATATGTCAGGGTGACCCGCGAATTCATGTATCAGGTTGTATGATGATTAAAATATGATTATTATCGGCTGTCAAAAATATGACTTTACAAATTTTTTATCATTAAAAATTCCCTTTTATCCCATTGAATGGCATATTTCATGAAAAAGTCATTCATTGGGATTAAATGAACTAACGGCCGTTTTCTGTAACTTACTTACGTATAACAGTTAGTTAATATGCTTACGTCTTGTAGCTATCGGTGTTTCTATAAGCAAAGTTAGCTTGGAATATCCTATCCGCGTCACTTACCTGTCTCTCGGAAGACTGTGATTCATAGAAAAATTAAACAAAAGCTTTACTGAAACGTTTTGCTTATAACAGTTCGTAAGCTAAATGTTAAACAGTTAGAGATAGCAACCTTCCGTTACCTGTTAGTAAGTTATTGTTAGAGGGGTCCTGATACTGACTGGCAAATTGTAAACAACGTGAGAAAATTTAAATTTCACGGGCTATCATCTTAGCGCTTCCACTTTAATTGTTTTTCATTACAATAACAACGTAATCCACGAAAATAAAAACTACAGCGACACTATAAATCTTAAAACAACGAATTATTTAACTGATTTACCGCCACATAATGGATTTGACCCTTTCGATCCGCCCCGGGCCCGCCATGCGGTTCCTAGGACCCACTGAATTATAAAAATAGGTGGAATTTAGATGTGTGCGTAAAATCTTGATCTAAGAATGTTATTGTGTTTTTGAATCGAAACTAAATTGAAAAGAAATTGTTTTTGTAGCATTTTGGATTTGATCAAAATAGAAGTACAAAAGGGCTGAACTATTGCTTTATTCTTGTTTAACGAAGACTCGATGAATGCCTACTTGCGCCACAAATTACCTATTCATTTAATTTTGAGCTAAACATACCGCTCTTGTAAATGAAGATTAAATAAATATAAACATAACATCACGCGTGTAATCCCCGAAGGTTAGGCAGAGATGCACCCATTACTATAGATCAACCACATTTCGCTTGTTATGTTTAAGTCCCATGTAATAGGGGGCGAGCCTATTGATCATCAACATCAACCGAGCTCAAATCCAGACTCAAATGAAGAACCCAATACACTGCATGACCTGGGAATCCACACCAGGACGTCATGTTCAGCAGTAACGAGACAAGACCAACGAAGCAGTTATCTGTTCTCGATTTATTTTATAAGTAGACTAGTATTTCGCCCGCGAAAATTGTGATAGCTCGGCTAATTTGCATGATATCAATATAATTTATAGCCGGTAAAGCCGTTATAGATGTAGCTTACTAATAGTATTTTTTTTTTTTAATTTCGTTTAGTAGTTCTTAAGTTAAATCTTAACAAATAAACAAACAAACAATCAAATCTTTCGCCTTTATAATATTTTTTTAGAAAAAGGAAAACTTGGAAAATTTAAAACGAAAAATGGAAAGTACTTTTTTGTAGTTCGGACAGGACTACGTCTGTTGGGCTTGGCTCAGCTAGATGAAAATATAATAACAATGAGTTTGCAGCTCTTAAAAGTGAAAGATTCCAACTTCATTACTGTCTCTGTCAATAGCGCCATCTATCAGAAGTTTCATAAACTTCTTTATCACCGCCCTCTAGCGGAAAATACAAGTACTACACTATGAACTGGAGCACAGCAAACGGGTGGAACCGTATTCAAGTCCTTCGTTGAGTTTCCCTACCTTGTTAGTTGGTGGCGTTATTTTAAGATTGTCATCGGGTTTATGGGTATCATTGAGTATAACCATTTACTTTTATATTAGTGGTTTGCAAAAAATCGTCCGTTCCAGTAACTCTAGGGTTTTGGAAAACACATAGTCGCTCCATGTAAAATACTGATATTCAGGTGGACCTGGATTATACCAGAAGCCAACCCCACCATATTTAGGCTAGACCGATTAATAATATTATGATTTTCTTACCAAGTATAAGAAAATCTCCTTACTTTTAAAACAGAGTAATTCTGAAATAATTAAATTGATTTACGCATTTTTCGTTAATTAATTTAGAAACAACAACAATATCTGGTGGAGGTTGTTACTTATTTTTCCAGAAATCCCCTCTAGTTAAATAAACTCAGCCAAGTGGAGATTTTTTTGGAAAATAAGTAACAATCCCCACTGGTGGGGATTTGTCGGTGGGGATTTTTGGAATTAATCTTTCCTACCATTAATTTTTTTCTAATAATTAATAATTCACAATAATAATTCACAATGTCCAGGAATGTCTTTACATTGCTGGACATTATGAAAGGTAGAAAAAGTTTATAAAGTAAGTAAGTTTTATAAAGTGTATAATAGTTATTATTTTGACGAGATTGATTACTTCCCTACGTTCGTTTTATTTCAATTGAACTGCACGTTTTGTTGCGAAAAATGTCAATTTAGCGTTTTCTCTCAAAATTGAGAGACGCATGGCTACACTCTATTTTATGTCCAACATCCATTTATGTCGCTGTCCACAAAACGGTGAGTTGCATTTCAATCGCCCAAACCGCATGCGTAATCGAAACGACTTGCTTTTTTTTTTAAACCGGGCAGTTACTTTGCTGGTTGCCTCTGTCGGATTGAGTAGTTATAAAGCAGATTTTGGCTTAAGTTTGCTTGAAAAAAATCATCATTCTAGCTTGAAGTTCATGATTCCTATTAGAACACATTCATGTAAAAATTTACTGAAGGTTTTTTATTTGTATTTGGAGGTTGGCGCAGCACGGCCTCTTATTCCAGACATTATTATTAGTCGTTATCTCAATTTACCTTCTGTTTAGTCGTAAAATTTTCATATACATAAGATGAGATACTAAAGAAATAAAAACGGATAAGGAAGTATATTTTGTAGTTGTAAAATCGTTTAAATTTCGATTATGTATAACTAATCTAAAATCAATCTACGAAAATTGAAAAGTTGCTTAGTTTGATCTTGCAATACATCCAGTGACAGGGCTGGTTGTCTGATCATTACAATAACAATATTGTCCCTAAACAACAGCAAAATTAAGGAAAATTGCGCCCCTTACTGAAAACATCCGTAATTACCTATTACAGCACCCAAAGGACTTCCGACATGAAATATTAATAAGAGAACATTAAAGGAACAGTTGCTATTAATAGCTACAATCATAAATACACAATTCCCCGGCCAGTTAGCTCCAAAAACTGGAACTCCTCAATCGAAACCCTTTGAAACTCGACTATAAAGCGGATTTTACTAATCTGTGTCAATTTGCTGAAGTCAATGAATATAAGATTAATTGGGGTACGTATCTCGACGATCGGGGGCCTCTTTTGAATAATTAATAGGGATGTAAGGCTCTCCCGTTCTAACAAATAACTCTGTCTCGTTTCTCGACTTTAATTGGATAAAGAACAGGTAGTCTGTTCTTAATACACGTAAATGTAAGGGGTTGTTAATTCTTGTTGGGCAGATGGAAATTTCGTCTGTGCTTTTTGTAGTGTTTTTTTGGTCTTTGCGCCTTCTAGCTTTTTAATGGGCGCGGAAATTCTAATTAATGTTAATTGGTATTGTGCTTCGTGGGTTTTGGGTTTCGGAATGGCTGTCGTACCTATGTATATTATTTACTAATTGTTCAACAACTGTACCAAAATTTTAATAGTCTAAACACAATGCAAACGTTGTATCCTAAGGAAGTGTAGAGTCTTTATAAACTTAAATAATAATTTTGAAACTTTAATGCATTGATTGGCAGTTCATTTGTGTTTCACTACAGGGTTTTACTTTGTCCGGGGCTGTTTCCGTTTGCTGCTGTTTAAAGAGTGATCAGTTCGTATCCATTCGCGAATATCAAACGGAAAACATTTGTATGAAAACTAACTATTGGATATCGAAATAATATATTCTACGTACACATAAATATATTAAGATTCGGATCCCGCCTTGGACCGTAATATTTTATTTACGCCATGTGAATGTCTAATACTAAAATATCAGTCAGTATATTTTTTATTTGGATATGCAACATTTTCTCGTATAGAAGGACTAAAATAAGTAACTCAAATTGCGGAAATAACATGAAAAAAGAAAGACTGCCTCGTTGGCCGCAGGCGCAACTGTTGAGAATAAGTTCCTGGGTTCGATTCTCGGTTCGGGAAAGTGTTATTGGGTTTTTCTATGAGGAATTTCCCAGTAGCAGCCACGAAGTCTGCATTTGTGCCTGGTTGATGGCGGTAGGCTCGCCCCCTATTACATGGGGCATAAACGTAATTGGCGAAATGTGGTTGTGACTATTAAGTACACTTCTGCCTAACCCATCTATACAGTTGTAATATATGTTATGTAATATAAAACTAAACGCAGTTTCTTCCAATAATAGAAGTGAGCTTTAAGGCGACTACAGGAGCTAAACGCGAGTTTTATAATGCAAAAAAGCATATGATTCACTGCAATAAACAAAACCAGTAAATAAAAATTATGATATTCTTCAGGATATATGCTATTAAGATAGTGTTTTGAAAACATAATACAACTAATTTTACTCAAACTTATCTCTAAAAAAATATTTTAACGAGTAAAAACCATACCAAAATACATGCGATCATTCTGATTTTTTGGCAAATAATTCTACAAGCAACATATTAGCATGATAGTGTTTTATTTTTTTAGTTTAATCAATAGATTTTATGTAAATCGCAAAAAAACCCTCATTTTGCACTATTCGGCCCGTAGTGAGTGACGTAACAACCACTTTGTAGTGCAAGCTGATTAGAACTTTATTATAACAGTATTTCAAACGAAGTTTGAACCATCACAAACAGAGATGCTAATTTAGCTCCTGTAGTCGTCTTAATTAAGGGAGTTAAAACATAAATTAAATAGGGGATGTTTTTATAAGTTCTTCCTTTTATGCAGTGGAAATTTCCATAAGGCGCATGGCCTTTTTTTTTTTTTTTTTTTAGGATGGGAAATCATCTAATGACTTCTCCCGCTCTGGGCGGAGCGGGAGGGAGTGTCAGACTTTTACTGACTAAAACCCATCCATGTTCCTTCCTCGCCCTTTGTGTTCCGGGGCCACGGTATCTCTTTCGAATAGTCCCGCAGCCCCGGCAGGCTTCGGCCCTTGCGGACCCCTTCCTTATTGCTGACTCTCTTTGAGGCGCGCGTGGAACACGAACGCGCCGTCGACACGGCCTGTCGTCATGAGACGGACGGACGGCGAGCTAGCCCATAGCTCCCCGTCCACAGAAGGCGCATGGCCTGACGTCTATTTAAATTAGCCTGTGATACCGAAAACATCTCTAAAACTGTTTCAAGTTGCACCAAAGGCGTAACAAAGTGGTGCATGGTCTTGTTACGCCTTACAAAACTAACATTTTATTGTATCTACCCGTCTTGCGGCAGACGCAGACATGTTTATTTTAGTGTACCTCTAGCTTCGCTCCTTTGATCCGTGCCCGACTCAAAGGACTGCCTTCAAACCCAAACAATTTGTGTTGAGTACTAGGATCAAAGAAATTATGAAGATGTGGTTTGGTGAGACAGAACCGCACAGTTAAATTTTATTCATTACTGCATTCTAGCCAAGCCTTTAATTCATTAATTACCCAGTCATTTGTTAGAGATTGTTGTTTTTAAAGCATACGACCCCTCTAATGGAACATAGTCACCATCACCTGTGCGCGAGTATGTACTGCTTGTGTTTGTAATTGTACACCGAATACTTGAAATGGTCTAAAACCTGTTATTATTTGACTTTTTCATATATCGACATTTTATCAATTAAGCTTTCACAGTTCATAACTATACTTAAAATGAAGAAAGAAACAAATAAAAACAATCACGGAAGACATCCCGTAAGTGACATTTTAAGTATCGACATTTTATGGGAGCAAATTTAGTAATTGAAGAAATAATATTCGCTTTCCCATAACAAGTATCTATAATGGTATTTTCGGGTATTTTAAGTTCTATTTATAACAAACGCTAACTGATATTAACTGTATATTTTTAAGTTTTTACAGAATCATCATCATTTCAGCCGAAAGACTTCCACTGCTAGACTAAGAGCTCCCTCAAGTGTCGCCACGTTGACCGGTCCCGTGCGACTTGCATCTACATGATCTGCCTTAATTTTACGATCCAAGGCAACCACGGTTTTGCATAACGTGTAACTTAGCTTCCCTCACAAAACACGTTTGAGTATGAACCAGCAAAAACAGTTGTCCCGTCAGCATTGAACTAAATTAAGAGAGATCTCCTCCGGGAGACAGTACAAGTACAGCTAATACCTTTTGTATTAAAATTTTAAAGTACAAGAGATAGCGGATTAGGCTTTTGTCCTGAAAAAATCTAATTAGTCCGTCAGTGAGATTTTCAAAAAATATTTGCCATGTATTTTTTCTTTTGTTACGTAAGCCAAAATTGACGAAGATACGACGCTTTTAAAATTCTCAATACGTCACGCCATGCTATCATTTTTAGTGCGTTGTGACGTCACGACCCCGAGATTTGATGGGTTTTTATCTTTGTCAATATTTATTGATTTACAAAAACAAAAAATACGTGTCCATTATTTTCCAATAGTCTAACTGACGGACTAAATAGATTTGTAATTTATTGATGGTGTAAACTAGACCATTATTTTAAGAAGATGTAATTTAAACATTCGTTACGAGTACTAGTAGGTCATTATGAGACTAAGAATTTTTCGTCATCGCATTAAAACTAGCTAAACCATCATTTCATTTCATTTATTTCAGTAACAATTTTTACATTGTATCGAAATTTTACACTAAATTATAAAAATAAAAGAATTATAATAGAAATCATAGAATTACAATATAAATCATCGAATTACAATAGAAATCATGTACTTACATTACTTAAAAAAAAATTAAAACATTTCAAATTCCCCTGCTAAAATATGTTAAATAAAGAATATAAAAACAATAGATTCCACCATTACAATATAAGTCAAAATTATAAAAAGTCAATAAAATAAAATGATGTTAGAAAATGATGTATGTCAAATAAAGAAATGTAAAAACAAATTAAATAGATTCATCCAATACAAAATAATGATCAAAAATAAAGCTTATACCGCATCAACTTATACCGTTCCCACAGCTGGGCACCTCTCTCTTAGTAAGAGTTGGACTTAAAAATAACCGGTGAAGTGTGGGTGTACTGTTAGGTACATCTCTACCTAACCCTACGGGGATACAGGCGTGATATTATGTTTCGTTATGAAATATTCCAAATCAACCCCAAAATTGTTACTGTGTTGGAGATTCCCCTTTGAAACAATTTTGCAATTTGTACTAATACAATTCTTCAATTTATAGTTGCCATACACAACATAACCTTGCCATTTACATGGTAGTCTTTGCACTCACTTTTTTTCTTTTTGTTAGCCCGTATTGTTTGCACTCCTCAGCGAAGGCCTGCCCCCATTCCTTCCACTCCTCACGATGGTGTGCTTCTTCTCGCCAATTCGCAACAAAGCCATCCAAGACGTCCCGCCGTCTTCTCCTCGGTCTACCGCGACCCCGTCTAGCTGCTGACTAACTAACCACCACTAACTGCTGGTTAACTAACTATAAAAAAATCTCAATTTTACATCCCGCTACCTCTCATGTTTCGTCCCTCACCCCACAATATAAGGTAAAGTCTTCCTTTGACTGCGGGTCACTCCCAAGGGTCAACCGCAATGTTTTATGATAATCGCCTTGTTTAATTTATGTAGGCTGGTCATAATTGACGTAAACTAATTACGAGGTACATATGATGAAATTTTGTTGTATTCCTTAAGGAGCATAGAAGACAGGTTGAATTCAAATTCCCGGTAGTGTGGTAGTACTTGTATCCGCTTTGTGTTCTATAATTATCTCTCTCTAGTTTTTGTTGGTGTCAGCATTTTGGCAGAAAATTACTACTACTTCTACTCTTTACAGTTTCGACCAGGGCCGTCCTAAAGCTCGTTGGGTCAACAATATCTACTGACGTCAAATTAACATTTTTTCTTTCTTTCTTTATCTATTGATAATGATGATAATAATGAAATGTTTGAGAGTACTTTGTATTGAATATTTATTATATCGTCGGCTTATTGCAAGACCTCATTAACTGCAAAAACTGACAAATTCTACAAAATGCAAAACGCACTAATTTCTATCTAGTCAATTTTAGACGTTACGGTCTTGCCATAAAATCCATAACTGCAACTTTGGAAGTCAGGCATTTACAAAGAATCACTAAGCTGCACTAGTTATTTTTATTAGATACATTATTATATAAAAAACAACATAGAATATTATACAGAACTCATTCTCACCAAAATTAACTTTATCCAAACAAATGTAGCATACATAGCTTAGAATAAATTTAATTATTTGCATTTAATAAGTTTCTGTTATAAATCATTTATCAGAAATGCACATATTATAATAAAACGTCATCCCATCTAAATGTGTTTTAACAGATTTCCTATCCTAGATGCAGACATAATAGTTAAACAATGCCATGCTAACCTGTAAAATAAATATAAAATAATAAAGTAAAATGGTGTTTACACTGTCTCTGTCCTGACAGAGACAGTGTAAACACCATTTTAAACAAAAAAAAAACTTAAGCTCAAACAACTACAAACAAAAATAGCCCCTACTACCACAACACTAACTATATTTTACAATCTTAACTCCACCCAACTGCGGAACTTTTCCACCCACTTTAAAATAAAAATAATACTAAAACAATCAAGAACCACTGTTCCTCCATCATGGCCAAGAGTGCTCATAACGGAAACTTACATAAATTGTCCGATCACAAACAAAAGTTGCTGTTAAAACTCGCCAAAGTGTGATTGTGGATCTGTGGCTAAGTACTTGGAGTACACGGGGGAAGAGAATATGGGATATGTTGGTTTAACTTGAGCTGCAGTATAGTTTCTTAAAAAAATTGCTGTTGTTTGATGCTGTGCCTGTTTAAATTGTTCTTGTATTATCACTCTGAGCAAAGATCTGTTAAATTAATTAAGAGGCATCATCCGCCTAGCCTTTTCCCAACTATATTGGGGTCGTTTTCCAGTCTAACCGGATGCAGCTGAATACTACTAGTATTTAACATGGAGCGACTGCCTATCTGATCTCCATAACCCAGTTATTACTGGGTAATCCAATACCCCTTGGTAAGACTAGTTGTCGACGTTGTCGTTGTCGTTGTTGTTGTTGTTGACTTTTTGGGCCACTGGCTACCTGTAACAGCTTTTCTCTTTATCGTGTGATTAGTGCCTAACCTGGTGTCAGAGTTTTTAAGCCGCCCATGGGCCTTTGACTTGGCTTAACATGCCGTCGAGAAATATCTCTTAGGCATGTTGGTTTCCTCGTGATGTTTTTCCTTCACCGAAGCAAGTGATTATTATTCAATTTGCACATGAATTTTTTTTTTTTTTTTTTTTTTTTTCGGATGGGAAATCATCAAATGACTTCTCCCGCTCTGGGCGGAGCAGGAGGGAGTGTCAGACTTTTACTGACTAAAACCCATCCATGTTCCTTCCTCGCCCTTTGTGTTCCGGGGCCACGGTATCTCTTTCGAATAGTCCCGCAGCCCCGGCAGGCTTCGGTCCTTGCGGACCCCTTCCTTATTGCTGACTCTCTTTGAGGCGCGCGTGGAACACGAACGCGCCGTCGACACGGCCTGTCGTCATGAGACGAACGGACGGTGAGCTAGCCCATAGCTCCCCGTCCACAGGCCCGCGCCTACGGTGGCCGGAAGCCACCACGTGGCCCCCGACGCCCGGGGCGTCTCCTGCGGCGGCCGGGACGTGAGGATCTCTCCCTGTCCTGTTCCGCCACCTCCTTCGCTAGCATGACTGCTTCGCAGAAGGAGGTGACGGCGTCCCATTCCGTCTCGCTCCGGACCATGGCACGAACCAGGGCCGGGAGCGAGAGGTCGCCGCCGCCGATCGCCACCTCGAGGATACGGCGGTGCTCCACCCAAGCGGGGCACACCTCCACAGTGTGCTCCACCGTGTCCTCCGGCCTATCCTCACAGTGATAGCACCCGGGCGTTTCCTCCCGCCCGATTCGGTGCAGGAACTTACCGAAACATCCGTGTCCGGTAAGAACCTGCGTCAGGCGGAAGGTGAGGACGCCGTGGCGTCTCTCCAGCCACTCCTCAATGAGGGGACTTATCGCCACTATTGTGGCGTGCTCTGCACGGGGTTGCGATAGTCGCTCTCTCCATGTCGCCATGAGATCCCGCCGGAAGTCCGTCCGCTGAGCGACAATTTGCCGTGGCAGCGGATTTCGACCCGGCGTAGCGCCTCAGCGCGCCACTCTTGTAGGCGCGCGAGGACTATTGCCTCCAGATCCCATGGCGGCAATCCGGCAAGGAGGTTCGCCGCCTCGCGGGAGATCGTGCGGTACCCCCGGACCAGCCTTACGGCTACCACCTTCTGGGGCGCGTTCAAATGGTGGGCGGCACGCCGCCTCAATGAACGCACCCACACCGGGGCCCCGTAAAGGGCCATGGACCGCACGACTCCCGCGTAGAGCCTCCGGCAGGAGGCGTTTGCCCCCCCCCAGGTTGGGCAGGAGCCGCCTGAAGGTAGCCCCTGTCCGCTCCAGTTTGGGGGCCAAACGTCGGAAGTGCTCCACGAAGTTCCACCGGCTGTCGAGGACAAGTCCCAGGTACTTCAGCGTCGACTCGACGCCGATGGAAACCCCTCCTGCCATCACTGCGGATCCCGGAGGTGGCGCGTTCCGAGGCCCATGGAAGCACATGGCCTTGGACTTGTGCAATGCCACCTCGAGACCCAGTTGCCGGATCCTCTCAACGACTATCGCAACCCCGCGTATCATTACTTCGGCCGCCGCCTCGTGCGACCCCCCCTGTGCGAGCACCAGCGTGTCGTCTGCATAGCAAACGACGCTGATGCCGCTAGGGAGGTCGGCGCGCAGCACCCAGTCGTAACCGATGTTCCACAAGGATGGGCCTAGAACCGATCCCTGCGGAACACCGCACGACATCACTCGCCAGTTCCAGTCTCCGCTGCGACCGGGGTAGATGACGGCCCTATCCGTCAGGTAGTCCCCGACCACACGACGAAGGTAGGTCGGCACCCGGTGATACCGGAGTGCCTCCCTTATGCAGCTCCAGGTCATGGAGTTGAAGGCGTTGGCGATGTCGAGAGACAAGACCACCCCACCCCTGGACACCGCATCCCTCGTCGTGAGGGCTCTCACGCGCATGATGGCGTCCACCGTAGAGCGCCCCTTGCGGAAACCATATTGGTGTTCCGCAAGGTCCGGCCCCGTCCCGCAAGGTGCTCGGCGAGGCGGTTTGCAATCACTCTTTCAAAGAGCTTGCCCACCTCGTCGAGCAACACCACGGGCCGGTAGGCGGACGGGGAGTCCGCCGGGCGCCCCGGCTTCCAGATGAGGACCAGCTTCCTCGTCTTCCAGCGAAGCGGGAACTGGCCCCTCTCCAAGCATGCGCTTAAGAACCCCTCCAGTCGGGGACCGAGAGCCTCCAAGGCCAGGACCCAGGCTTTGCCAGGCAAGCCGTCGGGTCCCGGGGCGGTATTTTTGGCACTGAGCCTGCGTACCGCCACTCTCAGTTCTACCCCGGTCACTTCCGGAGCGTCGTCGTCGTCGCTTTAGTGGTCATAGCCATAGGCGGGGGCGGGTGTTCCCCTCGCGAGGGGAACAGAGCGCTCACCACGTCCTCCACGAGCTGAGGCCGGAGATTCTGCGTCAGCGGGGGGGCCCAGGTGCGGAGTTTATCCCGCACCATCTTGTAAGGGCGCCCCCACGGATCTCTGTCGAGAGCCCCCAGCATCTCCTCGCGGGCCAGATCCCTGGCCCGCAGGACAGCCTCGCGGAGGGCGGTCTTCGCCGCTCTGTAGCCCTCATATAGCTCCGCCTCATTGGCTGCCGCATTCGGTGGGCGAATGCGGAGCCTGCGGTGCCTGGCGTACAGGTGTCGCGCAGCCACACACGCCTCCCGTAAAGACGTCAGCTCACGCGACCATCAGTACACCTGACGCCGTGCGCTTCCTGGCCGGACTCGGGCCATTGCCACGTCACAGATATCGGACATGGCCTCCTGGAACCACCCTGCCTCATCGTTAACGTCGGCAGGCCTATCCGGTGATGTCACCCAGGCCTGCACGATCGAGGCTTCCAGGAGGAGCTCCCGGTCCAGCTGCTTCAGCGCCCAACGCGGACCACTCGGGGCCTGTTGGACCGGCGCGCTTGAGGTCTGGGTGGAGACGTCGAACCGGATGTAACGGTGGTCGGAATAGGTCTCCACCAAGAGGTGCGTGCCTTGGGTTCGAACTCGAGACCTACGACTTCGCAGTCCAACGGTCACACCACTAGGCTATCACTGCTTGCTATCACAGCTTATCAGATAAAATATAGACGTCACACTAGTGTGACAATCTGGTGTGACTATAGATCGGTCGTGCGAAATTCATCCAAAAGTAAGATTGGCGGCAGTCTTTTGTCTGGTTTGGTGATTAGGAAACACTTTTGTCAGTGCAAATACTCCTACTGCCTATGTCTTGTCTCTACGTAGTATTCGAAGTCAAAAATATATCTACTTTGAACTTGAAATTGCCAGATTGCTCTTCACTGTAAGCCAAAGTAATGCACATCATACGTAATGGGCTGTTGAACTGTTGTCAGCCGTACAAATAGCCGAACAAGCTCGCATTTCCCCACGACCGTGGAGAATACTACGGTAACCATCCGTCCCGTTTTGAAAGTTCGCAACTTAACTTTAATCCTGACTAACGTAATTGCTAAAGTTTGAATACAAAACCTTGTTCACGGTAACGCGATTTAGTGTCAGACATTTCGTAATTGATGTAGTGGCTTTGCCCTTTTGTGTTGAGGTCGTGCTGTAGACAGAATCATGATAGGAGCGTCTGTTGTGTGTCTGAGATGGAAGAACTTTTTGACGAAGTCTTTTCGGGAATCATTAAAGCACGGATAGCGCTGAAATCTCCGTTTTCCTATTTACTGACCTCCCGTTCAACTAAAGTTGCTGACACCAGTTCGGTCAGATGTTGAACCTGACTCCAGCCACCGGAATTTGACAGATAATCTACTAAAAATCCGGTCCGGTTGATTTGGCCGTACCTTGAAACGATGCCTGAGGCAGCTGCGTGGTGCGGGTGGGGGGAGAGGGGGGGAAGTCACTGGAGCTCAGTCATTAGCCTGCTGACACCCGTCAGCGTCACCGCGCAACAACCTCACGCACTACCTCAGTTAAACTGTAGGCGTGGAGTACTCTAAGTAAGTAAGAATAGGACTGATGACTAACTAAAAAAATATGATTCTATTAAGCCGTCAGTTAGATTATCGAAAAATATTGGATACGTGTTTTTTTGTTTTATCAAATTTATTAAAATTTACGAAGATATGATATGTCAAAGATCATGAGTGGGGGCTTGTGACGTCACATTTGAGTAAAAAATGTACTCAAATGTGACGTCACACGAGTTTTCGACGCACTTTATCGTCTTCATTTTTTGTTTACGTGAAAAAAGAAATAGTTATTTGTGCAACAAGAGAGCAAAGTGGGTTTTTGCTGCGAGTGTTGATTTTGAATTCCGAGTAAGCGAAGGATTCTATAGTTGAATCACGAGCGTAGCGAGTGATTCTAGGTTAGAATCCTGAGCGTAGCGAGGGATTCTAAGACACGAGATGCAAATAACTTTGGTCTCGTGTAACACATACAACTTTTCACCTCAGCAGCGAGAACATATACCTAAAGGTAAAAAAAACAACATGGTAAAAATTAAATCAGCACACCACATTAAGACATTAACACATGAGAGTAGCGGTGGCCCAGTGGTGGCATCCCCGACTTACGAATAGTAAGTCGTGGGTTCGAACCTAAGCAGGCGCATGACTTTGTGTAATTTATTTCATCACCACTGCTCTCAAAACGGTAAAGGAAAACATCGTGAGGAAACCGGCATGTACTAGAACCAAAAATTCGAAGACATGTGACATCTACCAATCGGCACTGGGCCTGCGTGGTGGATTATAGCCCATTCCCTCTCATTGAGAGGAGGCCGTGTCCCAGTAGTGGGAACGGTAATATGCTGATGATGATGACCACATTTAAAAAATATCAAAAAATCATAAAGTTAAAAGTAAAATGGTTGCTGTTTTGCAAATAAAAAGTAACACTGGAGACTTCCATTGCTTAAAAATATCATAAGTTTATAGATATTTTTCGCGAGACTTTTCAGGCAGGAAACTTAATTCTGCATTTTTTACATTATCCTTCAATTCTTCGGGAGTTAAATAGCAGACTTCGTCACTGGACTCACTGATATTTATTTGTTATTAATACTTTATTATCCAAATTTTATTGTACTTTGTAGCTAGCGTACATTGACTTAATGTTAGCGTACAAAACAATAAAAATTTAAACCAACATTTTTTTTAATTCGTTCTGAAACTACACGCGGTATTCTGTATCAATATTAAAGATTGTTATAACTAAAAATAAATAAGTAGATACATGATAAACTTCGTATTTTATTCTACAACATTCTTGATCTTGATATAAAAAATATAATTCGATTATTCGAAATATAACATTTTTTCATTTACAACCTAAACACGCAATATTACGGTTATCGATTTACAATATCGGTATCCGAACGTTTTATTTTTTGTTTCTTTTTGGGCCTACTAGATATGGAATTCGAAAATCGAATTTCGAATCGACTTGTTTCTATCTCTCGTTTTTTTCGTATCGAAGTGAAAGTGACAGAACGAAGTGAAGTTGAAATCTTTCGAATTTTGTGAGTAGACCTACACAGTTCTAGGTATTAAAAAAATAATTTAAAAAAAGTTACTTAGTCTCACGCTCGCAGCAAAATCGAATTTTGCTCACTGTCTGTAAACAGCAAAACCTGCTTGTTTGAGGTGCTGAGGTGAAAACAATATTTTTTGGAAATCTATCTGACGGAATAAATATATTTTTTTTTGTCATCTACCCTATTGAATAAGAGATTTATCGGCCCAGCCAATACACATAACCTCACATAGAGGAACGCACATAATCGAGAAGTATGGCAAAAGATAGTGGGAGGCCTATATCCAGCAGTGGGTGATTCCGTGCCGAAAGGATGATGATAACATACTAATCATGCAATATTATCGGGGTTTTAAAAGTGAGTGCCATTTCAGATGAAAATATTAATAAAAAAATATTTATTTCTGAATTGTTTACAGATTGTACGTATTATAATTTACATAACACTGTAAATAATTAAACACGAAAACCACAGAATACATCCCGTCATTATTTAAACGAAGCTAATTTTCACACAATAATTAGACAATGAATTCTAGGAATCCAATCTCGAATTAATTAGTAACCTAAAAAAATAGTAACCTAGATTTTCAACAACTAATAAACACATCAAAAAGCTGGTCTATACATATAATTAATATGAAACTGTTAACGCAATAATTACTAATATATGAATAGTACAATTTATCTACATTAATATTATAAATAAAGTTTGTTTGTTGGTTAAAGGGGGTAATCTTCGGAACTTTTGATCCGATTCCGAAAAACCTTTAACTAATGGGAAGGTACCTGCCTAGCGTTTTCCCAGCTATGTTGGGGTCCGCTTCCAGTCTAACCAGATGCAGCTGAATACCAGTGTTTTACATGGAGCGACTGCCTATCTGACCTTCACAAACCATTTAGTACTTGGTAATACGATACCCCTGGGTAAGACTGGTTGTCAGAGTTTTTGGGCCACTGACCCACCTGTAACGACTGTCAAAGATCTACAAATGACAGCCAGGATCAACTGCTTAACGTGCTTTCCGAGGCACGGAGGAAACTCGATATGTAATGGGTGGTCACCCATCCAAAGACCAACCTTGAAAAGCACGGCTTAACCTAAGGATCGACCCAAGTGGCTGTTATTATGTAGCAATGAGCTCCTCTTACATTTAAAAAAATGTCGTGTGTTAATTTCCGTACATAACGGGAGTGGAGCTGCAGGCAAAAGTTAGTCTATACTAATATTATAAAGAGGAAAGATTTGTATTTTTGTATGTAACGAATAAACGTAAAAACTCGAAATTCGAATTTCAAAAATTTGAAATTCTTTCACCAGATTGGGAAGCTACACTCTCCCCGGGTGACATAGACTACTTTTTATCCCTGTATTCCCACGGAAACGGGAACTACACGGGTGAAACCGCGGGACGCTAGTTGTTAATAATTTGCTGACGAATGGTCAAATGCCTGCAATGTTAGTCGAAGCTGGTAACTAAATAGTTGTCCAGACTTGCTTCCAATTAAGGCTAGAACAAGACTGTGTAGTCTAATTGAGGATCAAGTTCCAAGTTACACATTTGGGCAATTTTGGGTTCAAACATGAAGATAACTCATGGTTGTATTGTGTTGTGGTGTAATTTGGGAAATTATTCTGCTCAGCGTTTCTCTTCTGAACTGCCAGGCCGTTAAATTTAACCAATAGTAATCTTTACCATCCATCTATATCCATCCATCCATCTATCCACAATCCATATCCATCCGTAACCATCCATCCATCCATAATATTATAAATGCGAAAGTAAGTTTGTGTGTTACCTTTTCACGTCTAAACCACTGAACCGAATATTCTGAAATTTTGCATATATACGTTCTCAGGTGTACTATCGAGGACACGCCCGCCTGATCACCACTAAGCTAATTTTTGCTTGCACTTACAACATAGAAACGCTCTCTATTCCCGCCCCGTTGACTTTATATAGAAATAATTAATGAAAAGATACCGATCGGCGACACATGCCAAACGAGAGTTATTGTTATTTTGCGCGCCAAAGTTGGGGAGTGGCTCGGCGCCTCCGCATGATTTAAGTGATTTTTTTTTATATTCCCAGATATTTACAAAACCTCACAATACATACCTTCGTACGAAATCATACAGCCAAATAAACGTCCAAAATGAAAATATTAATAAAACGCAATTTCTTCTCTTTGTAACTCTCACATTCGGATATGAAATCAGCTTGTGCAGTGTAACCATTGTTTCAACGATATATTGTGCATTAAAATCAGGGAATAAAATTAACATCTCATTAAGGCAATCAGTGTTGAATTTATTTCGTATAAAGTCGTTTTTCGTAAATACGATTATAAAATAAATCATTTTCAACAGCAAAGTACAGACTCCAGCAAATCTAGCAACTACAATCTGTCTAATTTCTTAAATAGATTTTCTACATAATCGCTTAAGCAAAAGGTTCAAGGTTGTTTAGGAAAAGTTGATAGTTTCGGGTAGCTTTAAGTACTGGTGTCTGTACTAAGGTTTTTGGTTTCTGATAGATAAAAAGCTTCAAAAACTTTCTGTGAAGAGACATGCAGAACGCATGTGTTTTATTTGTTTTGGCATCACAATTTAAGTACATATAAAGAGTTTATTATACATACCCAGAAACACATACATAACGAGACAAATGAAAATCTGTTTCGTATTTGTCAAGTCTTTTAACAGAATAACTCAATACCTACAATGTTCATGTATTCGTTATAGCTAATAGAACGTCACATCACTGCAATCACATTCAGCAATCTGAATTGTGTCGATCCAGAACTGAGCTACTAGTTTGGCGGTTTTGATAGCGTACATCAGTTTCTGTAGTGAACAAACAACAGGACACGCAGAACACGATATTAAGTGCCATCGTTTGTGGAACAGCACCACATTTACACTTCAGGGCAGAGTCATTCGGGCCTGTGGACGGGGAGCTATGGGCTAGCTCGCCGTCCGTACGTCTCATGACGACAGGCCGTGTCGACGGCGCGTTCGTGTTCCACGAGCGCCTCAAAGAGAGTCAGCAACAGTGAAGGGGTCCGCAAGGGCCGAAGCCTGCCGGGGCTGCGGGACTATCTTTTGCCATACTTCTCGATTATGTGCGTTCTTCTATGTGAGGTTATGTGTATTGGCTGGGCCGATAAATCTCTTATTCAATAGGGTAGATGACAAAAAAAAAATCTGTTTATTCCGTCAGATAGATTTCCAAAAAATATTGTTTTCACCTCAGCACCTCAAACAAGCAGGTTTTGCTATTTACAGACAGTGAGCAAAATTCGATTTTGCTGCGAGCGTGAGACAAAGTAACTTTTTTTTTATTATTTTTTTAATACCTAGAACTGTGTAGATCTACTCACAAAATTCGAAAGATTTCAACTTCACTTCGTTCTGTCACTTTCACTTCGATACGAAAAAAACGAGAGATAGAAACAAGTCGATTCGAAATTCGATTTTCAAATTCCATATCTAGTAGGCCCAAAAAGAAACAAAAAATAAAACGTTCGGATACCGATATTGTAAATCGATAACCGTAATATTGCGTGTTTAGGTTGTAAATGAAAAAATGTTATATTTCGAATAATCGAATTATATTTTTTATATCAAGATCAAGAATGTTGTAGAATAAAATACGAAGTTTATCATGTATCTACTTATTTATTTTTAGTTATAACAATCTTTAATATTGACACAGAATACCGCGTGTAGTTTCAGAACGAATTTAAAAAAATGTTGGTTTAAATTTTTATTGTTTTGTACGCTAACATTAAGTCAATGTACGCTAGCTACAAAGTACAATAAAATTTGGATAATAAAGTATTAATAACAAATAAATATCAGTGAGTCCAGTGACGAAGTCTGCTATTTAACTCCCGAAGAATTGAAGCATAATGTAAAAAATGCAGAATTAAGTTTCCTGCCTGAAAAGTCTCGCGAAAAATATCTAAAAACTTATGATATTTTTAAGCAATGGAAGTCTCCAGTGTTTCTTTTTATTTGCAAAACTGCTACCATTTTACTTTTAACTTTATGATTTTTTGATATTTTTTAAATGTGGTCATCATCATCAGCATATTAACTACGACTATTCGAAAGAGATACCGTGGCCCCGGAACACAAAGGGCGATGAAGGAACATGGATGGGTTTTAGTCAGTAAAAGTCTGACACTCCCTCCTGCTCCGCCCAGAGCGGGAGAAGTCATTTGATGATTTCCCATCCAAAAAAAAAAACAAAAAAAGGCCAGAGTCATTAATGAATCTCCACCTGAGCAGGTTCTCCTTGCTGCACTATCTAAACGATGCAAATGGCGCCTTATGAACATAAGACAGCCTAGGGTCTTAGGGTCCCGAATCCCGGTAGGAACAAATGTTTGTGTGATGAACATGGACATTTATTTCCGAGTCATGGATGTTTATATGTATAATAAGTATGTATTTACAAACAAAAAAGTATCTATGTAGTATATCAACTATCTGGTGACTACGACACAAGCCTCGTTGCTTAATGTGGCACTAGATGGCGCTGTGTGTAATGTCCAGCGATATTTATTTATTTAACCTCTTGTATCCCGTAATTACAGACACAATTAAAAAGCCATTGTTCTGTTCCCTTTCGGGAACGTCTGGGAACATACCGGTTAAAAAGGTCCCAAGATTTTCGCAAGTTCAAAGCACACCCAATCCCCATCATTACCACATCAGCTAACCCGAAACACTTCACGACCACCATTAAGCAAGCCAAACATAAAACACTGCCAATTGTCCGCGCCAAATTAGTACCTAACGTTTTTCCACATATCGTCCGTATATTTTGCTATTTTTGGCAACGTATGCCAATTTCTGGGGGTAAACGCACCCGAGGGATGACCGATAAAAAATTACGACACCGCGGGGAGTCGGAGTTTTTAAGAGAATTCAATCGACACCGCATAGTAGCTAGTCTTTTTTTTAAAGCGACGGACGCATGCACAATTTGTGGAAACTGGGAAGCTGGACCGGAATTTTGAATAGCTCAGTTGGTTTTGCTACACTCCAACGTATAGTTTTGGAGTGAATTTCCTAGCATTTATTTCAGAGTGAATTTTTTGGTGTCTATGAAATAGTTTACTGTGTTTGCGACGTATCACGTCAAATATTTCTGTTGTTTTTTTTCTATACCACAATATTCAGCGATGCTTGAAAAATATTGATGTATGAATAAAATTCTGGTATCACTGAGCGAAAAAATTGGTGTCTCGACTGTATATGACTGATACAAACGATTTTGGAGTGAGTTTCCCAGTTTTAACTAACATGAAAGGTGTGCTCAACCCGGTACAGACAAGGTGGGATTGCCGAACCGGCTGTGGACACCAGACACTGACAGATTCTTCAGTAAAGCTGCACGTTCCGCAATCAGTCAGGTCCAGTTTTACAAACCTAGGTTTCTGAATTGAAAATGAACACTAAAAGATAACTTCAGAAATCTTTTGAAAATTAATAACTTCACAACGCAAAAAAAGTGAAATTAACCAAAAACGTAAACGTCGAATACTTCTCCAGAATTTTAAAACGATATATTTTTATTCGAACGGAATTGATGATACGTTTGCGGACGCAGCATCTGTTACCATTGATTATGCGGCTTCAATCGCGCGCCGATTTTATCCTTTCTTTATTTTATTTAGTTACGATATTTTTGTTACGTGACTTTTTATCGCGCCTGTTATGTGCTGCCGTAGTTAATATTCCTATGTCTTGTAGCTATCGGTGTTTCTATAAACAAAATTAGCTTGGAATATCCTATCCGTGTCACTTCTCTGTCACTCAGAGGATTGTGATTCGTGGGAAAAACTAAGAAAGCTTTTCTGAGACGTTTTGTTTCTAACGGTTCGTAAGCTAAAAGTCAAACAGTTAGAGATAGCAACCTTCCGTTACCTGTTAGTAGTGTAGCTGTAGTTATTGAAAATGGCCGTTAAAGGAAAACCCTGTCATTTGTTTCATTGATAGGATTAAATACCTTCTGTTTTATGAAGTTCGTAAAGTAAAACAAAATGTAGGTAGGAAGGAGAGTCTTAGTCTTACCCGTGAGATCACGGGTAAGACTACGATGAAACTTACATTGCTTGGGGAACCATGGCATAGAAGCTATAAGGGATGTCAATGTACTCGGCTATTCTTAGAGCAGAGCTGCTAATGATAATCAATTCTACTCTTTACCATACGTTCAATCACAGCATACTTGCAGTAGAAGTGGAATCCACTACAATTTCATTGAACCTCAAAATATTGGCGCTTATTGTTTCTAATTCATCAATCAATGCTTATATAATACAGTTAGGGCTTTTTACTAATGAGCATATGATATTAACGTTATAAATTATTTTCAAGATTACTGATTAACACGGTGTTTTAAAATAGTATGCCCTACTCTTACCAGCTAAAATCTCAAAACTTCCCTAGAAAACACACACCGCCAAAAATGCTCAATTTTATTTTGAAATTATTCCGCGAAAACGAACCATTCCGTACAGTGTTTTGTGTTTTATGGTAATCATAACTCCTGGGAACAATACAGGCCGAATATTCGGTGCCGGGAGAGCCGTAGTAAATCATTTTGGGAACAAAGTGTGTCCGCTAGTACGGTGATTTGTCAAAGGACTTGCAACGGACTGTCTGTGTAAGGAGACGTCTGGGGAGGCAGTTAGATAGTGTAGGACTTCACCGTTGCGAAATTTTGTAGGAGAAAATATGCATTGAAGGAATGGAAAAACAATTCGATTGAGTTCGAATTGCATTCGAACGTTCGAACGATATATCGGAATTGTGCGTCTGAATTCGACTTTTCATAGATTCTTTGTGACGATTTTTGTGAAATACATTTTGAAGTTTTACAACTCGTCTTATTAAAATGTTTTGTGCTCTTTAGTCACAAACAAAAAAATCAGTCCTGTCTTGCAGTCATTATATTTCGTAGTTATATGGCTACGTTCATAGACCCTGTCAAAACTACTCAAGTTACGTTTTCTATAGAATTTACGTTTATAAAATTTAGTATAACTACATCCTACTGAGAAGCGTTAATGTATTCGAAATATAATTCATAGTTTCTTATCTAATCAACGATAAACTTTCTTAAAAGAGCATAAAATAATGACAATCAAAACAAAATTCACATGGTTCGATCTGTATGAATTAGTGAGAAAGTCAAGTAAATATGTACCAGAACCAAACCATATCCTAAAGTTATTCCAGCTTGGCAAACACAATGACGTGTGCCATGCCTAAGACAGTGATTCGTCAAAGGAGTTACGACTACGGAATATACACGTGTGCCAAGTCAAGGAATGACTTCGGAGATGGAATCACGTACGGCATGCCGACGTGTATGCAAGACAGTCGGTAATTGTGCTAGTTGTGTTGTTTGGCACACATGTATTTCTGTAGCATTTTCCGTCAGGTTAGACCCAGCCGGATATTAGGCTCGGGATTACATGGGACTAAAACATAACTGGGGCAAAGTGTATGTACTACAGGTACTTTTATTCTTCTTCTTCTGGTGCCTCTCCAGTTACTGAAGGTTAAACATCAAGTCAGAATATTTCTGCTTTTCGTTTGTGCGGTGGTACAGCTCAACAGCATTCTTGATTCCAGTCAATATAGATACACCAATGCTTTACCGTTCGGAGATACCAAGTTCTAAGGGGAAATGGCTAGAGTAGCCCGCGAAATTAGTTTTTAGCAATTTGCAGGTCAGTAAAGCCGTCCTTTAATGGGGTTAAAATGAACTTAGAGGGTTGTATTGATGATTTTGATGATTATAATTCTGTAACTACATAAGTACCTATTACTTCATCGTCATCAACATTTCAGCCGAAAGACGTCCACTGCTGGACATAGGCCTCCCCTAAGTGTCGCCACATTGACCGGTCCCGTGCGACTAGCATAATCGTATCCAACGGATTCCCGCAACCTTCACCAGGTCATCGGTCATCGGTCATCGGTCGGTCGGTCGGTAGTGAGAGGTCTTCCAGCGCAATGTGTTACTTGACACTGACCTGCAAATTGCAAAAAAACGAAAGATAATTTGAATTTCGTGGGTTACTCTGAAGCATCAACCTTAAGTTAAGATTGCTATGCTATTGTTTTCTTTGTATGTTGAAATACAGCTACTACGTGTGACAATGTTTTGAATTAAAATATCTTTGTACAGACACGCTCTTGGGAGAACGCAGACGTGACCTTTACATGAAAGAAAACGTGTAAACCAAGTTTTAGGTATAAAAGAAGATTAGTCTTAATTCGCGTGTCACAGTATTTCTTTCCTAGGTTTTGAGTCGTAAAATAACGTCTAGTTTATTAGTCATTTCTTAATGTCATACACCTATAGATTACACAGCTGTACAAAAAAAACCTGTGACGTGTAATCTCACGTCACAGGTTTTTTTTGTACAGCTTTTAATGTTATAAGTTTCTCCACGACCCCCGTATTATATAAAACATCCATCAATCTGCACAATGTTTTGAGTGAGCCACATTGAGTCCTACCGTAAAACGTGATTTTTCACCCCTACAAGAAATGTCCTTTGCCAGCAATATTTTTTGCGTAGAGTTACTTAGTTTGATGTAACAGAACGGCTTCGTGAAGGAACCGTTTACACACTGTATGTATTCTAGTCTCAAAAATGTGATGAAAACAATCGATGATCAAAATGATTGACTACAATCAATTATCCGATCTAGAAATCAAACAGCAGGCAGCAATTTTCACTAATGTCAAATGCCTTCCGCCAGCTTGTTCAGCAAATAATTAATTACTGTGGTTTCCCTAATGTGTTTGTGGTAATACAGTCACTCGAAGGCAAATACGATGTTACATACAGCAATTACATAATAACATGTGAGACAAGTTTGGGATTGTTCCTGTACAGGATGTAGGGGCTGATTGTGGGCTAGTTATAGTTTGATTATCGTAGAGAAATATTTGATTTCATGTGATGCGGAGAACTGTGAAAAATGTATTGAGGAAAGTTTTGAGTATGAATGTGGATGGGTATAAGAGTAGAAAAAGACTAAAGAAACGATGGATGGAGTGTATAAAGGATGGTATGGCAGGAGGATGGAAAGGAGGTTTCTGATGAGATGACGAGTAATAGCGAAGTATTGAAGAAGAAGACATGCTGCGCCGCCCGAATTAGGCTATGGGCAAGATAATTATGATATTGTAGAGGTAGATGTTTGTTTAAGATTATGTGAATTTATAGCAAGAATGAGCAAGCCATTTTTCTTTTTGGTATACCTATACTGTTTATTGTACTTAACCTGATGAAAAGCAATCAAACTAACGTCAATCTACTAAATTAACATTTGCGCCCAAAAACAGTACTTTGTATACTTTTCTGCAAATCTCGTTATCAAACTTAGGTTTGCTATATTAAAACAAAATTCTGGGTTAAGCTCGCCTTTATAAATAAGCTATATTATTGCAATTTACATGTATATCAGTTATTTTCTGTGCAATAAATAATAAGAACAAAGTGGTATAACATAACTTTCCCAACCGAATTCTTTAATAAGGAATTCTACAACCTAATTGATAAAAAATAAAACAAGGAAGCATAGCAGACCCTCGAAATTGCATCGCACCCATTCGAAATACAGACAACATCACTTGACCCATATAAATTTTATCGAAGACCCGTACATTTATTCTGTTATGTTGATGACAAATGGAAGCCATTGCAATTATTTTTTCTGAAAATGCGAACCCATTAAAGTGCCGTTTTAAATCGATTCAATAATAAATCAGAATGTTAATTGTCCCACTACAGGTTAATTGCTTCTTTTCGTATAAAGAAAGGATATTATTCGTCGATTTTTTCCGTTTTTCCGTTTTTAGGGTTACAATGAATTATTACTAAACCTCCGCTGTCCGTCCGTCCGTCTGTCTGTCAGAGGGCTGTATCTCATGATCCGTAATAGGTAGACAGTTGAATTTTTCACAGAATGTGGATTTCTGATGCCGATATAACAACAAATAATAAAATAAATAAACAATTAGAGGAGCCTCCTCTATTACGATGGTACGGAACCCTTCACGCGAAGTCTGACTGGCATTTAGCCAGTGTTTTGTTTTTTTTTCTGTTTATGAAGAGATATAGGCGAGAATACTGAGAAATTCTGACACTTTGCCCGATCCGAAAACCTCCCCACTAGACTAAAGTGATTCAATAGCTGATGTTAAGTTTAAAAGTGAAACCACGTTTCGAAACTACGTGCTCAAACTTTTCAGTTCAAAAACAAGCGTAAACCTTATAAATTAAAAACCATCGGGAAGCCATGAAACGGCCAAAATTAAACCCGTTATCAGGGTCAACCGGTGCGAAACTTTGGCAACATAAATTCAGAAACTTAAACGATCGAATAAAATTTTATTGTTGCCTATCTTGTCCGGGTTGACCGGGGCAATTAGCCATTGTTATGCCCGGGTTTATGGACAAATACCCGGGTACGTAGCACTTCGGGCAGGCCTCTATGATTTATTGGCCTACGTGGCCTCGGTCGGCCATTGTTCGATATTTCCGAGATATTTGAGTTTGATATTCCGATTTAGATCGGATCGTGATGTTCAGGAGGTTATTTGTGGGTGATTTGTCACGTGGCTAGTGAATTGCGTGATTTATATTGTTGGTTCCCTGTTGGCTTGTTTTGGTCCAGGTGGAGACATAAGCTTTATAGCTTGGATATTGTCTTCTTTGGTAGTGTACATGAAATTACTACTAAACAACAATACCAAAAGTTAGTTTATATTTAATTTATTTCTTGTACAATTAAATGCAATTAAAAACCAACGACTTTGCAGTGTAAAACCTAGCTTTCCGCAACAATGTCTAGGATCAGTTTTTTTACCAATGCTGCATGTACAGTCGTGGTCTTTCCCGCCTGATCAGTTAAAAATTTGTTCGCTTAAATCATGCGGAGGCGCCGAGCCACGCCCCTTAAAGTTTAGGCCTATTAGGAAAGCGTCAATTTGGAGCGCAAAATACCAATAGCTCTCGTTTGGCGTGCGTCGTCAGTGCGCTCGGTCGATCGATATTATCTTTCATTCATTATTTCTATACAAAGTCAACCGGGTGGGGCTAAAGAGCGTTTCTATGTTGCGAGTGCAAGCAAAAATTAGCTTAGGGGTGATCAGGCGGGAGTGTCCACGATAGTACCTCTAACTTTAGAGTCATCATCTGGTCGACCTCCAGTCTAGCAATAATATATTTTTTTAAATAGAGTGACTATCTAACAACCCAGTAACTCGCTCTGAAAGGCTGGTTGCTTGCTTCTTGCGACTAAAACTTTTTTCAAATTAAACAGTATGTAGTCTAGCTAAATTAAATAAAAGACATACACTTACACCACTATACTGTAACTGTATTGATAATCCTAAAATATTCCCACTGCTGGGACACAGGCCTCTATGAGAGGGAAGTACCCACAAGGCCACTCCCCAAGACATCCAGATTTTCAGATCCAGGGCCAGTTTGGACATCTAATTATTATAAAACATTTAAAAAAACAAGACTGCAACCACACCTGCAGATAATATCAGGAGCAGATCCTTCAAAGACGACAGGACACCTCTGCGGACGACAGGCGAATGATAAATTACTTTTATTAACGAATTTGTCATGGGAGCCATCTATCACAACCCATAACGATCTAACAACGAACTTATATCGTTAAATCCAGATTGATTTGGGAATCTGGGCCTTTAAGATTTTATGGCAGGAGGTTTTCAAGGTTATTGTGTTTTTAGGTTTTAGTGTGATTGGATTAGGTAATCGGGAACCTATTTTGTAGTACCGTAACCAAATAAAGAGAGAAAGCGCAGGAAAATATACTTGGAAGGACATGGGGAGTCCTGTACCCAACAGTGGGACAGCAACGGGAATATTTACCTGTACAACACAGTAATAACACAGTGTGTATTAACACAGATTTTGAAGTCAATTCAATGCATTTTGCTTCGTCAAAATCTCGTCAGTCATAATACTCTTTAATTTGTAAAATCTTTTATCGCCACGGCTGACCTATCAACTGCCAAACATGAAGAATGAAAGACGTTTTCCATAGTTAGACTGGGTGTCTATCTTCCGATGAAAGTCGTCTGACGATAGAAAAGTCGGGCATAAGACTATGGACTTCAATTATCTAAGCACTAAAACATAACGGTGTGGTTACTGAACACGCCTGTAATCCCTGAAGGGTTAGACAGACTACAAAGGTTGTGTAGGCTGTCTGTAAACATAACTGAAGACCAGGAGGCGGCCAGGTGGCGGTGGTGGAGGCTAGTGGACCTGGTGGCTCCAGTTATGTTTAAGTCCCATATAATAGGGGGCGAGCCTATTGCCATCAAGCGCGGCGAAATCCAGACTCCGTGGTTGCTACTATAACACTTTGCCTGACCTGGAAATCGAACCCAGCCCGCTTAGCATGACCACTGTAGAATAAAGAGAATCGACAAATCTTTTCTTCATCTGTCATTGAATCGACAAAATGACAAATGAACAAAAGATTTGTCGATTTTCTTTCGTTTCTCATGCTCATCAGTTGGTACTTAGACAAAAAAAAAACTCAAATAGATTCTGTATGTTTCATATTGACCTCAAATTCTACACAGATTTTTATAAGCAGAGAAGAGGATCCTCCTTGCAATTCCCTTATGGCGTAGCATGGTTTGCGGGTACTCCGCATATAATTAGGTCATCCCATAACGTCTCAAGGGTACTGTAAGGAGGAGTAGGCTTATCAAGGATTTATTTCAGTTGAATTGTTACCTTAATTTGACCTGGGGATGTTATAAATGATGCTAATTATTACCTGTGGGGAAATAAAATTGTGTTTTTATTTTTTAATGACTTTTTATTACGGTTACTCAAAATATAGTGTGTGTTTCTGGCTTACTAATTTCATAAATAAGCTGTACATTCAACGACACGTCGTTTAATTGAATTTGATCTGATCTATCGTGGTGCGGAGTTTTAATAGAATAAAAGCAGCCAGAATTCACTGGTTTTATTATATCTGATGTACGGCCAGATGACGGCGGCGGCGGCGGTTCTGGCGGTTTGTATGTTGTGATCAAAAGTCTTAAACTTTATTTTTTTGTTGTCTACTAAAACAGTTTTAATTTATTAAGTTATTCGACAGACACGTATCAATACAAAATATAAATTACAGCATTATTTCAGAATATATTTTAATAGCAGTGGTGGTAGATAACAGAGCTTAGTGCTATTGATTTAATTAGGTTACAGGCGCAATATTTGGCGGGTAAGCATTTCAGTAGATTTCACATTATATTAGCAAGGCTATTTCATGAACTACAAAATATCAAACCAAAATGAGTTTAGTCTAAAAACAGTAATATTTCAAACTTGAATCTGAATTAAACAGGACAACAAAGAAACTATCACAAAAGCAGTTTGACAATATTGTTTTACGTATCTCTAGAGAAACTACAAACTACTAAAGCGTATACGTCACCATTTCAGTGGACGTTATGAAATCTATGATGAAACTATGTAGGAATTTTACTTCGCCGGCTCTCCGACGTATGGGGTAGCGCCCGTCCAAGTAATCTTTGCATCCTGCCACCTGTAAAGAAATTCAAAACATTTGTAAATAAATAATATACCCTATAAAGCACAATATTATCAACACTATATTGTATATTGTGTGGCATCAGTATTGCATAACAATAATCATATAAAATCAGCTTATAACGGTCTCACTGGTGAGTCACATGCCTCATATCTGCGAAAGAGAATATGCCATAATAAACATGCGAGTGTAAGTTGGAGGATGTCAAATGATTTTGAACTTCAGTTACTAGGACATACCAATTTGCTCACGATATTTTGGTAACGGAAGCAAGTCTTTGATAGGCTTTTAGGGACGACCCTAAAAGCCTATCAAAGATATTCAAAGAAAAGTCATTGCGCAGAAATTTTAATTAAATAATTGTTACTACTTAGTAACAAATCGTTCTGTCTAGTGTCATACGTGTGTCATTTATTTATTTTTATATTGCCCAACAGTAAATAAAATTGCAAATGATCACCCTCTACACGTATTTTTAGATTAATTAAAAATGATTAATTAAACCACCACTGACCTACATTTTCCGCATTTGTTTATCTTCAGGACAGTTTCCAGAGTGTCTCAAAAAGGCTGTTATTATTCCTGTCTATAAATCAGGCAGCAAAGAGCAAGTGACAAATTATAGACCTATTTCTTTACTACCTTCTATGTCAAAAATATTGGAGAAAATAATAAACAAAAGGTTGTTGAAATATTTGGAAGATAAATCTATTCTGTCTGAAAGACAATTTGGATTTAGACCTAAAGTTTCAACTGCCGATGCGGTACATCATCTGACTGACTATCTAGCGAAAGAACTTGACAAGGGTAACCACACAGTAGGAATTTTCCTGGACCTCGCCAAAGCTTTTGACACAGTTTCCATTCCAATTCTATTGCGCAAGCTTGAGATCATGGGTGTAAGAGGCAACCAATTGAAAATATTCAAAAGTTATTTAGAAGATCGTTCCCAGTGCGTAAAGATTGGCGATGTTCTCAGCGCTGTTCAAAAAACCACATTTTTTGGTGTTCCCCAAGGAAGTATTCTTGGACCCACCCTTTTTTTGATCTACATAAATGACCTTTGCAATCTAAAGCTAGAGCATGGTACTATCATTACCTACGCTGACGACACTGCTTTACTTTTTTCGGCTGACTCAGAAAATGAAGTCTACAAGCTTGCGCAACACGGATTTAATATTGTAAATAAATGGCTTCAAAATAACTCACTAACTCTAAATGCAGAGAAAACAAATTACATTAAGTTTTCGATGCGCAAGCATATAGCCAATATCCCCTCAGCGTTGCACGCTCATTGTTGCCCAGTCCCTGCAGATAGCCAGTGTAGGTGTCCCAATATTAAAAAGACTGATAAAATAAAATACCTGGGTATTATAATAGATGAAACTCTTTCCTTCAAACAACATATGGAAGCTCTAAATAATAGAATTCGTAAGCTGATATTCGTATTCAAAAAAATACGATATATTACAGATCCAAAAATACTTAGGCAAGTATATTTTGCTCTTTGTCAGTCAATTCTGACTTACTGCATTACTTCATGGGGTGGGGCGAGAAAAACTCTGTTATTGCCCATTGAAAGAGCTCAAAGAGCTATTCTCAAGGTGGCTACTTGCCGCCCTTTCCTTTTCCCCACTAACCTCCTGTATAAATCTTGTGAAGTACTAACAGTTCGACAGTTATTTATTATGAGCACTGTACTAAAACAACACGCAGCACTTCCATACAGCACTGAATTCACAAAAAAAAGACGGAAAGATATAGTTTGCCCTCAAAAAAGTACAAAACACGCTTTCACAGCCAAGTTTTATATGTACCTCGGACCGCTACTCTATAACAGGCTTAATGAAAAAGGAAGCATCTACTCCTTAAATCACAATAACTGCAAGAAAATCCTCAAGGAAGCTCTTCAAACTATGTCCTATGAAGATACAGAGAAGTTATTACTTGTGCTAAAGTAAATATTGTTCACATTAGTGTTATTTTTTTAATTAGTTTGCTAAGTTAAAATAGTAAAAATGTTATATACCTTTTACATTGTTACCAATATTATTAATAAGACATATGATTATTTAATCAATTAATGTTACCTCAAATCGCCTGAAACACAGGATTACCTAGTTCAGGCTCAAAGCATGGGTGAACTTGACATAGATTTAAGAAAAACTGTAAACATTTACCTTATATTTTTTGAATAAAATTTTTTTTTTTTTTTTTTTTTTTTTTTTTAATTGACGCAATCACAGTTGATTTTTCCTTAAACCAGAGATTGGCATCATGCTGTATGTCTACCAACGTTTACAGGTGTAGTAGAATAGGACCTATGTATAACTCAGAGTAACAATTGGTATAGGATTGGTCTCAGAAACTTTAAACCGTCAAATACGAAAACAATGCTTGTAAAAAATTAACAGGTCTACCACTGTTTATCCCTGCAACACCTAAAGGTTGACTGGTAGAAAATGCTTATGGCATTAAAGCCACCTCTGTACTTTGTGCTTGAAGTATTAAATAAGTAAATACATATTGATATTGTAGCATAATTGATCGCTGTTTAGATATCTTGCAGATCGAGTTTGTTTCATTGGTTAAGGCGTAAACCCACCGTGGCGCACGGAGAGGCTACGCACGCGTGTTAAGCTTCGCTTTGCAAAGAAATGTATGTGATTGTGTCGACTACAAACCACGGACACGCTATGCATGAAATGACGTAATTAGTACATGCGTGGCTTGGTCGAATAAGGCAGGCACATACCTCAACGCTGTCAACGCTATGAACGCTGTGCATGCGGTACACGCTATGCAATTGTATATAGTCGTAGGAGTGTAGTACACTACACACCCACGACTATATATGAGTCTATGTTTACACAGACTCATATGTTATGCTATGTTAACATAGACTCACGTTGTCAAACAAATGAATCCACGCAGCAAAAATGCGCCGTGCGGCCGTGCACAGTGTGCACGGCGGTGGGTTCGTGCCTTAAAGTCCACTCTAATTCATGCAAAATATTCTATTATTCAAATAAAAAACATATTATAATATATTGTTAGTCTATCAGCTCTCAGGTAATATCTCAACACTAAACCACTCCTATGCACTCAACTAGATCTACTCATAAATGTCAAACACTTATACTGTCGAGCACAAACATAAACATGACGGTTCTCACTGAGAACGCGCATATAAAGGCAGTAAAGTAAATCTAGACTTGGAGAGTACGTCATAAAGTCATCAGAATATAGATTAGATAGATTTTTAATGAAAACAAACCAGTAGTATAGTTTTTTAAAAACCATGCCTCACTCTAGGAATTTCTTCTGTATTATGGGTGCGTTTATGAACATTTAAACA